>CM062804.1:1498793262-1499165762 GCA_031772625.1 Pinus tabuliformis
TCAATATGAATCTCCTATCACAGGATAGCTTGGTAGGGTGGTTCTTGGATTTCCCAAGTCACTAGAGTACACAGAATCTTGCCCTTACTAGCTTTCTGACCTCTCGGGTCTATAATGGAAGGAGCCCAATGTGGTGCTTGGTCACGATAGATCCCCTTCAGGGTTGGCTCAAATTTCTCAAGCCCTCTGGTGCTCGATGTTGCCTTTAGTCAGCTTGGCCCTCTGTCTTCTTACTGTTGTTTGCTCTCTCTGTCTGCTTTCTTTGTTCTTACGTGTGTGTGTGGGTGTATGTCCCTTCTACTAGTCTGTGCATGGCTTTAAAGCCACTCGAGCTCATGGCAGTTCTATTCCTCTTCCAACTCTATTGGAGCGCCTGCTACAGATTCGCTTGGAGTTCCCTGTCTTAGCATCATCATCAGACTCACATGGAGTGGCCACCTGTCCTCCTACAAACTACGCCAGCTTGCTTCGTCAGTTCATTTCTTTAGTTACGTCATGGAATGAGTCATTTGCCACCTTGGCGGTCAAATCAGACCTAAAATTCTTATAGGTCGCAGCTTAATACCCTGTTAATTGTGGTTTTCCCATCGGGCGCGATCTCAGTCGTTAGATCTGGATCCCTCAAATCCAATGCCATTCACTCATTTCACGCGATGGACTTGCTCGACCATTAACATGCGATGAGCAGTGGTTTTCTCTCTCCTCCACCTGCCATGCGTCGGGCGTTGAGTGGAATCGCTCCATTTTCGCCAAGAATGCTTACCGCTCAGGGATGCCCCCAATAAATACTGCCGATTTTTGGAGTGCGGGTCCCACCTTTTCCTTTCGCCCTTTTCCCCATGGTTTTCCCGGCTCTCATGCGACTGAGCACTCGAGGCCTCTCCATTTCAAGGGTTTTTGCCCAGCGATGCGCTAATCAGGCATCAAAAACTCCCTCCATTTCCTGATCTAGGATTACCATGGGGTAATTTTTCCTCCTGTGCAGTCTCCATGGGCCTTAGTCAGCGCGTTTTGACTGAGGTCCTCATCGTTCCACGCTGGCTGCCAACTGCCATTGGTTTAGAGGTGTTTTTGATCATTGCTCTTAATTCTTTGAAGTCTGTCCCAACTTGGTATAGCCATGGTTCTGTTGATCATTATTTATGGATCCAATTCAGATCAAGGCCTTCCCACTGAAAAGATTGTGGACCACCAAAAGTTGGTTTTCTTTCAAGCATCGACTAAGTGAGGGTACTGCTATCTCACTTGCCCAATCTCAATCCACTTAGCACTGCTCGAATTTGAACCTTTGATTCCAATTCTGAGGTACTCAACATTTCCTCTACGCATTGTCCTCACCTTCCTGTCCAAGGCTGTGTCTTCCCGCAATTCATTCAGATATTCAGGTAGCAGGTCATCAATAGAAGGCAATTGACTTTGATCTTTAGGGTCCTCAATCATTGAAGGTTCAAACAATCTCAAGCAATCTACATTTACAACTGAGTAGATGTGCATGTAAGTTGGTATATCAAGGCGAAAATCATTTTCACCAACCTTCTCTAGTATCCTAAAAGGCCCATACCTGATAGGCTTTAGCTTTTTACCTTCACTTTGCATCCTATCCTTGCTAATACACAATGAGACCTGGTCACCAGCTTGGAAACTATGCTCCACCTGATGCTTGTCATCCCTTGCCTTGTATTTGTCTTGGCTCCTTTCCAGTTGTTCTTGTACTGCTTGGTGGATCTCTTGGATTTGTTCAATGAACCTAGTTTCCTTGTACACATCACTGTCTCCATCAACGGTGGTATCTTTACCAAAGACAAAATCCAAAGGGGACCTTGGTGTGAAACCAAAACAGGTCTCAAAAGGAGATCTCTGTGTAGAAGAATGTTTTTCTCTGTTGTAAGCATGCTGCACATAACACAAGTTTTCATCCCAAAGCTTAGGATGTTTGTTGTAATATCCTCTGAGTAGCTGGATCGTTGTCCTGTTAACTACTTTTGTCTGGCCATCGGTTTGCGGATTCAAAGTTGTGGTTTTCTTCAATTTGGTGTCCATCAGCTCCCACATACTTGACCAACACTTCCCCACAAATCGGGTGTCTTGATTAGATACAATAGAAGTGGGTAACCCAAAATTAACCCATACATGTTCAAAGAATAGTTTTGCAGTCTGTTCAGCTGTAATATGCTTATTACAAGGTATCAAAATGCACATTTTTCTGAACCTATCCACAACCACATATCTAAGATAATCATGACCTTTTCTAGAGTTAGGCAGTCCCCCAATAAAATCGATGGAAACACTTTCCCAAGGGTGAGAAGGAACTGGTAATGGAGTGTACGAGCCTAGTTTTCTATTGTTTGGCTTTCTTTTGTCACACATAGTACACCCTCTCACATATCTAGAAACTGTCTCATTCATTTTTGGCCAATAACAGAATCTTTGCAACTGTACAGCTATTTTACTTACCCCAAAGTGACCTGATATTAGAGAAGTGTGTTCCTCTCTAATTATCTTTACCCTCTCTGTTTATGGAATGCAGAGTTTCCCATAATGATATAAGAGTCGGTCCTTCACATGATAATCCGATTCTTCTACCCGTTTGCCTTGACTCAAAGTTGCATATACATCTTTAAAGTCTATATCTTGAGCATATTGTTCAATGTAGCTTTCATGTAGTACAAAATTATGCTTAAGTATAGTAGATGCATTTATAATGGGTCTAGATAACATGTCTGCAACTTTGTTATGTATGCCCTTTTTATAGCTGATGACTAAATGAAACTGTTGTAGAAAACCCATCCACCTGTAATGTCTTCATTGCTGCAATTTAGTTTAGGAGTGTAGATATTGAAGTGGTTGATGACCAATATGTATTATTGTCTCTTTGCCCATTAAGTAATGTTTCCTCTTTTTCACACACTAAACTAATGCATACAATTCTTTATCATACGTAGGATAGTTAACTACTGCAGGATTAAAAGTCTCAGAATGATAACATATGGGTTTACCGTGTTGTGTCAACACTGCTCCCATGGCATAGTCACTGGCATCTATTTGGATCTCAAATGGTCTTTGTAGATCAGGCAGTGCTAGTACATGTGATATACTAATCTTTTCTGTCAAGGTATCAAAGGCTTTCTGATGTTTACCTCCCCACTAAAACACTTTGTTCAATCCTGTCAAAGCATGTAAGGGAGCTGCAATTGAGGAGAAGTTAGAGATGAACTTCCTCCAATATTGTGTTGCTCCTAAGAAGCTTCTCACTTCTGTAGCAGACTTGGTTTTAGGCCAGTTTACAATGACTGCCACTTTAGAGGGATCTATTTTCAATTCACCACCCCCTACTATATGACCCAAATAATTTAGAGAGGTTTTGCCATATTACATTTATAAAGTTTTTCTCTTTTCAAAACATCTAATGTCTGCTGAACATGTTTTAAGTGCTCCTCCCATGTTTTACTAAAAACTAGAATATCATCAAGATAAACAATAACAAAATCATCAAGAAAAGGTCTGATTACACATTCATTAATATCATGAAAGTAGCAGGCGCATTGGTCAAGCCAAAAGGCATAACCAGCCACTCATACAATCCCTACCTTGTTTTGAAAGCAGTCTTCCATGCATCTTGCTCTGCAACTCTGACCTGATGGTATCCACTATGCAAATCGAGCTTGGTGAAATAAACAACTTCCTTTAATTGATCTAAAAGATCATCTATGCAAGGAAGGGGATAATGATTTTTTATTGTTATCTTATTCAGTTCTCAGTAGTCAATGCACATTCTCCACGAGCCATATTTCTTTCTCACCAGAACGATTGGTGACCCACATGGTGATGTGCTAGGCCTCATAAACCCCTTCTTGAGAAACTCCTGCACCTTCTTCTTGATCTCAGCATTCTCTAAAGGAGACAACATGTACATTCCAATGTTAAGCAATGGAACATCTTGCTGCAAAATTATATCATGTACTATTTCCTTTTTGGGTGGTAGACCTTTAGGTTCTTGAATTAGAACATCATTCTCTGAAACAATCTTTTCTATATCAGCTTATTTCTTAGCATTACAGCTCTCAAATACATTGGTTTTATCAGGTTTGTTTTCCTTTACAACCATTAGTAAGAATTGCTTGCATGAATTTATCATTCTTTTCATCTGCCTTGAGTTTATGAGAGTATAATTATTCTTGAGCTTATGAGCTCTTACAAAGTATGCGATCCCATCTTTAACAAGTAGATACTTCTTCTCATCTCTATAGAAAATAGCCTTTCTATCATACAAGTAAGGACTCCCTAAAACAATTCCACATATATCCAAAGGAATTGTGTCTAACTCAACCTCATCTACAAATGTTGACCCAAAAGAAAACTTGAGTTTGCACTCTCTAGTCACTTGTAGTTGTGTTTTATCATTCAAGCATCCTAATGGGTATGGTTTCTTGTGAGGTGTAGTTGCTAATCCCAATTTCTTTACAATTGCTTCAGAAATCAAATTTACTTGTGAACCACTCTCAAACAAAGTATCAATCTTTTGATGTTTGGAAACAACTCGAATATGGAAAAGGTCATGTCCTTCTCTCTCATGTTCTTCATCAATAATAGATTGAGTAGAATTACTAGTAGATTCTTTAGAACTCTTACCTTTTATACCTGTGGCTGAAATGATTGTTTCATCTCCCGAGTCTGACCCCAAATCTTTCTAAATAGTTGTAGCAATCTTATTCTTCCTTCCCTCAGACTTCTTAGGTCTTAGCTCTGGATGCAGAGTCCAACAGTGCTCATCATCATGCCCATCCTTTTTACAGTGAGTGCATGAAGCTTTGCTTTTCCATGCAGTGTTAGCCTTCCTTGCTTTCCACTTCTGCTTTCTTTTCCTCTTGCTTGCAGTGGATTGGGATGGTCCCCCAACTTCTGGATTTCCAGTCATTCCTCTAGCCTCTAGATGAGTAGCTTGCACAGATACCTTATCTATACTAGTGGGATTAAACATGAGGATGGTATGCCTCATGTAGCTTTGTAGACCACCAATATACTTCAAAATAGTCTTTGGTGAGTCCAATGAGATCCCTAGAATCAATGCTCTCTTTCTAGCTTCTGAGTGTGCCCTTGCACACTTTGCCCTTTCAACTGCGAAAGAGTTTTCCAACTCAGCATGGCTTGTTGCATGTAGGAAAATGGATAGAATTGCTTCTTGATTTCAGAAACAAATTCACTCCAGACAGAGATGGTCTTACCATGTCTTTTCATGTCAGCTTGGGTTCTACCTTCCCACCAAACCAAGGTAGTGCCTCCTAGGCGTAGGCTTGCCAGCTGAATTTTTCTCTTGTCTGAGTCGATGTTCTACACTCTGCAATACACATCAATTTGTCTAATCCAATTGTCCAACTTTTCAGCATTTAACTCTCCATCATATATAAGAAAGTCAAATTTAACATCTTGCTTGATCAAAGATGCTTTCTTATTATGCAAAGGGCTATTAGGAGGTGTGAGAAAGTTTTCCTCCTTCCCTTTTCCTTTCGAGTGGTCATGGGAATGAGATTCATCTTCTTCTTTATCTTGTTTAGAGCCTGATGAATCTTCATCCTTATGCTTTCTAAAGTCCCTATACATTTATTCTACCATAGACTTTATAGCTAGGAAACTCTCTATGAATTGAGGGTCTGGCGCCACAGAACCTTCCTCTGACATGGTCTTTCGGGGATAGACTCTCCCAATCTCAGGATTAGTTTCGAGCAACTCTCCTTCTCCTAATTTTAGCTTTGATCTAGTAAGCATTCAATAGCTAAACCAACACAAGCTTGTCTAACCTTACAACCTAGAGCTCTAATACCACTTGATCTGATAATCACCCTATGAGTGACCTCAGTTAAGAATTATTAAATGGAGGTACAACAGACTCATGTGTTGGTGTGTGTCTAGGTTATTTAAGCAATGGATCAATCAGATTGCAAATACATAGACACTTGAAATGGAAGAGGGCAGAGAAATACAATAAGCAAATATAAGAACACAAGAGATTAATAAGGAGTTCACCCTATCCTCCAGGGATACATCTTCAGTCCAACTTTTAGTGGTGGCCTTCTTTTATTGTGTCTTAAAGTAGAGAATTACAGAGAAGGAGCTCAATATGAGTCTCCTATCATAGGATAGCTTGGCAAGGTGGTCTTTGGATTTCCCAAGCCACTAGAGTACACAGCCTCTTGGCCTTACCAGCTTTCTGACCTCTCAAGTCTAGAATGGAAGGAGCCCAATGTGGTGCTCGGTCTTGACAGATCGCCTTCAAGGATGGCTTGAATTTCTCAAACCCTCTGGTGCTCAATGCTGCCTTTGGTCAGCTCGGCCCTCTGTCTTCTTACCGCTTTTTGCTCTCTCTGTTTGCTTTCTCTATTCTTTTGTGTGTGTGTGGGTGTATGTCCCTTCTACTGGTCTGTGCATGGCTTTAAAGCCACTTAAGCTCATTGCAGTTAGATTCCTCTTCCAACTCCATTGGATCTCCTACTACAGCTTCGCTTCGAGTTCCTTGTCACAGCGTCATCACCAAACTCATAGGGAGTGGCCACTTGTCCTCCTGCGAACTGTGCCAGCTTGCTTCATCGATTTGTTTCTTTAGTTACATTGTGGAATGAGTCCTTTGCCAGCTTGGCGGTCAAATCGTACCTCAAATTCTTATAGGTTGTGGCTTAATCCCCTATCAATTCCAGTTTTCCCATCGGGCGCGATCTCAGTCGTTAGATCTGGATCCCTCAAATCCGATGCCATTCGCTCATTTCACACGGTGGACTTGCTCGATCGTTAGCACGTGATGAGCGACAGTTTTCTCTCTCCTCCACCTGCCATGCATCGAGCACTGAGTGGAATCGCTCCGTTTTCACCAAAACTTCTTACCGCCCAGGGATGCGCCCGATCAATATTGCCAGTTTTTGGAGTGTGGGTCTCGCCTTTGCCTTTCGCCCTTTTCCCCACAGTTTTCTCAGCTCTCATGCAATTGAGCACTTGGGGCCTCTCCATTTTGAGGGTTTTCGCCTAGTGATGCGCTAATCACGCATCAAAAACTTCCTCTGTTTCCCGATCCAGGCTTCCCATGGGCTAATTTTGCCTCCTACGTAGTCTCCATGGGCCTCGGTCAGCTCACTTTGACCGAGGTCCTCGTCATTCCACGCTGGCTGCCAACTCCCACTGGTTAAGAGGTTTTTTTGATCGCTTCTCTTAATTCTTTGAATTTTGTCCCAACCTGGTACAGCCATGTCTCTATTGATCATTCTTTATGGATCCAACTCGGATTAGGGAGTTAGTAGTTGCAGTTGATATGAAGATTCATCCATATGATATTTTAGGATAATTGTGTTCACATGAGAATTGAGATCCACACACACACACATACACATATATATAAAGAGACACCAAAGATAACGACTATGACTTTTCTAATCGTTCCTATGAGAGCCTCAAACTATTTTCATTAAATGTAGATTGGAAGGGTCTTATTTGACCATTTATAGTCATAAAAAGAATGGTTTTCAGAGCTAAGCACAAATAGAGGTGTTTTAGTGTTTCTTCGTGTGGCTGAAGTGTCGCTACACCTAGAAAAGGAGTCCTTGAGATGTGATATATGGAGGAAAACCTCATAGAATGAATAAAAGAAAGAAATTGGATAAAGAACTTATAGGTATATCCTATTCATTAATAGAAGAAAAAATAAATAGGAAATCTATTTATATATGTATATATATAATGAATGTGGTGAAGCATGTGAGACTAGAGTTGTAGCTTGAAACCAATGTTGGAAAACGTGAGGTATTAAGGAGGGTTCCTTTAAGCTATATTACAACACAAAATCAAAATATATATTGAATTTTCTCAGGCGTACATAGTGATGAATGTCATGGTTTATCTAGCATCGAGTATTTCTAGCAGTGCAGAACTCTGTAATATGATAATTCTTAATTGACAATGAACAAATGTGATGTATTGGGAAAGATACATAGTTGGGTAGAGAAGCTAGCCATATAAATTTAGACTGGAGGTTCAAATTTGACATATAAATTATATAGAAAGGGTATGTGTGCACCATCTTACAATACCGAAAAAAAAGGTTTTGTTGACAAAAAAAAAGGAGATACTAAAAGACAATGCATAAATAATGTAGAAAATTCGAGTTTTATATTTTAGTGAACAATCGGGTTAATGTGATCTAATCCACCAAAATTCCTAAATATTTAAGGATTTTTGAATTAGAACAATTATGAGAAGGTGGATTGAAATCATGCCAATAGGAAAGCTAGTAGGATAAAAGGAGAATCAATGGAGTAGACCATCAAATGGAAGAATCTTAAGAAGAAAATAAGGAAAGTTAGAACCAAACAATGGAAAGGAAGTCTTAAAATTAATTTTGTTCGTAATTAAATCATACTCACAAGATTGAATATGGATAGAATAAGTGAAAATAAATTCACTAATGCACTTTCTGTGTATATGTATAAAAAATGTGAATCAAGTAAGTATCTATGTTGGTAATGTCTTTCTACCCTTGCTAGCTATTGGAAGGGTATGGGCATGTCTAACAAAATAATCCCAAGGAAATTGATTAAGTTCACTTTGAAAAAAGAACAAATCTACGACATTGTCATAATGTGATGTTAAATGTTAATAATGTTTGAATGTATAGGAATAGTGTGACAGATGCAGATGAACTGCAGGAAGCTAGTTCGAGCATAAGTGCAAGCATACAAGGAGAATGAGGTAATTTCATTCTATGACTAAAAATAGTGGAAGTGAGACATAGCAAAGAAATTAAAGGATGATTCAATCAAGATGTTGTAGCCATGAAAAAGGCTAAAGCACTGAGTGCAGAATGATGAGCCTCGGTATTGCAGCAAGAATGTTGCAACTCCCAAGGCTACCGACTTTAATTATCAACCTGGGGTTCGTACAAACTATGTGTCCTTCCTTTGCTGTCATGATGTAATGGATTTCGGGTACTGAACCCAAATCCTAAACTAATTACAGAAAACGAAATGCTCGAAATGGAATCCTTAAGCTATTGCAAGAAATAAAGTACAAGGAAAGAAACATATTCTAATTACATAAAGATAATGAACTAAATGTAAAAGAAACCTATGTTAAACCTATTTATCACATGTAATGATTTAAAATAATTAAGATTGGATTCTTATCTAGGGAGTATTAACTGCTATGTGCATGTGTGAATATAAAAGAACTCTTGTTTTAATGTTTTTGTTTCATAAATGCAAATGCTAATACTCACTTGTTCTTTGCCAGAGGAGACATGTATGGAAGAAGAGGCTTAAAATTATTTTTATGGCTTGGAGGTCAAGTAGGGGCCTAATCCCATATCCAATGATGCTTTTTCTCAATTCAGGCTCGAAATAGGCCGCTACAGGATTTCCTACAGGATGTACTAGTTCTCCTACAAGATCCCATGTTTCACTATAAGAAGTTATAGATTTTGTTGGAAATAATACTGAGAGGGGGGTGAATCAATATTATCAGATCGATAAGTGAACTAGCGTGTACACACAAGTGTGATTAAAGAAACCAACGTATATCCAGAGAACTTTAGATTTAGACAATTTATCATGTGTTGATCTTAAACCAATACATTAGTAACTTATTAGACAGTGTAGTAAAAGAAGAATAAATCATCACACACAAGCAACACACATGAACACCAATATTTAAGGTGGAAACCAAATGTGGGTGAAAACCACCTGCTATTGCCATCTCTGTCTTCTTTTAATAATAAGAAAATTTGTTTACAATCTTCTACTAGTGTAGACTTATACTAGTACGCAGGCACCGACTTGTAGAAGGGTACAAACTTCTCTTGTTTTCTAGCATCTACTGGAAGGGAGATGCAACCCCCTAGCTATTTTACTAGCCAATATGATTACTAGTTTGTAGGCACCGACCTAGAGAAGGCTATGACCTTCTTTCTTCCTCCAGGGACCACGTTTCATGAATTTTTAGACTGGGTACTCCTGGATCACAACACCACAACATGAAGGCCGCGTTTCATACAATTTTCATACTCAACCCATCAAAACCTTTTTAAACTTAAACTGCATCAACCAATATTCAGTTACTCTGAATAATCAGATCACTGACACCAGAACACTGTGTTGAACCCAAAACACTGCATCATTAATCAAAACTAGCTATAACCTCAAAAATCATGCATTAAAGTGTATACGCTACATGGTTGAACCCAAACTTCATGTATACCCTACTTCCATTAATCAAACCTACGAATACCTTCAAAACTACTGCAAACATAAACTTTTGAAAAAAGTCTGTACCAACCAGTAATATATTGAATATCTACTATCAACTTATAGAGCTTTACATAGGCATGGTCAGAGATCGCTTATACAACCAATCAATCAAATGCCAACCTCCTTATACATTCAATTCTACATTCAGATCTTAGAAGACTTCAATGATAGACAACAGTACAACAACAGAATTTTATCAGATAGATCAGTGAGATCTGAAAAGGAAGCTTTCCTTTTGTATACCCTACTTGAAAGAACGGAACCTACGTGTATAAGCTCTTTGGCCGAGACGAACCTGTGTACAAATCTGCAAATATTGACTCAGAACTTTGCTGCAATTCCAAACTTTAGACAAACCGAGATCATGATAGATAATGAATAAAACAGGCACAGAATATCATATCTAGTCTCAACCAATATCGGATCATTCAAGAATAAGTCATTTCAGGTCTCATGATCCTGATCCAATATTGAACTCAAGCTGCACATAAAAAAATTAGATCTAGTCCCAGGGATAACCCTGCAACATAAAATATACTTGAGATAGAAGTATTCCTTAGAATTTTATTGCTTGCCCTCTTGGCCTTATGATCTTCTCCTCCTTATATAGTTTTAGGTCCTTTGTCAATACCTTGGACCAAAGACACTTAGGACCAATACCTTGGACCAAAACCACTTAGGACCAATACCTTGGACTGAATACCTAGGGTCAATACCATGGACCAAAACCTTTATTTTCCATCGCATACACGCTTTTCCTTCTTTGAAAGTACGTGTATACGTATATGCTCTTTTTGTTCTATGTTCTCGCATGTATACACTACTTTGACAATGTGAACCAGCGTATACCTCTCTTTCTTCAATCTCTGGGGTCTGATCTTTAATCCTTTGTTGTTAACCTGTTACACTGTGAACTATCATCTGTGTGAGTTTCCATCAAGGACAACACCTGTATCATAATGCGAACAATCTCCCCCTTTGGACTTGATGACAACAACAACACCAAGCACTCTCCCCCTTTGACATCAAGGGAAAAGGGTGTACCAAGATATTCTCCCCTTTTTATATACATTATGTTGTCCATGCTCCCTTGAGTACATGATGAGTTCTCTGATTAAACTCCCCCTTTGTACATGTTGAGATGTACTAAAACGTCCATGTGAAGTCCATGCTCCTCCTGAGCACATGCAAAGTCTGCAAAAAAATATTTTTCGAAAGAATAACAGACTTTATAACTCAATGAAGTGAGTATGACCTTCCTATCACCAATCACTCATACATACATCAATCTCCCAACCAAGTGGGGATACACTAGATTTGACTCATCCACCCAACCAAGTGGGGATATACCAATTGTGTATACATGATAGAAATAAATATTACATCGTCCATCCCATGCAAAGTGGGGATAAAAATTACATCATTTGTCCAATAGGACTCATTCAAATGTATGAGAAGACATATCACTCCCTAGACTTTTACAAGACTTAAGAAACAAATGGTATAAATATCTGAAGCCATAGCTCAATTCAACAACCATTATGCCAACAATGTAGAATGCATGTGAAGGCTAATGGTCCCCCTAAACCTATGCTACCTGTGCATTGTTAGCAAGTCATTAATCAAGGCATATTTGTCAGTTAGATAAAAATTAATGAACAAATCATATCATTAGACTGTAATCATCAACATCAGATAGAGCACCCATATGAGATTCTAACCCATTGCTTTTTTTAGAAAAACATATGCGCTCCTTCACCCACATAAACGCACATGTATATGTGACTATACTTTTGTCAGGCTGTTAATATGTCATTATTAATATCACTTTTGAATGCTTATTCCACCCATTTCTACCATTCTTTATCAGTCGTTTATCATAATTTATCATATAATTTTATTTTATAATTATTTATACCCTTATAGATGAATATTATTTTTTCTCCTTTATTTTTAATAAATTGATTATTATGCATGTTTTTACCAATGATGGTTTATTAATAAATTTGTTCACCATTTTAGCCTCCAAGATTTTTTCGAGATTGAAGATTTGATCATTAAATGTGCCAACTCAGAAATTCGTTGGAATAAGAACTGATGATTTTTCATTGGATGTTTTGGGCAAATGGAGAAGAATCTAGAAACTCCAAAACATGGGTTTTGTCCAAAACAGACCAAATTAGTTTTGGAATGAGCCATTTTCGAAAATTGGTTCCATACTAAGAGAAATGGAAGGTTCTCTGAAGACATTTTTCTCATATTCGTTGTGTGGCCGTTTTCCAAATTATCTCAGCCGCAATGCCAAATTCGACCTGTTCCTGTTAAATGATTGATGAAGAGATATTCTAGATAGAATCTTGTTTATCAATTTGTTGTGAGCAATCCAATTTTTTAATGAGAATCATATTGTAATCATCTTTGTTGTAACTACTCTCTGCTCTCTCTGTATTTAAATGAAAACAGAGATCAGAAAAGAAAAGGATGGATTCATGATTCAGGATGGATGATTAGAGAGAGAATTAGATGGATCATTAGATTAGAGGTAGATAGGATAGGATAGGAGGAATGGGAAAATTACTATTGAAACTATAACTTTGATCATCAACTCTCGCTATTGAAGTAGAGCACGAACTTGCTGTAACGATTATGCAATGATTAATATATAAAAATAGTTGCAGTTCTTTGCATCTCCTGAAGTAATCTGGCAGTATTCACGGCGGCTAAGGGCCCGGCCTTAGTGGATCCACTAGCTATTTATATGATTACTTTACAATTCTAGTGATGTGATGGTTTGATTTAATTTTTATTTCTTTGAATCGCATTGCTTTACAGTTTCATGTTTTTACAGCATGTTGTTCTAGTAGTTTATGAAATTGTTTTATTGCATAAGTTGTGATTGAATCGCGTGGACGTTCCTTTCCATCATAACATATATTATTATCCTTTTCAACTTATATTGTTATGTTGTTCATTTCAAATATATATCTTCGCTATTCATTTCAGACTTTGATGTTCACTACATATTTCTATTCATTTCAGACTTTGATGTTCACTACATATTGATATTCATTTCTATTGAAATAGCTTTGTGGTTCATTCCTACTAAATAAGCTTTGTTGTTCATTTATTTCCTGCAAGTATTTGGTTTTGCTTTTAAGTATTATTGCAATGAGCGTGTTTATTCCATTTCTGTTAGCAACATTATTGATTTATCATTTCCAGTAAATTACTTTAGTGTGGAGTGTAAGATCAGCAAATGTAAAGGACATTGACTATCACTGTCTAAGTTCTCAAATTGAGGATCTTGTTTATGTTTGATTTCATTTACATCAGTTGACAGAGGAAAGAGTTATTACTACTGCATCCTTGACTGATAATTGTTGTAGTTTCTTGAGTGAATGATCTAGTTTTAGAGTATTGAGTTTCCTTTAATTGCAAGTAAATTTTATTTCCAGCATCCATTTACTTTTGTATTTAGAGCATTGTATAGCAATTTAGAAACATTACTCTTGAGTAAATAGCCGCCTGAGACTGAGTACACTCTTGAAATAAAAATCATAACTAGATTGACAATTAATGTGAAGATAATTAGGAGTTAAAAAGACACATTTTATCACTCAACATTTTGGTGCCATTGCCAAGGAGAGTGTAGCCATTTTTAAAAGAGTAGTGTGCATATGATGAGTGCATGTTAGGAAAGAATTGGGTATTAAAAATGGAAGGTAAGAACCTGCGTATGGAGCATGTAAAATCCCTGCTCCCCACCTGCTTTCTAGCAGGATTGTTAAAGAACTTAGGGTAAAAATAAATGTTTAAATTTCTGTGTGAATGACTAAAAAAAACAAATTGAAATCTTGAAAAACAAATCTCATGATTTCACTTAAGTGGTGTTGTAAGCAACACCCATTTCACTAACCAATTGATAGGAAAATTTGAAGGAGGAGCCTCAAAGAAACACATGAAGAACATCCTCTATTATGGTAAGAAATGACTCACATTGCAACATTTGAATTCCCTATCAAAGATCTAGGAGGAGTGACACAAATGCACATAATTTCCCCATCTTCTCTACCAAATTTTCATGGTTTTACAAATGAAGATCCAGATACATTCTTATTTGAGTTCGAAATACTTTGTAGAGGATATCATTATTGTACTAATGTTCAAAGTTTGAAAGTGTTTCCTCTTACTCTAAAAGGAGTAGCTCTCTGATGGTTCGTGAGCCTAGGTGGGAACTTCATCCAAACATGGGAGGACATGAAGAACATATTATTGAAGAAGTACCAAGACTATTGCAAGGTCGATGAAGATATTTTATGTATGATACAATGGGAATATGAAAGCTTCAAGGACTATGTAGAGCGATTTAAATATAACCTTCAAAAATCAAAGCATAAGAATTTGAAAAAAGAGATCTTAAAAACACTGCTACTCAAAGGAATCAAAGATGAATTTTTAGAACTCTTAAATATGATAGGAAAAGGTGATGTTTTTCAGCTATCATATGATGATGTTTGTGAATTGTGCATAAGGTACTCAAGAGAAATTTCCAAGGCTGGTAAGAATTCTAGAGACATTTGTTCTTCTTTTCCAAATATGCTACAAGAACAAGAGACATAAGAGCTGAAATCAATGATTTATTTGAAAATTTGAAAATTGATTTTATTAGCTCTCTAAATTCACAATTGGATGTTTTGCAAGTTCAAAAAAATCAAGGATTTGATGAAGTGTTTTGCCCTCATTACCGGAAGGAGCATCCCATAGATGGTTGTTCTTCCGTATCTAAGATGGAAGTATTACATCAAAGAGATGAGGAAGCTGCAACAAGGTCAAAACCATGGAAATCATGGCCTACAGGTTTGGTTCAAAACATTTCTTCTCCATTCTCTTACTTGCATAGTCCACTATGGAATACTAATATCTTAGGGCAGCCATGTCACTCTCAATATAACCACCACCAATCTTGTATACAAGTTTGGCATGGTTCACCTTATGATTGCATGACTACTCTCCCTCATCTTGTAGCACAAACACATCATCCATATTCTTCACTAGCTCTTCCATAACATCCTGCTTGCATGTCAAAATCATCCACTCAACCCAATCAACTACATCATCAAAATGCTCCATTACGTACACAATTTCCTGCTCAACTCATTCCACGCCCTTACCATAATAAACTAGTACAACATGCTTACAGTGTTGAACTACAAAATTTATCCACCCTTCCCACCCATTCTATCTCACATGCACCAATAGAGAAAACTGACAATGAGATTTAGATTGTTTCAAATTCAAAAATTGTAGAAGTTATCAAAGAAAATGAGGTTTCTTTTAGTCTACATCAACAAGCCATTTTAAAAGCTCAAGAATTTCATGAGATGATGACTATGGGAAATCAAGAAAGTAAAGGATATATTGAAGATTGGTTTCACTCCATCACTTTTTTGCAGCATCACTCCATGCTTCAACAATTTTTGACACCATCTTTTCAAGGGAAGTTGGCTTCTCATACCCTAATATTCATTAATATGCATTTTTCAAATTTGGGTATGTGCATATTTTAAGCCTAATTTCAAAAATGGTTCCACTGGAAGTACTCTTATACGCAGTCATATTCATTTTTCTATTAAACTAGGTTAGTGTAAA
Source organism: Pinus tabuliformis (assembly GCA_031772625.1). Lineage (NCBI taxonomy): Eukaryota > Viridiplantae > Streptophyta > Pinopsida > Pinales > Pinaceae > Pinus > Pinus tabuliformis. The sequence goes on from CM062804.1 coordinate 1,498,809,192, forward strand.
AAAAAAGAATAAAATAAATAAGGGAATAAATAAATACATTTTGTTTTAATTTAAAAACAGTTGTTTTTGTTGCAACACGATGTGGAAATCAACAACAGTTTTAAATATTTAAATTCATTTGTGTATGTAGATAATTTATAATGGAAATAATAGTTCTATAAACACTTTTATTCATTTTTATCACCAATTTGGAAAAAATGATTGAATATCATATTTTCTGGCTTGTGGGCTTGATGAAATTTCTGAAAACACAGCTGGGACAATCATGTTTTGAGGGGCCGAAAAGGAATATTTTTAAAACCTATTTCTATCTTGAGTGTCCCTTGATTCCTACTTTCCAACCCAATTTGGATTTGAAACGAAAACGTTAGATCCAAAACATTGACAAGGTGACTAGTAGACAGCTCAGGAACACAGATGGGACAGTCAGTTTTTGAAGGCCTAAATGACAATATTTCCAAATCTTGTTTCTATCATAAGTAGCCCTTCATTTCTACTTTCCAACCCAATTTGAATCACTTAATTTGGATTTGAATGAAAAAGTTAAAACCAAAACATTGACAGGGTGTCTAGCAGGCAACTCAGGAACAGAGTTGGGACAGACGGTTTTTGGAGGCCTAAATGACCATATTTTTAAAACCTATTTCTAAGGTAGATTCCCCTATGAATATAGTTTACAAATCAATTTGAAAAACTCATTTTTGATATCGCATGAGGAAGTTATGATCAAAATATTGATTGTCTATCGTAAATCAGCGCTCTTAAAACTTTGTCTTTTCGGTTGTTCCTTAGAGTAATTGACCTATCATTTCTTCTTTTCTTCAGAACCTGTTTTTATTGGAGATAAATAAATTAATATACTTCTATTTTCAATTGGAATCATTTGAATCTGACATCAAACAAAGAAGCTATGCTTAAAATATCCATTGTTGTTCTAAGTTGGGTAATCGAAAATGACTCCGTTATGCAGGTTGTTCTAAGTAAAATTGATATATCCTATCATTGAATTTTTAAAAGATATTTCTATTGGAGATATACCTTTGAATTAGCTCTCATATGGATTTGGAATCACTCAATTTGGACAAAAAACAAAGAAGTTGTAATTAAAACACTAAAGGTTAACATGATTGGCCACTACTCTCCCGCAGGTGAGAAATAAATTTTACTTTGTTATTTTCTCCGTGGATTTGTTATACAAAGTAACTACTTGTTGTTTTTTTACATAATTCTTGGATTAGGGGAGCTCGATCACCTCTCTTTATCCATGATTTAATGTCTTATTGCAGGTAGACACTCGTTTTTTTGCAGGTCCTAGGAGAATAAAGAAGGTCAATTTATGGACGAGTGATTCTTGAAAGAAATTTTAATGAAACAAGAGAATTTCATCCAATTCATTACCCAATGGATTCATAATAGAAGAAATAAAGAATTATTTCCATTTGAATATTCATGTCTTATCACTGCGGCCAAAACATTTTTCAAAGAGATCATTTTTTTTACATAACACCATCGTTGTTGTAACTTAATTTATTTATTACATACTATTTTTAAATAAAATTTTATTTCTTTTCTGATTTCTCTTATATTTTGTGTTTTAGGTGTTGTTTCCTTCAAACTGTAACACATCCTCAGCATCAATGCAGTGAACAACTAATTCGTTTTTTGCGTGCTTGCATTTTATGATTGTGCATTTTTGTTGTTCCTTTCAAAGGGACAACACTTTCGCATTTTTGTTGTTCCTTTTAAAAGAACAACAATTTCACATTTATGTTGTTCCTTTCAAATGAACAACATTTTCACATTTCTGTTGTTCCTTTGAAAGGAACGACACTTTTGCATTTTTGTTTTTCATCTCCAAAGGAACAACACTTCCACATTTTTCTATTCATTTCCAAAGGAACATCACTTTTGCATTTTGTTGTTCCTTTTCAAAGGAATAGCACTTTTGTATTTTGTTGTTCCTTTCCAAAGGAACAACACTTTCGCATTTTGTTGTTCCTTTCCAAAGGAACAACACTTCTGCAATTTGCTGTTCCTTTCCAAAGAAACATCACTTTCGAATTTTTTTATTCCTTTCCAAAGGAACAAAACTTCCGCATTTTTCTGTTCCTTTTCAAAGGAACAACACTTCCGCATTTTGTTGTTCCTTTTCAAAGGAACAACATTTTTGGGCAAATTGGTCAAACATGCAGCACCAATTTACACCTAATTTTGGAGGCCTTCCACTTAGGAAAATTGAGTGCACAATATCGCGTTGGGAATATTATTGAGTCTACTTTCCAGAACATCTTGAATTTTGCAATTTGGAGTTCATTTACTCTATCAAAAGTCCAATCTCCCAAGAGGGTCAAAAATAGTAGAATGAGGCTGCCGAAATGCATAGTGATGTTGCAATTAACTTTTTAAAGCCTTCCTTAACTCCAAATTGAGCTCATGATAGCTTATTGGAAATATCTTTGTGTCTACTTATTATTTGACTCACCAAGGAAGTCATTTGGGCATCTCATATAGGAGAAAAAATTATTTTACCAAGTTCACTCCAAAGGTGCACTAACCCTCATGAGGCCAATGATGTTTTGAACATTTCCCCCAAACCATGAAACCTATGTAAAAAATAAAAGAGGTTTTTCTTAGTAAGTCAATTATGGATAAAAACATTTCTCACCTTCCTCGAATTCATCTTTTCCTTCCTAGAAACACAGTTTGAAGAAAATTGTCCCTTATGTGTGCTGAATGGCTTGTTCCTTGGAATGACTTCTCCACAAATGATGGAGACCTGATGTTTGATGATATGAAATGGCTTCATAAATTCTGATATACATCATACCTCCTTTGCTTAGATATATTTGAACAACACTTCTAGTATTTTCCTTTGTTGTTCCCTACATGGAACAACACTTTTTTGAGTGTTTTTATTGTTCCTTCAAAGGAGCAACACTTTGGGAGTATTTTCGAGAACAATCATTCCTTCCTCTTATGGGATTATTCCTAGTTCATCTCAACCACATTTTACTGATTCCCTTTTACGGCATGAAGTACACTACTTTTATGAGGACAAGAATTATGGATTTTATTGAAGCGAGTTAATATCATTCATGTTATAATCTTTAATAGGATAGCTCCTTGATGATAGATTATTTTCAAAAGGGATGTAATTATTTATATACTACTTTACTGCGTTGTTTTCTGTTGTACATGATACTGATTAATCATCTCAATACCATGCTGGTTCCACCCTTCCTGGTTACTCTATCTGTAATAAATGAGATTATGGGTATTTTTTTCTATTGACATGTTCAACTTCTTCTACCATCATTGCTCTTAGGGAGTATTGAGCCTCCCTCTTTTTATCATAAAAATGTGTAATAACAGCAAAATTTTGTTTGCAGATGGAGGATAGCGGGTCTCATTACGAGCCAACCTACCATGTTCATAAGGTTGTAACAAAGTGACATTCCCATTATGGCCACCACAGCAGGGTTATGATCCATTAGATAGCTAAATTATCCTTGGAACAGGAGGTCTCATCATGAGCCGGCCTGATCACTTTTGCTACAACCAATTGAATGGCAGTGTGGTTATCAGGTTACCACACCAGTACACTCGTCTCTTCTGTAGAACAACACTGGAACTCTCCATTTATAAATTGAGGATCCTGGCTCATATGGGTTAAAAAGCAACCCTGATGAGGCTATGGACGTTTGCTGGCAAGAGAGGCTCTACTTATGGTATTGAAGTTATATCTTATCATCAATTACTACTATAATACCCTTTTCTTATTCTTTCCTTTTATCAGAAAAGTTATTTCCTTAATTTTTCCCTGTTTTGAACCTTTATGCATGAGAAATTGTTTTCAGATCAATCGCATCATTTTTAGTTAGAACAATGTCAGCAAAGCATATTTTTGGCATATTGCTGTCCTTTTTCTTTTTTGCATAACTTACCATCAATCTAATGCATCCTATCTCTTATTCATAACTATCTTTACACACTCTGCTCTCATTATAAACATAACTCTCGCCATCCTATCATTGATATGTGTACTCTGCTTCATTTAATATTGTATTGTTCATTCCCTTGCCTTGCCGCCAGCACAACACCTTTTATATGCTTTACAGTTATGGAATCCCTTTTCCAATTGGAGGGGGGAATGTATGCATTATGGGATATCATGCAATATGATTACTGCACTCTTCCATAACTTGTTGATTTGAAAAAATATTAGTATTGCATGTATACGAAATTTTTTCTGATTGAAATTTTTGCATGCATTTTATCTGTTGCTATTCAAAACTAACACTGTGGATTCAGGAACATCATATACAAAATAGTGATTTGTTTATAGGAGAACAACAAGTACGAGGGGGAAATTCTATTTGCAGCATGACCACACTATTGCAACTAACAGAAAAGGCTCGAGCAACTCACAAACATGAACAATTGTTCAGACATGATGTGCTTGCCTGGATTCCATATTTTGCATCACTTTCAACACCAACTCTGCCTACATCAGCTTCAGCAAATGCCAGTCCATACATGTCATTCTAAATTTTTTTCAGAGGTAAAAATTGAGGTAAAATAGCATAATTTTCTGATTTATTACGAATTTAGGAGAATTTCATGAAAATCCATTGATAATTATTTATCATCATTCATTCCAAACCTTTACCACTTCCCATTTTTCATAGACATATCATCTTTCAGTTTGGGGGAGTGTTGCTTTCATTCATTTCTTTCTTATGACCATGTCTTTATCATCCATTGATATTCTTATTCATTCTCAACTCCTTCCTTATTCCTTGTTGTTTTACATCAAGCATAAATTTCAACAGATGGTAGCGACCACCTCAATTTGTTTTCTAGCATTTCATGAGGGCATGCTAATTCTTCAGTTTTGGGGAGGCATTGCTACGCATGATGGATATTTTCTACTTTCTTTCTCATTTAAAGGCATACAATTTCATTTTTATACAGTGCAGAAATTGATTTCCATATACTTTTAAAACTATGAACTCAATTCTTGTGATTTCTGGAAAACACAAACATATTATTAAAATACACAAACCTAGATAATTTCAAGTTAAATTAGTTCATAAAATTTCAGAAATCATGCACTCTCACCTATAGCCATTTTTCTTATATCTCATGATCCGTACATCAAAACTATCTGATTTTTGGATCATAGAAGAACTAATATATTATAAATCTACTTGCAAAATTTCAGCAAAATCTAGTTTATAGTTTTTGAGAAAATGGTTAATGAAGTTTGCTGTTACTTATATCATATTTTGCTACAACTTCATATACACATAAGTTGAATGTCAATGAAAAAATTGTTATGCCTTCATCAAGATTGATAAAATTGAATATTCACTATTTGAGGAAGAATTCATTTGTTCCATCCATTTCATAAGTTGGGATGAACAATTTTTTATTTCTTGGATAACACAGAGTCTTTGGGTTGCATGAGGACATGCAATATATTAAGTTTTTTGTTGCATGAGGACATGCAATATATTCAGTTTGGGGGTATGTTAGGCTGTTAATATGTCATTATTATTATCACTTTTGAGCACTTATTCCATCCATTTCTACCATTCTTTATCACGTCATTTATCATAATTTATCATATAATTCTATTTTATAATTATTTATGCCCTTATGGATGAATATTATTTTTTCTCCTTTATTTTTAATAAATTGATTATTATGCATGTTTTTACCAATGATGGTTTATTAATAAATTTGTTCACCATTTTAGCCTCCAAGATATTTTCCGAATTTAAGATTTGATTATTAAATGTGCCAACTAAGAAATTCGCTGGAATAAGAACTGACGATTTTTCATTGGACGTTTTAGGCAAATGGAGAAGAATCTGGAAAATCCAAAACATGGGTTTTGTCCAAAATAGACGATATTGGTTTTGAAAGGAACCGTTTTCCCAAATTTTGTCCGTACTAAGAGAAACAAAATGTTCTCTGAAGACATTTTTCTCATATTCGTTTTGTGGTCGTTTTCCAAATGATCTCAGCTACAATGCCAAATTCGACCTGTTCCTGTTGAATGATTGATGAAGAGATATTCCAGATAGGATCTTGTTTATCAATTTGTTGTGAGCAATCCAATTTTGTAATGAGAATCATATTGTAATCATCTCTGTTGTAACTACTCTCTGCTCTCTATCTCTATTTAAATGAAAATAGAGATCAGAGAAGAAAAGGATGGATTCATGATTCAGGATGGATGATTAGAGAGAGAATTAGATGGATCATTATATTAGAGATAGATAGGATAGGATAGGAGGAATGGGAGAATTACTATTGAAACTGTAACTTGGATCATCAACTCTCGCTATTGAAGCAGAGCACGAACTTGCTGTAACGATTATGCAATGATTAATATATAAAAACAGTTGCAGTTCCTTCGAATCTCCTGAAGTAATCCAGTGGTATTCATTGGCGGCTAAGAGCCTGACCCTGGTGGATCCTATTTGTACCATTACCTTACAGTTGCAGTCGTGTGATGGTTTGATTTAATTCTTATTTCTTTGAATCGCATTGCTTTACAGTTTCATGTTTTTACAGCGTGTTGTTCTAATATTTTATGAAATTGTTTTATTGCATAAGCTATCATTGAATTGCATAGCCATTCCTTTCCATCATAACATAGATTATTATCCTTTTCAACTTATATTGTTATGCCATTCATTTCAAATATAAAGCTTAGCTATTCATTTCAAACTTTGATGTTCACTACATATTGTTTTTCATTTCTATTGAAATAGCTTTGTGGTTCATTCCTACTAAATAAGCTTTTGTGTTCATTTCTTTCCTGCAAGTATTTGCTTTTTCTTTTAAGTATTATTGCAGTGAGCATGTTTATTCCATTTTTGTTAGTAGCATTATTGATTTATCATTTCCAGTTAATTGCTTTAGTGTGGAGTGTAAGATCAGCAACTGTAAAGGACATTGACTATCACTGTCTAAGTTCTCGGATTGAGGATTTTGTTTATGTTTGATTTCATTTACATTAGTTGACAGAGGAAAGAGTTATTACTATTGCGTCCTTGACTAATAATTGTTGTAGTTTCTTGAGTGAATGCTCTAGTTTCAGAGTATTGAGTTTCCTTTAATTGCAAGTAAAATTTATTTCCAGCATCCATTTACTTCTGTATTTAAAGCACTGTACTGCAATTTAGAAACATTACTCTTGAGTAAATAGCTGCCTAACTGAGTACACTCTTGAAATAAAAAATCGTACCTAGACTGAAAATTAATGTGAAGATAATTAGGAGTTAAAAAGACACCTTTTATCACTCAACAACTTCATGAAGCATGCATTTAATAACTTTCCTCTGAGAGACTAGATTTAACATCAGGATGATGCAACAAATACTCCCAGCTTTTATCTGAGATATTCAAATGTTTCTCTAGGCAGTGGTTTAGTGAATATATCAACAACATGTTCCTTGGAGGGAACATACTCCAATTTGATCTTTTAGTCAAGCACTTGTTCATGTAGGAAATGGTACTTGATGGGTATGTGTTTGGTCTTGGAGTTCATCAATGGATTCTTTGAAATACTAATGGAACTTGTGTTATCACATAGAATGGAGATGGGTGTAGTACATGTGATTTGAATGTCTTGCAATGTTTTCATCATCAAAATTAGTTGTGTGCAGTAAGATGCAATAGCCACATATTCTGCTTTAGCTATAGATAAAGAAATTGAACTGTGTTTCTTGCTAAACTAAGACACTAACCTGGAACCCATATAGAATGCACCACCACTAGTTCTTTTTCTATCATCGACACTTCCTACCGAATCGGCATCTATATATTCATGGAGAGTAAGATCTGCATCTCTAGGGTACCATAGTCTAATGTCCAAAGTTCCTTGAAGATATTTGAAAATTCTTTTGACTACCTGAAGGTCTGATTCCTTTGATTTTCTTGGAATCTTCCAACTACTCCTACTACATCCATGATGTCAGGTCGAGTACCTGTTAGATAAAGTAGACTACCAATCATGGATCTGTAAGTTGGTTGATGTATTGTTGTTGATTCACCATTTGAGTTGAGACTGCATCGTGTTACCATTGGGGTACATACATTTTTAGAATCTTCCATTCCGTACCTTTTCAATATCTATTTGAGATATTTGGTTTGTGAAAGAAAAATATCATCTTTAGATTGTTGAACTTGTAGACCAAGAAAGTAGGTAAGTTCACCAAGAAAGGAAATTTCAAATTCTTGCTGCATTACTGAAGCAAAATTCTCACTCATGGATTCTTCATTGCTACCAAAAACTATATCATCAACATAAAAAATAATAATTAGAAAATTATCAGTTTCAATCTTTGTATATAGATTGCTATCTGTAGAACATTTTGTAAAACCTTGTTGGTGTAGATATTTTTCAAGGTGTTAATACCAGGCCCTTGGAGGCTGTTTCAGACCATATAGAGCCTTCTTGAGTCTACATATAATTTTTGCATCATTTCCAAGAATGAATCGTCTTGGTTGTTCAATATAAACTTCTTATTCTAAATCTCCATTAAGGAAGGCTGATTTTACATCCATTTGGTATAATTCAAACTTCTGAAAGCTGGAAAGAGCAAGGAACATCCTTATGGCTTCAAGTCTGGAAACAAGTTCAATATCTATACCTTCTTGTTGAGCATATCCTTTACAAACAAGTCTGGCCTTGTTTTTAATGACTTCTCCATTTTCATTTAGCTTGTTCTTGAATATCCATTTAGTTCCTATAATATTTTTATCATGAGTTCTAGAAACTAATTCCCAAGTATCATTCTTTCCAATTTGCTCAAGTTCTTCATCATGGCCTTAACCCAACATTCATGTTTGCATGATTCATTTACACTTTGAGGTTCGGTGGAGGATAGTAATGCTAAATAGCTTAAGGCCCCTGTAGTAGTTCTTCTTGTCTATACACCTACCTCCTTTTCCCCTAAAATTTATGTTTCTGGATGATTTTTCTAAACATACATGGATGAAGTCTTTTCTTCTACCATTATATCTTCTTTTGGTGCTTGATTGGTTTCTCCTTCAATATAATTTTGATTTGATGTGGGAAAGTAATCCCCATCTTCCCCATTGTCATAATCTTCTATCGATTTTATCTGTCTTGGATTTTTACATGCTTCATCAACTACAACATCAATGCTTTCAACAATTTTTCCAAGTCTTTTACTATAAAATTTATATCCTTTACTTCTAGAAGAATAACCAAGAAGAATACCTTCATCTACTCTGGGTTCAAAATTACCAAGTTTTTCATCAGTCCTTTCGATAAAACATTTTCTTCCAAAAACTTTAAAGTATTTTACAGTAGGAGTCTTACCATACCAAAGTTCATGTGGAGTTTGAGTGTTATTTACTCAAACATTTTCTTTGTTGAGAATAGTTATGGAAGCAAATGTAGCTTCACCCTAGAAGGTTGCAAGAGTTCCAGATTCATCTAGCATAGCTTGAGCCATTTGTTGAACTGTTATGTTCATTCTTTCTACCACACCATTTTTATAAGGAGTTCTTGCTGTGGAGAATTGCCTTTTTATTCCATGTTGTTCACAAAAGTCAAAAAATTGATGCAATATAAATTCCCCTCCTCGATTAGATTTGAGGCATTTGATTTTTTATTTGACTCAATCTCAACAAAAGCTTTGAAGGCTTGGAACATTTCAAATGCTTCATATTTATGCTTTAGAAGACCTATCCAACACATTTTGGAAAAATCATCAATGAAAAAATAAAGTATTCTTGTCCATGGGGTGACTTTTTCCTTGTTGTTCCACATAAACCAGTATGGACAAGTTCAAGAGGCTTACTCACTGACTCTTTTTTTCCATGAAGAGAAATCTGATTTGCTTACCGATTTGACATGGTTTTCATATTGTATTTTCTGGGATGCTGATATTTGGAAGGTCACGATCAACCTTGAGTTTGCATGCTTTTATTATTTGAGAAAAGCTTAGATGTCCCAATCTTCTATGCCACAACCAGTTTTCATCATTTTTGCTTAGATAGCACTGTTGTTGTCCTCCTTTGAGTATCTATAAGTTCTTTGGAGTTCTTGTACCTTTGATCATAGTCTCTCTTGTATCAAGCTCATGAACAACACATTCGTTTGATAGAAACATTACTTCACTTTCTTGATCACGCATTTGACTGATAGTCAACTGGTTATTCTTTAAACCATCTACATACATACATTTCCAGTTTTATCCTTTTCTTTCAAGAAAACAGGACATTTACCTTTTATGATAGCTAGAGTGTCATTTCCAAATGAGACATTCCTTTCCTTTTCTAAGGAATTATATGAGTGAATTTCTCTTTGTCAACTATCATGTGTTTGGAGCATCCACTGTTGATGTACCACTGATTTTCTTGTCCTTTTGTGTACAAGGCTATACCACATCTTACTGTTTCTGATTCTTTTCTTCTCCATATCTTTGGATTTAATGGTGTTTGCTCCTTTTGAGATGTTTTCCGAAATTTTCTCTTGCATTCAGATTCTTCATGACCAAAGTTGTTATAGATTGAGCATTCTATTTCATTTCCAAGAGGAGAAAAGCTATTATAGGAACTTCTCTTGATCCCTGTTACATTCCTTTGACTTTTTACTTCTCTAGTCATGATGGTTTTGTAAGCAACGCATTGAGAAGCTTTCTGCCCAAAATTATGACATGAAAAACATTGCCCATTAAAAAATTTATGCGACTATTGAATCTATTTACCTGTTTATTGTATTTTCTATTGATATTCATCTTTGGAGAAAATTGAGTATGATTTTCCTGACGTTGGTTGTGGCTTCTATTGATATTCGTCCTTGGATCAAATTGAGAATGATTTACTTGGTGATCAGATTTATGCTTTTGCTGACGATTGTCATACTGTTCACTAGTCTTTGTTGCACCAAGATATCTTTTGGTGGAGGTCGACAGCTTTTGTGATTGAGATGCTTCTTCAGTATATCCAAGACCTATCTTTATCAGAAGAGACTGCTGAACTTTGATAATTTCATTTAAAGTTTTTGATCCTTTAGCAAATCTGAGATTGTGATATTTTGTTTTCTCAAGATCTTTTCTTAGACCCACAATTTCATATTCTAGTTTTTCATTATGTTTTTCTTTTTCAGCAAGTTGGTATTTCAAGGAATCTATGATCATATTCTTTTCTTCTAAACATATTTTGAGTTTAAATATTTCTTCATGAAATTTTTATTCTTCTAAATAATCTGAAAAATTATCATCGTTATAAGCCATGAGAAGTCTGCAATATTTTCCGGTTTCATCTTCATCACTATTAGATAAACCATCGCTATCTTCATGAGTATAGTAACTCCTTTTATTCACAACTTGTTTCCTATTTTCTTTTGCATATTATTTTCCTTTATAATATTTATATGAGGACATCTCGCAGCATAATGAACAACTTTACCACACGCAAAGTATTTGAATGGTAGCTTACCTCTAGACCTTCCAGAACCTCGTTGAATCTTCTTGACAAAATTTACCTCATTTTATTCTTCTGAAATGTGTCCTAATTCATTGTGTTCTTTATTTTCTTTTCTTTTTGCTGAAGCTTTAAATGTGGCTTCTCTCATATTTGATGGACTTGATTTTCTCATCTCAAAAGTAGTTACGATTATGTGAATCTATGTCATAGTGATATTCTATAGATCTTTTTTTTCTTCTATGGTAGACATTTGATTCAAATTTAGAAGTCAAGGATCTCAAAATTTTCTCAACTAAGGTAACTTCCTTTCTTTATTCACCCATATTCTTCATAGAATTAACAACCTCATCTATACATAAGAAGTAACTAGATTTACTCTCATCACTATGCATCTTAGGAGTTTCATACTGAATTTTGAGAGTTTGAAGCTTAGCATGTTTTACCTAAGAGTCTCCTTCGTAGCTCTAAACAATTTTGTCCCATATCGCTTTGGCTAATTTGAGTTACATGACTTTCACAAGCTATGATTGTGACAATGTTCCCAATAAAGTATTGATAGCTTTGGCATTGGTTTCATATTGCTTTTTACCTATTGTGTCTATAGGAACTATTGTTGGAAATGTATATCCTCCTTTCACAATTTCCCAGACATTTGTTCCAAGAGATTGTAGATAGGTTGTGGTTCTTATTTTCCAATAAAAAATATTGCTCCCATCAAAGATTGGTTGTCTCATGGATCCCATGCTTTCGTGATTATTCATCTTAATGGATCTCCCTTCAAGTGATCAAGCTTCTTCTGAAGGACCTTCTCTAATACCAATTGTTGGAAATAATACTGAGAGGGGGGTGAATCAGTATTATCATATCAATAATTTTATTTCCCAAACATATTTATATACACTACTTCAGTGAAGTGAACTAGCATGTACACGCAACTGTGATTAAAGAAACTAGCGTATATGCAGAGAACTTGAGATTTAGAAAATTTATCATGTGTTGAAATTAAACTAGTACATTAGAAACTTATTAGATAGTGTAGTAAAAGAAAAATAAAGCATCACACATAAGCAACACACATGAACACCAAGATTTAAGGTGGAAACCCAATGTGGGTGAAAACCACCTACTGCTGTCGTCTTTTTCTTCTTTTAATAATAAGAAAATATGTTTACAATATTGTACCGATGCAAACTTATACCAGAACGCAGGCACCCACCTACAGAAGGGTACAATCCTCTCTCATTTTCCAACTTCTACTTGAAGGGAGGTGCAACCCCCTAGCTCTTGTACTAGCCAATATGTTTACTAGTACGTGGGCGACAACCTATAGAAGGCTATGACCTTCTTTCTTCCTCCAAGGATGGCGTTTCATGAATTTTCAAATTGGATACTCCTAGACCACAACACCACAATCTGAAGGCCACGTTTCATACAATTTTCATACTAGACCCATCAAAAACTTTTTAAACTTAAACTGCATTAGCCAACATTCAATTAATCTGAACAATCAGATCACTGACACCAGAACATTGTGTTGAACCCAAAACCCTGCATCATCATTCGGAACCAGCTTTAACCTCAAAAATCATGCATTAAAGCTTATACGCTACTTGGCTGAACCCAAACTACATGTATACACTACTTCCATCAATCAAACCTATGTATACCTTCAAAACTACTGCAAACATAAACATTTGAATCAAGTCTATGCCAACTAGTAATATACTGAATATCTATTGTCAACTTACAAAGCTTTACACAGGCAGGGACAGAGATCACTTATACAATCAATCAGTGAAATTCCAACCGCCTTATGCATTCAATTCTACATTGAGATCTTAGAAGACTTCATTGAGAGACAATAGTAAAAAAACAAAAATTGATCAGATAGAATAGTGAGATCTCAAAAAGAAGCTTTTCTTTTGTATACACTACTTGAAAGAACATAACCTGAACATATATGCTCTTTGGCCGAGACGAACCTGCGTACAGATCTGTAAATATTCACTCAGAACTTTGCTGCAATTCCAGACTTCAGACAAACTGAGATCATGATAGATAACGAATAAAATAGGTGCAAAACATCAGATCTAGTCTCAACCAATATCATATCATTCATGAATAATTCATTTTAGATCTCATGATCCTGATCTAATATTGAAATCAAGGTGCACATAAATATTTTAGATCTAGTCCCAAGCATAACCCTACAACATAAAATATAATTTAGATAGAAGTATTCCTTAGAATCTTATTGCTTGCCCTCTTGGCCTTATGATCTTCTCGTCCTTATATAGCTTTAGGTCCTTTGTCAATACCTTGGACCAAGGACACTTAGGACCAATACCTTGGACCAAAACAACTTAGAACCAATACCTTGGACCAAATACTTAGGGTTAACACCATAGACCAAATACCTTGGACCAATACCTTGGATCAAAAACTTGAATTTCCATCCCATACGCGCTTTTCCTTATGTGAAAGTGCATGTATACATATACGTTATTTTTGTTCTATTTTCCCAAGTGTATACGCTACTTTGACAAAGTGAACCAGCATATACCTCTTTTTCTTTAATCTCTGGGTTCTGATCTTAATCCTTTGTTGTTAACATGTTTCACTATGAACTGTGATCTGTGTAAGTTGCCATCAAGGACAACACCTTTATCATAATGCCAACAGATTTACTATACGAAATTATAATTCATCACATGATAAAGAAAATCAAATCCAAATAGGATGGGACAATTTTTTTATTGAATAGTATGTCTTTGGTCTCCATTCCAAGTGGAATCACTAAAAAAGACCTCTCTTAAGCCATGATAGGAAATAGAAGAAAATTACTAGTCTAAAAATCATAAATTTGAGAACTAGTGAGCTAGTAAATCCAACAAATGCCTAACTTAATCAAGTGAAAATTCAATGTGGTAAGTTTTTCTATGAAATTCAATGTTTTTTTGATCTAATACAAGTGGAATCAACTTTATTGAAGCTCGTTAGCATGCTCTAAGAAATTTAGTGCTAGTTGCCACAAAGGAGTTCCAGAACTGTAGATTTGGGAATAAGAAGGCTAATCCAAGTAGCTCAATGATTACTATGACCTTCCAAATGTTTTCCAAGGATGAATGATGCTTTTAATACTGCAAAAGAACTTACATCAATCATTTAACCCAATCCTACAACAAGAAATCCTTAATACTAAATGTAGAAATAAAATGAAATAAAAACAAGAGATGCATGTCAATAAGAAGTGAAAATAAGGAAAGAAAATGATGCAAAAGGGCTCTGAGGCTCCTGGGATGGCCATGATCAAGGAAAATCAGATACCTATGGAGGATAACAAGATTTAGAAGCTGAACATGACACCATTCTTCTTTATTTTCATCAATACAATTACAACCCTGCAAGAAGCTACAATGAAGCTGCAAAAATACGAGTTCTCTCCAAAAGAACACTGACAAAAATCTCTCCCTAGAGGCAAATTCAACTTCGTATTTAAAAAAATGATTAGGAATCATTCCCCATGAATGGAGTAATCCTTCCCCACCAAAATCCCTTGATTAGTGGATCTTGTTCCCAATACCGGGAATTTGCATTAAATGGCACGGAACACATTCCTAGATTTTCTCAATCATTGGAGTTGCATAATATGTGACATGATTTCATAATATATTGTTGATTTATTATTTAATAATCATCCTCCTATACTAGGGACAAAGTCCCTAAATTATCTCCTCCTCCAAATCTTCATAGTGTGCCCAGTATTATCATAATATTCCACAAAAATAAATAATATTAGGCACAAATATGCAATTATTCATAAACCTTCCTAATGAATATATTAAAGTTAACAATACATTATCTAATGGAAAAAGAGAAGTTTAATGTGCTGAAGGATGGTAAAAGGCATTAATTTATGTTTAATTTAGAGGTATGGGCCTTAATTTATGTCTAATTTAGAGGCCCATCACACAACTGATACTATGATATTTCATATTAGTCTGTTACACACCATCCCTTAGTAATTGTTATTTTATTGGAGCAATGTGAAAACAAATATAGAAATTTTTATGTTGAAGATCATAGGTATGGCCATAGGGTTTAGTATAGTAAAGTACTAATTATACTAACATTGAGGAATGTATGTGAATAGTGTGTTGGTATGTAGATATGAAGATGTACTAGAAGAGGAACATGACATAATTATAGGAATATGAATGCCCCATAATTAAGTCATCACGTCTAGTGAAGAGAAACATCTGATTGGAGGCAGAAAGTATAGGAAGTAATTTTGTTTTGTCTTAGGAAAATATAACATTTTCTCAGAGCATCAAGAATATAACAAAACATTACTACCACATTGAACTGCAAGCATAGGAACCATAGTGATTGATTAGTATTTCTTTGTAATGTCTTCTATAGGTCATTACCTAAGAAATACATATATGATAGGTTCTATCTATTTGATTTGGAAATGATACACATGAAGTTTAAAAATAGACTGATGGGACTCGGTGCATCTTATACCAGAAAGAGATTCGGTTATATGATTTAGCTATTAATCAAGATAATATACAATGAGGGAATTTATTTTGAAGAGGCTGCAGGGGAACAAAATCCTGAAAAAAGAAAAGTTATCGAGCAAAGTTCAGAGAAAATGGATTAGACATCGAACACTGAGGATGGTGTCAATAAAAGGGGAGGAGAATGTAATATCCTTTTTTGTGGCAAAACCACTCCCATTAGACCAAGTTGGGTGAGGAAGAATGGAAAAAAAGTAAAATAAGAATATTGAATTAATTATCTAAATAGCTATTTATTAATCAATAAATAGATGAGATGCATTTACTTGGGAATGAGGCACCTAGAAATGTGATTCTTACCAAAATAAAATAGAGATAAGAATTTCATTGGTACATGAGATTTCATAATTCTTTGATGATAAGAACTATAGAATAAAATTCTAGAAAATCTTAATGAACGAGAGGGAAAGATCCATTAAGTTTCTTAGTTAGACAAATATGTTAAGATTAGAAAAGCCTAAAAGCACTACAGGAGAGAAAGATCCATTAAGTTTCTTAGCTGGAGAAATATGCTAAACTTATAAAATCCTAAAAGAATTGCAGGAGAGAAAAGTGGGCTTTAATGGAAAATCCTAGGCAAGTGGATAAGAATATCGAGAAAAGAGTGATACCTCTTGATGGGAAACCTTATCGTGGAAGATAAGTATTTTATACTTGTGAAGGGTATCATAGGGTGGTTGATTCCTGGCAAGGAGATATCACCTCAGGGGTGAACTTGAGGGACCGTTCTAGGTTGGGTGGAAAAGGTGTGAAATTCCCACTATCCCTAATGGTGAACCAAATTGAATTAACTCCTATTATATTGCATCTTAGCAATTCTATGAGCATGTTTCATTTTAGAGGTCATTACATTTAGGAGTTATTTGTAGTAGCGAAACTAAGTTCTTTATAATTTGAATCTATAGTAGAGTATATTTCATCTTAGAGTTAGTTACATTTAGGAGTTACTTGTAGTAGGGGAATTGAGTTCTATGTAATTTGAACCTACAATAGGGATGCATGTGTATGGGGATTTGGAATAGCGATTTTGTGAATTGAATGGGGAATTGACTAGGAAGTTTATTTTGTTGTTTATTTTTATTATCCTATAAGAAAAGGAGGTTGTGTGGTGATATGTGGATATTTCTTGGTATGTACAGTATTAATTTATTTTCCAATTCTCTTAGTATGTAAAATATTAATTTATTTTACGATTTTTTTGATAATGTACCATACTATTTAATTTATTTAACATTTCATAAAAGGGCAATTAGTTTGTTCATATGTGTGAAAAATCATGGGATTGGGAGAGTTGTTGAAATATATATATATATATATATATATATATATATATATATATATATATATATATATATATATATATATATATATATATATATATATATATATATATATATATATATATATATATATATATATATATATAGATAGATAGATAGATAGATAGATAGATAGATAGATAGATATATTTGTTTGACTAGTAGTGGCTTAAGATAACTTTAAATAGAGTATCCATTCATTTCTTATGAACAAGTATTGATCCTGTTGCGAAAGGATGCATGAGACCTAGAAGTAATCACATGATATCAAACTATTTTAAATATGTTATATATATGGTTATATAAATAATTTAATGTGCACATCGAGATGCTCTACATGTCCTTAGGTAATGTAAGCGCTGGTTTGAATAGGATAGTTTTGTCGATGAGCTAGTATTGAGTTGAGATGTAATAAGGAATATTTCGATACCAAGTTTAGACAACAGACCCGTTTGGAATAGTGGTCGCTTGGGGGTAATATGAAAGTCTAGTTCATTAGAGAAAACCTTGCCCATAGATCTTAAGTTTGACTGGGGCCAACATTGTGACCTCGAGATACGAGGCTAATCATCGCAAGTAAAGTAAGTGTTCTTATCTACAACTTGTTGGTTTTTGGAAAGTTCACAATTGAATTTAGAAGGCCGAAAAATTTCTTTAGGTGTATTACATCTAGAAACAACATTATTCATAGACCTATAGAATTGGAGAAAGTTAACAAGTTGTGAGATCCTAATATGAGGTAGCGGGCATACCCATAGCTTGAAATGAGTTAGTAGGTGGTAGTACTAAGACATGGAAACTAGGTTTACTCTGAGAATGGAGCACATTCACCCACGCAATTAAATAACTTAATCCATGCATAAACTATGAATACATAGAGATTATATCATACCATATTTAGCAAAGAATAAATAAATGCAATTTGGTTCTCAACAACTATAGGAAAAACATGAGAATATAACTCCTACTTTCAAATAATTGTGAAATTAAACCTTAGCATGAACGATAAGCTCAAAATTGGTTGATAGTGCAAGTAGTAAAGTAAAACAAACTCTATAATGAAAATAGATACAATTGCATTTGACGGAGATAGCTACATATTAAAATACAAAATGGTCAAATGTTAACAAGTTGAATATGCGTTATGGGGTCTATGTTGGATTAACCTCAGCCTACGATGGCTAGAACCACAAATATTCGAATGACTACTATAGAACACGAAATTATGAAGCAACATATGTCAAGCCAAAATAATTTTTTGAGATGATGTAAAAAGAAACATTACAAACTTATCCCTTTTGTCAATTACTAAAACAATCCCCTCCAGAAGATAATATCTTAGAGCCTAATTGTTATTCACTCTAAGCTTTCCATAATGAATCTCAAGTGAGATGTGAAGTAAGGCAACTGGAGAAAACCCTTTCTAGGAAAATTTTCATAAGAACCCATCCCTAAAATAGATATTCTGAACTGACTTGTGGCAACATCGGGAGTATTAGACGAAAAAATTGTTGAAGAATCCTTGTACAAAGGGGAAGAGAGACAAGTAAATCCGGTCTAAAAACGATAGCCATACCTATTACAGGGTACATAGTGGGGAATTAAATCTCATACACATACTGGAGACGCTTGCTTAAAATGTAAGAGGGTTTAAAATAACAAGAACAAATTATGATTTAATGAGTCTAATGACATACCTGTCATACAACCTATATTATGAGACTTTTCTCTTCCATTTGGAATGGAGGGGTCGACAGGAGGAATGAGTTAATCGTAATTTCCCTTATACAAAAAAAAAAAACTTGTGTTCACCTAGTCGAAGATGAATGAAAAGAAAAAAACTCCAAATGGGTATTATCTAACATTACCTGGTTAAGGATCTGAATAGTGGGTGCTAGAAGAACCTTTGCACTCCTTGGAAACTATTCAAAGATGAAAAACTAGATTCAAAAACAACACCAAGTTTTGTAGCATTGTCTTCTCTACCGAAAAGAAAGGATAAAAAAAGAAACTAGAGTCTGATTTGTGAAATGATGAAGAGGTTATGAGTTTCTAGCTCATGACACAGTGACCAATGACAAATCATAAGAAGGAAAAGAATTTTAATTTACATCACCCAAACTTGGAAGTCCTTCAGAAATTTCAGGTTATGGTAGTAGAACGGTCAATGCCCTTATGATTTTTGTAGGAAAGGGGGATGGATGGAATTTCCTATCACAATTGTAGAAAAAAACCCAGAATGATTCGATGGAAATTACCCTGAAGCCTCTAGGATATAGCATGGAAAAGGTGCAATATTTTGAGGCGTCATTACCCATGAAAATGAAAATAAGAATACAATCAGTAACCCTGAAAGGAAGATAAATGGCGGAAAGATTTTGGGAAACACATCACAAAGGAAGAAACTAAATACAATGTCTTAAATGGAAATTGTTACCTGTATGATTACCTAGTCTAATGAAGAGAGACAAATTTCATATCTCACATGTCTGCATAGCCTGTATACGTCTACAGAAGGCCAAATTCCAAGGATGGTACAAAGAGCGAAGAGATGTGTCATTGGAAGAAGAGTATGACAACGAAAGGATACAAGGACCAAGTGATTAGGGTTATGTAGTGGTTAGGGTTATACATCGAACCATCGTGACTTTATATGTGCACCTTCCCATCTCTGTTGTCCAAATGCAAACTCGATGGTCACATGTCCTCCACATGATGAAAGAAGACGTGGGAATATCTTATTGTGAGGTTAGAAATGATACATACTGTGTTGGTACTCGCACACATTGTACACTCCTAACTATAAGGCTTAGCAATTGTCTCGAAAGTGTTGTGAAGTAAACAATATAATAAAAAAAAGAGTGTAATACAACATATCATAGGCAGTAAAACATTGTAATACAAGAGACCTCACGACCATTAAATACAAGCCTCAGTATTGGAAAAGAAAAACATAGAGAGAGTGCCATGGAATAAAAGTAGTAGGGTAGAACCATACCCACTACCAAATACATAGGATTGGTCAAAGTGGTGGTGTTGGTCATACTTGTATGGTAAATTCTATAGGGTTATGAATAGTAATAGAATCATAAACAATTAAGTGTTAAGCATAGAGTAATGTGCATAACTATTTAAAGAATAAGTTAATGGAGATGTAAATTATCCACTTGCCATGTCCACGTCCACTAGGAAGGTAAGAGTATGAAGGACCTTTAAGCGAAAAAATGGGTCTTTCACCTTCAAGGCAATATTTGGTAAGGTTTAGCACCATCGATAACCTAGAACATCTAATGAGTAACCAGATATTCAACCTACCTTGGTTTCTAGGTATACTACATTATCCAAATGACCACCTCTTTCAGAAATATTAAGGACAGAAGGAACATGCATGAGAACAATTTAGTGGAACATCCATGAGAACAAGTGAGGGACTAGGAAGAGTTTCCATTTTACATTGGTTTGCTAATACGAAAAAAAAGATGAGAAACAAGAATTGGGTACGTGACATAAGTGCCATATGCCTCACCAACAAGGACTTCCTGGTCGTGGGATGGGCGAGTATGCCTAGGTTGGTCATTTCGATATTGAACTTGGAATCTAGAGGGCTTAGAATCCATTTCTCTAGGCTCAATCTCCATGCCACATTGAGGCCCTGTCTTCTTTGGACTCCCTTGATGAGCAGTTGCTACACATCCAAATTGATTTGGACATCCTAAGGGACCACATGTATGTCTACTGAATTACCAATATTCAGTATAGCCAAATTGAAATACTCGATAGAGTAGTCACTATTGAACTAATGATCACCTCTGCAGCTTGTAACCCAGAGTGGAACATATTGATTTCCACATTAATGATTGTGTTGGTTACTTTACTTCTCTGTGTACACCCCCCTCCTTGATTTGATGATGTCAGTTCTGGTCTCTTTTTTGGTTATTACTAGTATGAAATGGCTTCTATGCCTCACCAAAATAATGTATGCTAAGTATCTTTTTTGGTATCCACTTATCCCCAACCTCAAAAATTCTGGTCTCAATTAGAGTGTGGGGATTCTTAAGACAAATTTTGTATGCTATGCCATTTTGAAAATCTAATGAAAGTAATTTGATCCAAAAATAAAAATCACTAAATAGGAAAAATATTATCATTTACATTAAACATTGTTACCTAATATAACTTTTATGATAAACTAGTGAAATTTTGTGAGCGATCTTTTGAATTCACTATATAAGAATGTATCCAATGCAAAAGTTGAGTTTGAAAACAAATTTATGTGGTCTGATTTATGTGATGGGCACACTGCTTTTGAAATAAGATAAGGACAAATTATGTTTCAATTTTAAAGACTTTTATTAAAGGTAACAGTTAGATATGAAATAATAATTAAATATATATTACTTTAAATTTTTATAATTATAAATTAAATAATTTTATAATTATTTTTTAAAATTGGTTTTTGTTATAAGTTAGATATTTATTGTATAATAATTTACTATTTCTTAATCATGGCAATAGTTCCATCACCACCCTCATAACTCTTTATTAAATGAGTTTTAACATTATTTTTTGTAAAATCCATATTTCAGTTGACTTCTATACTTTTCGGTGTTACCATATTCTTAGGAAAAATAAAAAAATGAATAAATTATCATGTATTATGGCTAAGAAACATTAACCATTAATATATGTATTATGGTTAAGAAACATTAACAGTTAATATATGTTTCATATAAGGCGAAAAAAACACTCCATCAATCATGAAAAATAAATCTACATCGATGCAAGTTATGTTTGAAATTTAGCCTAATCGAACAAAAGAAGAAAAGCTGTGTTCAATGCATTGTAATAGAAATGAAATGGCATTACATGAAATACATATTGTGAAATGGCAATAAGCGAAATTAATTTTTTTTCTTACATTTAGCTTCCCCAACAACCATAAACGTTAAATCAAAATGTACACAAACTTCAGCATTATGCTAGTCAAATTAAAATGCAATTGGATCTCTAGGTTGACCTGTATCTTTCATTGTGTTATTGTGTGAACCTTCTGATGAACTGGCTCGAGTGAATACAAGGAGATCCATGAGGGGATCAATCGTCAGCTACCCATATGATTAGTTGTTTCATTAGCTCGCGATAACCTCACGAACCATGGAGGTTGTTGCATATTAGAAAATGTTTGCGGAATCATGTTAATTTTTTAGCTAATGAACTCTTTAATATAACACTAAGTAAAATTAACTCATATGATAAATAATATATGTAATATTTATTACCTTATCAAAATATATGATTTACTGCCTTTATTCAGTTGATAGTGATGACGAAAAAGAGGAAAATGGTGGAAAAATTGTGTCAAAACAAAACAGTTATCGAAATCTACATGACATAAGTGTGATATGCCTCGCCAACATAGACTTCCTAGTCGTGAGATGGGCCAACATGAACAGGTTGGTCATCTCGATCTTGAACGTAGGTCATCATCCACCAATACAGCAATCCAGGAGATAGGGAATAGAAGCTAGAGGGTATAGAAGCCAGTTCTCAAGGGTGGATCTCCATGCCACATTGAGGCATTGGCTTCTTTGGCTCCTTTGATGAGTAGTTGTTGCACATCAAAATTAATTTGGAGACCCTAAAGGACCACATGTATTTCAACCGAAATTACATAGTGGCCTACCTTACCGATATTTAGTATAGCCAAATTGAAATACTCCAAAGCGTAGTCACTGTTGAACTAATGATCACTTTTACAGCTTGGAAGTGAGATTGGAACATATTGATTTCCACATTAATGATTTTGTTGGTAACTTTACATATCCCTATACAACCCCCTCCTTGATTCGATGATTCTAGTTTTGGTCTCTTTGTTGGTTATTACTAGTATGACATGGCTTCTATGCCTCACCAAAATAATGTATTCAAAGTATATTTTTTGGTATCCTCCAATCGCCAACCTCAAAAATTCTGGTCAAAATTAGAGTGTGGTGACTCTTGTCACACAGAATGAGTCGATCTTGCTGACAAGATTGACCTCCCTAGTATCTAATGATATCTAGTGACAAGAAAGCCAATCAAAAACTATCTTTCTCTAAATATTCAATTTATAAACAAAGGAAAACAAGTGTTTTAGGCCTACCTTGGGTCCAATGCAAGTTTGTGGAAGCCTCACTCCTTTGATCCAAATGAGCTCCCTTGTAGTGAATCTGCAAACACAAACAAGCAACCAAATTAAATAGCACCTGAAAAGCCAATATCATAAAGCATACTTATCATCATGATCAAGGAATTCATGAAACAAATGACAATAGACAATTTGTTGAGAAAAATGAATCTGATTGTATTAATTCAAATCAAAGAAGAACTTTACAACCTGTGCCTTTATGTTGTACAAGCTCCTCCCAGGGTCCAACAAGAGGTCTCCTCTACTTTGACAAGTTTCACTCTCTTCCCAATGAAGCCAAAAGGTATGTGATCTCTCCTCTCAAGCTCAACTAGGAAGTCTCAATTCCACCAGCATTTATCCTAAAAAATGTTCAGCTTCTAACCTCCCTAGCAACCAGCCCAATGCCTTAATTTATAGTGCAATGGAGGGAAGTTACTAGGTCCTCCTTGAAAGGGATAAATCCCTCCTTCAAAGGGATAGCTCCTCTCATCAAGGGATTAGCTCCTTCTCTTTTGGGATGCACGAACCACCTAAGAGCGAACAATCCACGTCAAAATTCCTTCTAGAATCATCTAGAATTAACCCAAAGTGAGTTTTTTTAGAATAAACTTGCGCCTTTTTGACTTTCACAAGGGTCCGCACCCACTTCTTTAGGGACAGAGCGGGTAGGTCCGCAGGTAACGTGAACAGAGGGTGTGGGACCACAGGCAACAGTGAGAGAAAGTGTGGAACCAGAGCTTTTTTTATCTTTAATGTCTTTCTCTCATTTTCAAAGCTTGACATGAAGAGCTGAGGTCTAAGACATGCTTAGGAGGACAATATAAGTGATGATATACCCATATTGACTGCAAATAGTCATGGTGACGATATGTTTGTGTAACAGATTTCCCCCTAAAGTGCGAAGTCTGTAGTAGATGAGGATTTCATTTTTTATCTAGGAAGAGTGAAGTACTTTATCATTTCGAGGATCATCATGTGGACAGCCCGGTTGGAACTTGTAAAAACATTCAATGCAAAATATATATATGAGATCATATCATCGCTGAGGTAGGCATTACCATACTCAGATCAAAACTGACTAGAAAACTAACTACTGCTATGATATAGGAATGATATTGTAATACATCACAATTATAGACACATGTAGACACAATATGGATGCAACCATCTGCTTATGAATAGTCCACAGTATAATGAATACAAAATTCATCGCAGCCTAGATGGGAAAAACTAGATCTAGGGTCTTCATTTCTACTTCCCGAAACAGTACGATTAAATCCATGCGAATGAATGTGTTGAAGTCGAAAATGGTAGAAACAACTTGATTACCAGTCAATGATGTAAACGGTTAACAAGTGTGAGAGAAACCATCGGTAATGTCAATGGCTCTCAAAGTACTCAGTACAATCCATGAGATGTGAATATATGTGTTGATGTCGAACATGCCACGGAATCCTTTGATCGAAGGTCAATGATGCAACCTATCGTCGAAGGTGAGAAACCTGCCATTGACCAAGGTACTGATGATTTCTAGATCATCTCTCTAGATAATGAGCTGAAGTCGATAGAAAGCGATCCGTCGCAGGCAAGCCCACAACACAAAATCATAGATCCAGTTTGAAGAAATTTAGTTGCAAGGACTGACTCAGGGATGGTCAAGATGGATGACTGATATTTTGCAAATGAATGGCTTATTTGCACTGACCTCTTGAACACATAACGACATGGCAGATGGTTTGGTGACAATTGACCGAAAGTTAATACCCAGAAACCGGCTGAAGACTTTCAATGTGGTTTGATCAACTGTTAGGAAAAGTATTTCCCAACCCAGGTGAATAAAAGTGTCGTGCTCAAGAGTGGTTACAAAGTATGATAAACAGGCTCATTTTTCTCTCTTTTCCTCCACCATTTCTGGCAAGTACCTCTTTATTTTTGACAAGCTTAAGGAGGATAACATTTTCTTGATTATAAGCTCATCCTTCGGATGAGTCCAACTTAGTTTAAATTTGAACCCTAAGAAGGAGTGGTCCTTTCTTGTTTGTAATTGAACAGGTTCTTTACTGTTAAATTTTAACGAGTCCAGTATAGGAGAAACTCAGCGTTTTTCAATTTTAGAGAGTCTGAAAAACTTAAGAAGACTCCATGGTTGTCCTTTTTCATAAATTTGTGTCTCCCAAGCGCGAAAAAAGTATAAAATAATACTTGAGAGAACCGCTTGATCATTACGACCAAGGAGTACTTTTCATAATTAGTGCCTCTGATCCAAAAAAGTAAAAAAGCGATCAATGACACCAATATCGAATTTTAAAGCGTTTTATAACCAATATCGAATTTTAAACGACAAAAATCTGGCAATCTTTTCATGTTTTTATGGTCAGAAAAGGGCTGTAAGTGGACCGTCTTTTTAGTTCCATTTTAACGAGCTTAAAAAGAAAAACTCGGCAATATTTTCATGTTTTAGGAGTCGGAAAAGAGCTTAAAGGTGACTCTAAGGTTTCATTTTTTTCGTAAGTTTTAACGAGTTCGAAAAAATGATAAAAATGTACTCATATGGCCGACTTTCAATTTAATTTACGAGCAGGAAAAGATGGAAAGAACTCGGCATTTTCATTTGTTTTACTAGAATGAAAGATAGAAAAATAATCTGGGGATTTTCATGAGTTTAACAAGTCTTGAAAATCACTGAAATTGACTCGAGATAGGTTTCATTTTTACAAAATATTGAAACAGAGAAAAACTATGCTTCAAAGTAGTTTCATTTTTACACAAGCTTGAAACAGAGATAAAACTGTGCTTGATGCCCCCTAAGCATAACTGCTAGAGCGCATGCCCCCCAGCTTCATTTCATTCAACTAAGTACATTAATTAATAGCTGGATGGAATGAAGGTTCAGTTACGAGATCATTTGAAAGACTCGACCTACAACTGTAAGAAAATTATGCAAAAACTAAAATAACTAACCTAAATATACAACTTAACATTTATGATATCTAGTCAAACTCTCGACTCAATTAGAGGAGGATTTGTTTCATTTTTAAACGAGCTTGACATAGGAAAAGAACTATGTTCGGATTCTATTTCATGTTTACGCAAGCTTGAAACGAAAAACTATGCTTGTTATAAGTCGCATGCCCCCAGCATAATGACGCAAAATGAGGTACATGCCCCCCAAGCTTCATTGCATTCAACTAGGTGGATGAAATGAAGGTTTACTTTCAAGATCTTGGAAAGACTTGAGGGAGTTGTTTCATTTTTTAGTGAGGTTGACATAGGAAAAGAAGTATCCTCAAAACCCTTGTTTCATTTTTTAAACGAGCTTGACACAAGATAACGAACTATGCTCATGACTCCTTGTTTCATTTTTTAATGAGATTGACACAAGACAAGGAACTATGCTCATAACTACTCTCTACAATCTACCTAACAAGGAACTATGCTCTAAAATCCTTGATTCATTTTTTAATGAGCTTGACATAATACAAGGAACTATGCTCAAGTCTACTCTCTACAATCTACCTATATAACCTACTGATTCATTTTTTATAATGAGGTTGACACAGGAAAAGAACTGTCCTCATACCTGATTCATTTTTTAACGAGGTTGACTCAGTAATAGGAACTATCCTCTCACCAACTGATTCATTTTTTAACGAGGTTGACACAAGAAAGAATTGTCCTCATACCTGATTTATTTTTAACAAGGTTCACTCAATGACAGGAACTATCCTTTGACCAAATGATTCATTTTTTAACGAGGTTGAAACAGGAAAAGAACTGTCCTCAAACTCATTGATTCATTTTTTAACGAGGTTGACACAGTAAAAGGAACTTTCCTCGAAACAACTGATTCATTTTTTAACGAGGTTGACACAGGAAAAGAACTGTCCTCATACTCACTGATTCATTTTTTAACGAGGTCGACACAGTAAAAGGAACTTTCCTCGAAACAACTGATTCATTTTTTAACGAGGTTGACACAGGAAAAGAACTGTCCTCATGAGAGCCTGTTTCATTTTTTAATGAGGTTGATACAGGAAAAAACTATCCTCGCGCTCACTGATCATGGCTTCCAACTGGAAGAAAGACATGTCAATGGACACACCTTGATCATGGCTTCCAAGAGGTCTTCATCAGAAGGAAGAATAGTTCTTTGGAAGGAGCACATGTCAAGGGTCTCAAAAGGGATAAGAACATCATGTTCAAGTATTCCCATAGAGTTTCCCATTTCAATTACCGAATCTAAATCAAAGGAAGGTGAGCAAACAGAGAGAGGCTCACTTACATCAGTAACTGAAAACATGGAACCAATTGCCACATAATTAACCTGTGGCGAGGTAGATACCAATTTAGAATCAGGAACATTTAGGGGTGTCATATTATTGGTAGTTGAAACAAGACAAGGGAACGAAAGCTGGTCTACAGTCACAATATTTCCATTGTGAGGGAAAGACATCACGCGAAAGAGTGTTGATACAACAGCTTTCATTGCATAAACATAGTCTCGCCCAAGGAGTAAATTGAAATCCAAGGGACCTTGAACTACCATAAGATCAATACAAACAGTTTTACCTTCCAAGGTAATAGAAAACTTAGGAAGGATCCCCAAAGGTTCACTGATGGTTATGTTAAAAGATTTTAGATTCTGCGTAATAGGCGCAAGCTGAGGGGAATCCAAAGCTTTCCAAGCAGTTGAGGATAAAATACTAACAGAAGCACCTTCATCTACCTGTGTGCAATGTATGTCCCTACCACCAGCCTTGACAATGATTTGGGAAGGGATGGAGGAAGGAAGATGAGGTTCTGTCAGTCTATTCCAATCAAAGGAAAAGACCTCAGTACTTGGAGGGGGTTTTGTAGAAACAGGCGAAATGCCCCCCGGCATAAAAGAGTCTGATGTAACAAGAAGAACTTGAGTGGTATGAAGTTCACTCTCTAAAGGGAGAGTGGGATCAACTGAATGTGAAATTGAATTGACCACTTGATAAACTAATGGATCATCAACCTGAGTGATATGAGTTTCACTCTCCAATGGAAGAGTGGGACCGTCTGTACTTGAAATTAGATCAATCACTCCCTCAGTTAAGGGTAGGTTGGGAGAAAGTTTACGGTAACCAGTTGGAAATTCTTGTTGTGGAATAGTAAGGTTTTCCAACAATTTTGAGGCTTCATCCATGTGAGGGAAAATGTGAGTTTGATGACTCCCTTTGCATAACTTACAAGGAAACCTAACTTTACCCTTTTCCCCAGGAACCTGACTATCACTGGTTGATGGATCAACGGAAAGTTGATGAGATTTTTCTGACCATACTTCCAAGACCTTTGGAATACCAGGACAATTGATAAGGAAGTGGTCACCCTTAGAAAGCCTACAAGGGTATTTGCGTTTACGATGCATGTTGGAGGTTTCCTTAACACAACTAACACTTATACTTGTGGTTGGTTGGTTGACTTCTTTCTTATCTCGCTTCTTCTTCTTGTTCTTCTTCTTCTTCTTCTTCTTCCCTTTCTTCTTCTTCTTAGCCACCTGGTTACTAGCATCAAGGCTTTTACCAAGCGAAGAGGACGAAATGGAGGAAGAAAAATTAGGCGAAGAAGGTAAAGGGTCAACAGAAGGTTGGTGATGTTGAGATGGTGAACTCTGTTGAGGTGAAGCATTCGGTTAAGGTGGAACAATTGGAGTATTTGGGGCCAATGAAGTTGAAAATAACCATATCAGTAAACCTATTGTAAATCCAGGTAATGACAAAGTAGCCATATAAGGAGGACCAACATTTCCAATGTAAGGAAAAGTACTAGAATTCTCGTTAAGAGGGGTTCCTTGGTTGGTAAATTTCGGAACAGTTGCCATTATATTCAACTTCAGTGAATTTTATTAACAATTTTAAACTAAAATTAACAATTCACAATTCACACCTAACAATTAAAATTCACCTCCTTGCGATAGGTCACCGGTTCAAATCCCCCATGGGTACGTAGGTTAGTCTTAACAAGCAAAAAAAAAAACAATTAAAATTCACAATTCACACCTATGGTCTCTAAAAGTAAAAACAAACAAATTAACACGCGCTATCAAATCTAGGAGTCAAACCACACACAAACATTAACTTTCCATATCAAAGACACTAGTTGGTGATGAAATCCAACGTCGCAGAATTCAATACAGAAAATGTGGTTGGAACAGTTACCCCGAAAACCTGCTTAATGAATAGACTGGGACAAGTTTCTCCACTAAACCGTCTCGAGTGAAAAGAACCCCCCGAGAAAATCCAAGTGAGTCTAGCCGACGTCTGCTCCAGGTACAGTGGGATCTTCCCTCCACCGTCACCTTAGGAAAGAATCCTATAGAATATGGTCACTAAGGTTACAAATGGAAACAAATATACCTGGGGGAACAGTCTACGATCCGATACGCACGCAAGGGCAAAGTAACAAGCTCAATCCCCTTGAAGGCTCCTTGACATAATCCAAAGTTTACGAACAAGTGACCCGAGGCTCCTCGACAATGGTTAATCCGAGGTTTACCGTTTTTAATACGTGAATGTATTCTATCATTCCCAATGAGGAAGGATTGATTCCCACACTGGTTCAGATATGATCTCGTGCTTCTCCTTTAAGAGGAGCTTTCCCAGAGCATAGATGTAACAATTGGAATTTATCTCCTACCGCAAGATACAGCTACTTGTTTGTTTTACTGTCTTGGAGAGTTAACTAAAACCTATTCCAAGACACTAGACTAAGCTAGATTGTTGGAAAAAGCCCTAAAAATGTAAAAATTACTAGATGAATTTTAATTAAGCGTTGTGTTATTTAGGCTGTTATTACTCAAAAGGGTAAATGGATATGAAACCAATGGTGTTATGACCCGACTCAAAACTGAATGCAATCGAATATGATAATGTAATCCTTTCAATTCGATGAATCCTAACTAAAGTAAGGAGAGAGTTTCCATTCACTTCCAACAATGCAAAAAATTGATGACTAAGAGAAAATATAACAAATTCTCTAATGCAATAATTTCATCAAGAAAAACTAATTCAAATCAATTATAAAACAATTTTTATTTTTATTTTCGTGTGTTAAAAACAAGAATAAAAATATGTAAATTCAAATCAAAGAAAGCTTATCTAAATCAACGATTGATTTTTTAGAATGTAAACTATGCAATTGTAATCTATGCACAATTCACTTGAAAAGTATGCAAATGTAATTTATGCACATTTTTCATTCATCTTCTGAAAATGAGAATTCTAATTATGCAAATGTGATCTATGCAAGAGAATTCTCAAACACAAGATGATTCTAATGTAATCTAAGAACCAATCAAGTGCAAGTCTAGAAAATTGGGTGAGAGTTCCAAAGACCAAAAAATAAAAACACTCAAAGGCGATTAACACTCATACACAATTTATCCCCCCCTCCATAGACAAACCTCCAAGTAATGACCAAAGGAAATCAAATTAAGAATTTCTCAAAAAAGAGACTCAAAACACCCAATTGATAAAAGCTTAAAACAAGAATGCCAATGGAATGAACCTAAGAAAAGTTCCTGACAAGTCACGTGCAGATCTGGGCAGAGGCTAAAAACGCCTAAACAAATCCTAAGCTGACTGAAAGAGAATATCTTAAGTTTTTCAAAATTTTGATAGGGTTCGCATGCTCGCAGTTCACACAGGTGCGGTACCGCTTTGTGCGAAAAGCAGAAGTGCGGATAGGTCCGCACTGTGTTGCTAGCCGAGGGTGTGGTCCTCTCCCAAAGTTATGAAAAAACAAAAAATAATCCTAGATCTATTAAATCTACCCAATTCCACACATAACAAGCCAAAAACAGAAACAAAAACACAGTTTCTCAGGTCAAAGTAAAGCAAATAAAGAAATCAAGTCCCCAGTGGAGTCGCCATTTTGTCACATAGAATGAGTCGTTCTTGCGGACAAGATTGACCTCCCTAGTATCTAACGATATATAGTGACAGGCAAGCCAATCAAAAACTATCTTTCTCTAAATATGCAATTTATAAACAAAGGCAAACAAGTGTTTTAGGCCTACCTTGGGTCCAATGCAAGTTTGTGGAAGCCTCGCTCCTTTGATCCAAATGAGCTCCCTTGTAGCGAATCTGCAAACACAAACAAGCAAACAAATTAAATAGCACTTGAAAAGCCAATATCATAAAGCATACTTATCATGATGATCAAGGAATTCATGAAACAAATGACATAAGACATTTTGTTGAGAAAAATGAATCTGATTGTATTAATTCAAATCAAAGAAGAACTTTACAACCTATGCCTTGATGCTGTACAAGCTCCTCCCAGGGTCCAACAAGAGGTCTCCTCTACTTTGACAAGTTTCACTCTCTTCCCAATGAAGCCAAAAGGTATGTGATCTCTCCTCTCAAGCTCAACTAGGAAGTCTCAATTCCACCAACATTTACCCTCAAAAATGTTCAGCTTCTAACCTCCCTAGCAACTAGCCCAATGCCTTAACTTATAGTGCAATGGAGGGAAGTTACTAGGTCCTCCTTGAAAGGGATAAATCCCTCCTTCAAAGGGATAGCTCCTCTTATCAAGGGATTAGCTCCTTCTCTTTTGGGATGCATGAACCACCTAAGAGCGAACAATCCACGTCAAAATTCCTTCTAGAATCATCTAGAATTAACCCAAAGTGATTTTTTTAGAATAATGCAAGGAGATCTCAGCTTGGGGGTGAACTTGAGGGACAATTCTAGGCTGGGTGGAAAAGGTGTGAAATTCCCATGTATCGCTAATGGGGAATAAAATTGCATTAAGTGTTATTAGATTGCATCTCAGAAATTCTTTGAGTATCTTTCATTTCAGAGTTAGTTAGATTCAGGAGCTACTTGTGGTAGGGTAAGTCAGTTCTCTATAATTTTAACCTATGGTAGCGATATATTTATATGTGGTTTTGGAATAGTGATTTTTTGAATTGAAAGGGGAATTGACTAGGAAGCCGATTTTGTTGTTTATTTTTATTATCTTGGTCGCTTGGGGGCTAATGTGAAAGTCTGGGTCATTAGGGAAGACCCTGGACATAGATCTTAAGTTTGACCAGGGGCCAACATCCAAACCTCGAGATAGGAGGCTAACCATCGCAAGTAAAGTAAGTGTTTCTTATCTACAACTTGTTGGTTTTTTGAATGTTCAAAATGGAATTTAGAAGGTGGAAAAGATTATTTAGGTGTATTAAGATCTCCAAACAACATCATGCATAGACTTGTATAATTGGAATTAGGTAGCCCTAGAAAGCCATAGTTTTAAACTAGTGAGTAGGTTGTAGTATTAAGAACTGGAAAATGAGTTTAGTCTTAGAATGGAACTCATTCACCGAGGAAATTAAATCACTTAATCCATGGGTGAACTACGAATACATGGAGATTCTACCATACCATATTTAGAAAAGAATAAATAAAGGAAACTAGGTTCTCAACAACTATAGGAAAAATATGAGAATATAATTCCAGTCCTCAAATAATTGTGCAATTAAACCTTAGTAGACATTATAAATTCAAAATTGATCGATAGTGCAAGGAGTAAACCAAACTATGTAACAAAAATAGATACAATGACATTAGACCGAGATAGCTACAAATTAAAACAGAAGAAGGTCAAATGTTAACAAGTTGACTATGCTTTATAGGTTCCATGCCAAATTAACCTCGGGCTATGGTGGCTAGAACCACCAGTATTCAAATGATTACCACAGAACATGAAATTAAGAAGCAACGTATATCAAGCCAAATTACCTTTTTCAAATATTGTAAAAAAAACCAGTACAACCTTATCCCTTCAGGGAATAATTAAAATAATTTCCTTGAGAAGATAATCTTTGAGAGCTAATTGTTATTCACTCTAAGCTTTCCATAATGAATCTCAAGTGAGACGTGAAGTGAGGGAACCAGAGAAAACCCTTTCGAGGAAAAGTTTTTTAAGGACCCATCCATAGAGTAGATATGTTGAACCAACTTGAGTAGAGTCAGGGTTATTACATGAAAAAATTATGGAAGAATCCTCTTACAAAGACAAAGAGAGACAAGTATGTTTGGTCTAAAAAGGATCATGTATCTGTTACAGGGTCCATAGTCGGGAACTAAATCTTGTACACATTATGTAGACACTTTCTTAAAATGTAAGAGGGTTTCAAATAACTAGAAAAAATTATGCTTTAATGAGTCTAACGACATACCTGTAAAACGTGCTGTCATATGAGAATTTTCTCTTCCATATGGAATGGGGGGGAATAGGAAGACAAATTTCTCTTATACAAAAAAAAACCTGTGTTCGCCTAGTGGAAGACGAACGAAAAGAAAAAGATTCCAAATAGGTAGTATCTAACATTAGGTGGTGGAGAATATAAATTGTGGGTATTCGAAGAACCTTTGCACTCCCTCAAAACTATTAGAAGTTGAAAACCAAGATTCAGAAACAACACCAAGTTTTGCAGCATTGTCTTCTCTACCAAATAGAAAGGAGAAAAAAAGAAACCAGAGTCTCAGTTGTGAAATGATGAAGAGTTTACGAGTTTACACCTTATGACATGGTGATGAGTGAAAAATCATAAGAAGGAAAGGAATTTTAAATTACATCACCCAAACCTAGATGTCCTTCCCACATTTCAAGTTATGGTAGATGAGGGGTCAATGCCCTTATGCTTCCTGTAGGAAACCATGGTGAAGAGAATTTCCTGTCACGGTTGTAAAAAATGAAACCCTAAATGATTCCATGGAAATCATCATGAAGCCTCAACGATATAGCATGGACAAGGTGAAATATTTGGACGATGCATTACCTATGCAAATGGAAACAATAATACAATTAGTAAATCTAAAAATAAAATAAATGGTGGAAAATTTTAGGGAAACACTTCACAAAGAAAGAAAGTAAATACAATGATTTAAATGGAAGTTGTTACCTATAGGAATGCCTACTCTAATGAATAGAGAAGAGTTGCGTAGGTCACTTATCTGCAAAACCTATATAGGTCGACAGAAGGCCAAATGCTAAGTGTGGAACAAAGAGCGTAGAGATGTGCCATTGCAAGAAGAGTATGACAATGAAAGGATATAAGGACCAAGCGATTAGGGTTATTCAGAGGTTAGGGTTATATATCAAACCATCGTGGCTTTCCATCTTTGTTGTCCAAATGCAAGCCGAGTAGTCACACGTCCCCCAAGTGGATAAATAAGACATGGAAATCTCTCATTGTTGAGTATAATTCTTAAAAGAAGCTATGTAATTTCTCACAAATTAGCGAGGAAATTTTGTGTTCTGAGGTATTACAATTAGAGCAACAAATTTATAGATGTAGTTAGTTATCATTCAACAAATTATTAGGGACATTATATTAGTTAGATAATGGATAATAAAATTAGAAATATGTCAGCTATATAGTAATGTATTCATTGCTCCTATGCAGATATGAGATTCCAATGAGATTTCAGCTCATGGATTGAGAATCACACTCCCCTATTTTCGTTCACTAGTTTTTTTTTATGTTCTCATATGTATTCTCTTGATAGATTTAACATGGTATCAAAGCTAGGATAAGAGAGTTAATTTATATGTAATGTGTGTGTTCTTGGTAGGAGGTTTCAAAAGTTTGTGAAAGCCATTCGCAAGAGTTTTTATAATTTTGTGAAGCATGCACAGATTCAAGTTATTGGTGGGAGTGCTCAGCAATTAGCATCAATGGCCAATAATATGAATATTTTGCAATGACAAATACCATTGTTTAAAGGTGAGAACTTTGGTTTTTGGAGCATTAAGATGAAAACATTGTTTCTCTGAGAAGATTTGTGGGATTTCATAGAGAATGGATATACAGAACTAGATGCTCAAACACTTGCCCGCTAGACTGAAGACAAAAGAAACCAGTGAAAGGAAAATCGTAAGAAAGATTCAAAGGCTCTCTTCCTAATCTAGCAAGCAGTGCATGATTCTATTTTTCCAAGACTAGTTTGAGTAACAAAATCAAACGACGCATGGGATGTTTTGCAACAAGCATATCAAGGAACCCATAAGGTAAAAATTGTTAAATTGCAGTCCTTAAGAAGAGAATTTGAAAATTTATGCATGCAAAACTCTAAATTTATTCAATATTTTATCACTGGAGTTATGGGTATAGTGAATGAAATTAGGTCTTATGGAGAAGATTTAAAAGATCAAAAAATTGTTGAGAAGATTTTAAGAAGTTTGCTTGCAAAATTTGATGGCGTTGTTCTTGCTATTCAGGAGTCTAAGGATCTAACTCAATTGTTTGTGAATGAGCTAATGGGGTCTCTTCAATCTCATTAAAAAATAATCAATAGATCTTCTGAAAAATCTATTTAGAAAGCTTTTCAAGCAAGAGGAAATATCTTCAAAGACAAAAGTGGTTCCTCTCATGAGGAAAGCATGAACACTTTTTCAAGAGAAAGAGGAAGATGACAAACATACAAAGGAGGGAGATGTCGAGGAATATTTTTTTACTGCATACAACAAAGGAAGAGGTAATCATGACAGTGATGGAGGTAAAATATTTAATAAATCCCAAGTTCACTATTTTTATTGTAAAATATTTGGCCATTATGAAAGAAATTGTTTGAAAAAAGAAAAATAGTAAGCTAACTTTCTAAACAAAAAGAAGAGGTTGACACTTTATTCTTAGCTTCTGATTCAACTAATAATGTTTAAAAAGAGGTGTGGCTTATGGATAGTGGTTGCAACAATCACATGACAGGAAAAAAATATGGTTTTGTGGAAATAGATGAATCTACAAAATCTGATGTACTATTAGAAGATGACAAGCCAGTTGAAGCTAAAGGTAAGGTAACAATTGTTGTGAAGACAAAACAAGGAAAACCAAAGCACAATAATGATGTTTTATATGTTCCTGGTCTAGCACATAATTTGTTGACTGTGGGGTAGCTCCTTGAAAAGGGGTATTTAATTGTTTTCAAGGACAAGCAATGCATAATCTATGATAAAAAAGATCACAGTAAAATTATTGCTAAGACTAATATGCTACAAAATATAATTTTTTCTTTCAATCTCCCTTGTGAAGAAAGTACAACATTGAATGTTGCTTATGATGATAGTTCATGGCTATTGCAGATAAGGTATGGACATTTCAATATGAAAGGCTTGAAATTGTTATATAACAAGAAAATGGTCAAAGGGTTACCACTTATTGGTTCTACAAATAAAGTCTATGAAAGGTTTATTCTTGGTAAGAAACATAGAGATTCATTTACAATATGAAAATCATAAAGAGCAAGTAAACCATTAGAACTAGTGCATGCAGATATATGTAGTCTTATGCAAACATTGTCTCTCAACGAAAATAAGTATTTCATTATTTTTTTGCATGACATTAGTAGGAGAAAATGGCTATATTTCATTAAAGAAAAATTTGATGCATTTGTCATATTTCGGCGATTTAAAGATCTTGTGGAAAAGAAAAGTGGTTATTGTCAAAAAACATTACGCACAGATAGAGGGGGAGAATTCACTTCTAATAATTGTGATTCTTATTGTAAAATGAATGGCATTCAAAGACAATTGGTAGCTAGTTATACTCCCCAATAGAATGGAATTGTTGAACATAAGAATGTAAAAATTGTTGAGATGGCTAGGAGTATGATGAAATGTAAAAACCTTCCAAACTTTTTTTGGGCTGAAGCTTTTATTTTCTTAATAGATGCGAAAAAAAAGTGTGCAAAATATTACCTCTTATGAAGCTTGGCGTGGAAGAAAACCCAATATTCCTCGTTTAAGAGTCTTTGGTTGCATTGTCTATGCTCATGTTCCTACTGAAATGTGAAGAATGCTTGATGATAAAAGTGTGAAATGAATTTTTATTGGATATTTTTAGGAAACCAAAGATTATAGATTATACAATTGAGAAACCGAAAAATTAATGATTAGTCTATTTGATGAGAAAGAAGAATGGCAGTGGAATCATGATGTGCAATAACAATCTCCAAGTATTGTTGTACAAGAAGATGAATCTTTTGTTTCTGCAAATCCATCCAGTAATCAAAATACTTCAGAGGCTACATCCACTCCATTATCTTCTTCTACTTCAAGTCTTGTTTCAAGTCCAAGTCCTCCTCGGAGAAAGACAAAATATTTAAATGAAATGTATGGTTATAATAACTTTGCTTTAATGTTTCAGATTGACGCAGAGCCAAGATGTTTTGAAGATGTAGTGAAAGAGTTATTTTGGTGCAAAGCAATGGATGAAGAGATGGTAGAAATTAAGAAGAATGAAACATGGGAGCTTGTGGATCCTCTTACTAAAAAAGAAGTCATTGGGGTGAACTGGTTGTATAAAACCAAGTATGGAGTTGATGGATCAATACAAAGGCATGAAGCAAGGTTAGTAGCAAAGGGATATTATCAACAACCAGATATCGACTACAATGAAACATATGCTCCTGCTACAACATTTAATAAAATCAGAATTGTTTTGGCATTGGCAGCACAATATGAATGGTTAGTTTATCAATTTGATGCTAAATTAGCCTTTCTAAATGGTGAGTTGGAAGAAGATGTATATGTTTACCAGCCCCAATGATATGAAGAAGCAAGAAATGATCACAAAGTCTACAAATTGAAAAAGGATCTTTATGGACTTAAACAAGCTCCAAGAGCATGGTATAGTACAATTGACACTTATTTGTTGAAAAAGGGGTTTAATAGAAGTGAAAATGAACACACATTATATAACAATTCAAATGGTAATGATATAATGATTGTGTGCTTATATGTAGATGACTTGATATACACATCTTCAA
Source organism: Pinus tabuliformis (assembly GCA_031772625.1). Taxonomy (NCBI): domain Eukaryota; kingdom Viridiplantae; phylum Streptophyta; class Pinopsida; order Pinales; family Pinaceae; genus Pinus; species Pinus tabuliformis. The sequence goes on from CM062804.1 coordinate 1,498,847,530, forward strand.
GTAATTTTTTAGTGCAAGAGCTTAGGGAGGTTATGATGATTGAATTTTAAATGACTGATTTGGGTTTGCTCCATTATTTTCTTTGCATAGAAGTGACACAGATAAATGATGGAATTTTTATTTCAACAAAAATATGTGTTTCAAATCTTATTAAAAAATGTAAAATGGGAAACTGTAAACACATGATCACACCCATGAATACAAATGAAAATTTTTCTATAGAAGATGGAGCTCAAAAGGTAGATGCTCAATCCTATAGGAGTCTAGTAGGAAACCTTTTGTATCTTACTACCACTAGGCCTGATATTATGCATGCAGTAGGCTTGATTTCAAGATTCATGTAAAGTCCAAGTAAGATTCATTTTGGAGCAGCAAAAATAATTTTGAGATATGTGTGTGGAACAAGAAATTATGGAGTTTGGTATACTTCATCAAATAATTTTGGGTTGGATGCTTATACAAATAGTGACTGGGCTGGATCTTGTGATGACAGAAAAAGCACTTCACGTTATGTACTAAGCCTTGGATCAGATGTAGGATTATGGTGTTTAAAGAGGAAACCAACTATTTCATTGTCTTCTATAGAGGAAGCGTATATTGCAGCAGCAACAACAACATGTGAAGCAATTTGGTTGAAGAAAGTATTGTTAGATCTAAAACAAAAACCAAAATATGCCACAAGTATTTACTGTGATAACTTGTCTACAATTTCCATAACTAAAAATCTAGTGTTTCATAATTGTATCAAACACATTGATATCAAATATCATTTCATAACATACTATGTGTCAAAAGGGGAAATTGAAATAATGTTTTGTACAACAAATGAATAGCTTGTAGATATATTTACCAAAGCACTACCTAGAGGAAAGTTTGAATACACAAGGGTTATGCTTGGAATGATCTCATTAAGCATTAAGGGGGAGTGTTGAGGATAATTCTTATAGTAAACTATGTAATTGCTCAAAAATTAGCAAGCAAAAATTGTGTTCTGAGTTAATTAGGGCAGCAAATTTATAGATGTAGTGAGTTATCATTGAGAAAACTATTATGGATAGTAGATTAGTAAGATAATGGATAATCAAATTAGAAATATTTCATCTATATAATAATGTATTCATTGCTCCTATGCAGATATGAGATTCCAATGAGAGTTCACGACATGGATTGAGAATCACAATTCTCCTATTTTTGTTCATTAGTTTTGTTTATGTTTTCATATGTATGCTCTTGATATATTTAACACTCATTGCGAGGTTAACCTTCCAAAGAGGAATGGTACATACGATGTACACTCCTAGCTATAAGGCATAGGAATTGTGGAAGGTGTTGCAGGGTAAACAATGTAATATGACAAACAGTGTAAGGCAACATATCATAGGAAGTAGAACACTCCAATAAAAGAGACCTCACCATCATTAAATGCAAGCCTCTATATTGGGAAAGAAAAACATAGAGAGAGTGCCATGAAAGTGACACTACTATACGATGGTAGAACCATACGCACCACCAAATACCTCGGATTGGTTAAAGGGGTGGGGTTGGTCATACTTGTATGGTAAATGCTATAGGATTATTAATATTAATAAAAATACGAAACAATTATGTGTTAAGCCTAGAGTAATGTGCATAACTATTTAGAGAATAAGTTAATGGAGATGTAAATTATCCACTTGTTATGTTTATGTCCACTAGGAAGGTAAGAGGACGAAGGACTTATAAGGGGAAAAAAATGTATCTTTCACCTTCAATGGAAGAGCTGGTAAGGTTTAGCACCATGTATAACCTAGAACATCTAACTAGTAACAAGATATTCAACCTACCATGGTTTATAGGTATACTAAATTATCGAAATGACCATCTCTTTGAGAAATATTGAGAGAAGGAACATGCATGAGAAAAATTTAGTGGAACATGCATGAGAACAAGTGAGGGACTAGTATGTAACGTAAGTGTGATATGCCTGGCCAACATGGACTTCCTCATCTTGGGATGGGCTAGCATGCCTAGGTTGGTCATCCCCATTCTAGGAGAGAGGGTGTAGAAGCCATTTCTCCAAGCTCTATCTCCACGCCACATTGAGGCCCCTACTACTTTGGACTCCATTGATGAGAAATTGCTGCACATCCAAATTGATTTGTACATCCTAAGGGACCACGTGTATCTCACCAAAATTACCTAGTGGCCTACCTTACCGATAGTATAACCAAATTGAAATACCCTGCACCACAATTGAACTAATGATCACCTTCGCAACTTGGAAGCCACAATGCAACATATTGATTTCCACATTAACGATTGTGTTGGTTAATTTAATACTCCATGTACAACCCCTCATTGATTTGATGATGTCATTTCTGGTCTCTTTTATGGTTATTACTAGTATGACATGGGTTCTATGCCTCACCAAAATAAAGTATGCTAAGTATCTTTTCTGGAATCCTCCAATCCCCAACCTCAAAAAATTATGGTGGTAATAAGGACTCTTAATACAAATTTTGTATGTTATGCTATTTTGAAAATATAATGAAAGTAATATGATCCAAAAATAAAAATCACAAAATAAAAAAATTATTATCATTTACATTAAACATTGTTACTTAATATAACCTTTATGATAAACTAGTGAAATTTTGTGCCTAGTTTTTTGAATTCACTATATAAGAAGGTATCCTATGGAAAAGCTGAGTTTTAAAATAATTTTTGTCGATCTAATTTATGTGATGAGCATAATGATCGCAAAATAAGTTAAGTAAATTATTTTTAAATTTTAAAGATTTATATTAAATGTAATAGTTAAATCAGAAATACTAATTAAATACATATTACTTCAAATTTTTATAATTATAAATTAAATAAATTTATCATTATTTTTTAAAATTAGTTTTGGTTATAAATTTGATAATTTTTTTATAATAATTTAGTATTTCTTAATAACTGCAAGAGTTGCATCACGACCCTCATAACTCTTGATTAAATGAGCTTTAACATTATTTTTTGTAAAATCCATATTTCAGTTGGCTTCTATACTTTTCGATGTTACCATATGCTTAGGAAACATTAAAAATGAATAAATTATCATGTATTATGGCTCAGAAACATTAACTATTAATATATGTATTATGGTTAAGAAACATTAACACTTAATATATGTTTAATAGAAGGAGGAAAAAAAACACTACATCAATCATGAAAAATAAGTCTACATCGATGCAAGTTATGTTTGAAATTAAACCTAATCTAATGAAAGAAACAAAGCTATGTTCGATGCAATGCAATGGAAATGAAATGGCATTATGCGAAATACATATTGTGACATGGCGATAAGTGAAATGTTTTTTTTTCTTACTTTTAACTATACCATGTACCATGATCAGTTGAAATCATTCATGTTCACGTGCACCTAAGTGAGAAGATAGGACTTCCCCAACAGCCCTAAATGTTAAATCAAAATGTACACGAATTTCAGCATAATGCTAGTCAAATAAAAATGCAATTGAATCTCTGCATTGACCTATATCTTTGATTGTGCTACTGTGTGATCCTATTGATGAATTTGCTCGAGCGAATAGGAGGAGATCCATGAGGGGATTAATCCTCAACTACCCATATGATTAGTTGTTTCATTAGCACATGATAACTCGACAAACCATGGAGGTAGCTACATATTAGAAAATGCTTGCAGAATCATGTTTATTTTGTAGCTAATGAACTCTTTAATATAACACTAAGGAACATTAACGCATATGAGAAATAATGCATGTAAGATTTATTACATTATCAAAGTATATGATTTACTGCCTTTATTGAGTTAATAGTGATGATGAAAAAGAGGAAAATGATGGACAAAGGTTGTCGAAAAAAAGAAGTTATGGAATTGTACCTGACATAAGTGTGATATGCCTCGCGAACATAGACTTCCTGGTTGTGGGATGGGCCAGCATGAACATGTTGGTCATCCTGATCTTGAACGTAGTTCATCATCCACCAATACGACAAGCGAGGAGATAGGGCATAGAAGCTAGAGGGTGTAGAAGCCATTTCTTGAGGGTGGATCTCCACACCACATTAAGGCACTGGTTTCTTTGGGCTCCCTTGATGAGAAGTTGTTGCACATCCAAATTAATTTGGACATCCTAAAGGACCACATGTATGTCAACTGAAATGACATAGTGGCCTACCTTACCAATATTCAGTATAGCCAAATTGAAATACTCCAAAGCGCAGGCACTGTTGAACTAATGATCACCTTCACAGCTTGGAAGCAAGAGTGGAACATATTGATTTCCACATTAATGATTTTGTTGGTTACTTTACATCTCCCTTTACACCGCCTCCTTGATTTGATGATGCTAGTTATGGTCTCTTTGCTGGATATCACTAGTATGACATGGCTTCTATGCCTCACCAGAATAATCTATGCTAAGTATCTTTTTTGGCATCCTCCAATACCCAACCTCAAAAATTTTGATTGGAATTAGAGTGTGAGGACACTTAGGACAAATGTTTTATGCTATGCCATTTTGAAAATCCAATGAAAGTGATGTGATCCAAAAATAAAAATGACTAAATCGAAAAAATATTATAATTTACATTTAACATTGTTGGACACCTAATCCTCTAAGGGTTAGTGTGGAAGCTGAACAACCAAAAGAGTCCAAGAGACCACTTGGAATATGAATCCAATGGTCACATCATGTACTATAAATATATATCATTTTTTAATAATAAATGTACTCTCGTGTTTATCTTTCATATTATGTTGCTACCATGTGTGTGTTTAACATGGTATTAGAGCGGCCAATCTCCTGCCCTGCTCAAGTATGAGCCACTTGTTTATGTGAGCTTGTCTTTCTGTGGCCTTTATGTGCATGTAAGTCTTGCACCTCTACCCATAATCCTGAAATAGTAAAGATTGGTGTACTAGGTCTGCAAATTCAAAAGTTTTATATCAGCCTGCATTACATGAGAAACGCTCCTTCACTCAGTTTTATTTGTGGCCATTTTTTCCCGCCATTCTAAATCTACTCAGTCGTTTGACTCAGCCGTTTCTCTGTAATAATTTTCTTTATAAAAACAAAAAAATGCCATTATGGTAAGCTTGTCAATGCTCATTAGGTCTAGGCACTCCTCCTGTTCCTTTAACGCTCTCTGCTCTGAGCAAAGCTTGAGGTCGTTAAATGATGGTGTGCATCAGAGGACATTTTCTCTTCCTTATCATTATCCCTTTGATTGTTTAGAAACTTGTCTAGTTAATCTGCCCTTGGATTGATAACATCTTTGGCTAAATCACCCTAGAAAAATAAAGAGCAAAGAGTTGTGAAGAATTGTGACCAAAGCTGAACTCTCTACAAACAAGTAGATTCTTAGGAAGTGCACATTTTTGAGGGTTCCATTGTGATTGGAAGGACTCATGGGTTTTCAAAGTGGAGGAGACATTTATCTCAATCACAAGCCAACAGTATGGAGGGGAGGAGGTCCACGATTATGCTCTTATAGAGTGCTCGGATTTTGCAAAGGCCCTGCCAATTCTCGCAACATTCGTTCCAGAATATGAATTTGATAGCTGGTGGGAAGGCCCCCAAAAGTTTCATTGCTGAGGAAGAAGAATGAGTAGTTGCTTCTGAGAACTCCAATAGAGGTTGTTGAAGGGTAGTCTCTTGCGGGGATGTCGATGGATAATTATCTGTGTTTCTTTGCTGACCCTAAAGATATAGGATTGAATTTTCAAAGTCTGTTGCACCTGTGGCAAGGCCTGTATTAATTTTATTTTGGTCCAGTTTTACATGGTGACCCACGACAGGAATCAAAACAATCATATTCATCAATACATAGTAAATGCATTTTATTGTTGTTTCATTCAATCAAATTGATATTTCATCAGTAAGTAATTACGTGCATGCCCAGGATATAGATCAGCCCATGGAAGGTTTCTTGCGAGATCAGAGCATGGAAGGCTTTTAAGGCCTTGTTGGTTGCTTGCAATATGGTGCCCGATCCAGAACCTCTTCAACTCTCCAGCAGAAGGTAGTGAGTATTCTTAAAGGATCTCAAAGTTACATCGAATACGCGAGCATCTTTGTAAATGGAAGTACATCCCCACTAATCCCCATCTTTCACTGTGTGTCTTGGTCTAAATTTTTGCATTGAAGATGAGCTGAATTATATGGGTAAACTTTAAGTTATATTGTTTGAGTGTTGGTTAGAGAGCATGAGTTATATGGTTTGTGCACTGGTATACATTTGGTTTATATGAATAAAGTCCTGCCTTACCAAATCTCCAATGTTGATGTGCTGATTCATTATGTGTTGACTAATCTCCAACAAGCTTTGCGCATTGAAGCTCCTAGTCAACCTCGTTCACTGGACCCATGGAACGTGCAGTACTGTAAACTTGTGGTGGTGCAATATATGGTGGCACACTGTCAAAGTACAACATACTAGCCTTGGGATCAACAGAAATAATTATCCCATCAATATCTCCAAAATATATGGTGTATCATCATACCAAGTTTTGTTGAGATCTAAATCTTCAACTAGTGAAAGAGGTTTCCCTCCATTCATATATGTGATTGTTGAATTCAGTGAAGCCTGTCACTTAAAACTGTTAGGAATGCCACAAACAAGTATAAGGAGCATAGAAATCACAAATGTCGCTTTGCCCATTTCCATTGCATCGATGGAGATTTTGAATCCATTGTTATAAGCATTGTTCCCTTTCTCTTTTTATTAGGCTTTATATATTTAGGCCGATAGGCCTTCCTATGCATCAAAAATCGTCAACACTTTTACCTTGCTCCGTTGGATCAAGTGAGACACTTTCAACCGTTGATTTGAAGTGTGATTGCTTTTTCCAAATATCCGTTGAGTTGCCTTCTTGACATGGCAAGATATTTTTACTGCTTTTTCCCATTCTTTTATGTCACTCTTGAAGATATTTTTAATTCTTTTTCCCATTCTTTTATGTCACTCTTGAAGGCCGATAGGATTATTAAATTGGAAAGTTTCACCAGTCACCTGATAAACCCCCCTCCTCTGCTCTGGGGGCATGTTTCAATGTGGGTGATTGTAACGGACCTGCTTCCGATAATGAAGAAGTAACCACAACCTTTGGTGGTATTTTATGAGACGCCAATTCTGCAACCCGGGAAACAACTACCTTGGGTGCTTGTTCCAATATAGCTTTCTCAGATGCTGGTAATATAACTCCTGTCTTCAAATTTTGTTTCACGTTGCTTGCTTCTTGTACACTGGAATAACCAACTATTGATGTTTTCTTCAAGCTTCTTGCTTCCAGTACTTGAGAGATTCCGCCTTCTGATAAGTTCTTGAGAGAACCAGATTCTGATGCCTGACAAGTGCTCACCCCACATGACTGTTTGATACCTGCCTCTGATGTCCTGGATGTTGCCATTAGTCAAAATGCAGTTTTCTCAAGGGAAGTTGTTTGTCTACTTCCATGAATCGTATACTATGCAGTAGCAATCCTCAATTTGCAATCTCTTACGCCACAGTCATCTAATAAGTTTAATCCTGGCACAAAGTATTGTGCTGGAATTTTGTAATAGCTCTTTCTGATGCGGTGCCCACGTAACAATCCCTCGAGCATTCTAAAACACAGAAATGTCGGTTTGAAGCTCTGTAAAGAGCTTTTCGAAATTTGACTTCCATTCTCTAATTTGCCTCGAGAGGCTGTGCTTGCAGAGGAGACAATCGAGGCAATGCTGCGGCGTTAGCAAGCGATCAATCAAATCTGTGGCCTTCCCAACTTCATTTTCCATCCTTCGGAAACAATTGTGTAAAGCATGGTTTGAGTTTGACAGGCAGTCAGTTGTGCCCTCCATGCACCTTCAAAATCTCCAAGGTGGAAAGCATTTTGGAGTGATTCTGCATAAGAGAGGTCCTGCTGGTTACTGGGTTGCTCTCGCTCTGCAAGGTATGCTCAATTCAACAGACTAGGAATTAACTGAATGGTCTTAGAACATAACTAGATTCCTTTACTGTATATTAAAATTGTTTGCTATTTATCCATGAACTTGGTAGAAACTCAGCCATGGTGTTGCAGATCTGTAACAGCTCATGTCCAAGTAATTTTGTAACGGGTAAAAACAATAGCCGAAGATGGTGCTTAAAGTAATTAAATTTGAGTACAGATAGACTGCTAAATTAAGGTTACAGTTCAATCATCACTCTGTTGTTTCAGTATAATTCAACAATAATGCAAGTAGATTTAGCAGCTTTGCTAGTTAATTTTAGTAATAGTACATAAATAAGCATTAGAGCTTCACTGGTAGAGCAGCAGTAGGTGATTCATCTGTTTATGTAAATGTAAAACTTCAATAACATTCGATCAACGATACTACGCAGTTAATGTTTCATGGCCACGTAAATTACAGCACATGAACTGCATATGACTCTTCTGAATTTTAGTTTATTGTGAAGCTACCCTAATTTCATCTGAGACATGAATGGCTTATCTTTCTGTGTTTTTCTTTGGTGGTTAAATGCCATTTTAGGCAAGACACTCACCGGCCAAAAACCTTCAGGTTACAAGCCGTGTGATTACTCTGGATTTGCACTTGCATTTGTCTTCGTCTGCCCAACTTGGTGCCTAGGACAAACAACCTAGGCTCAGATGACAATGAAATATCACAAGATAGTACAAATTGCTGGCATTAACACTGGAACAAGTTCTCGAGGGTACTGAATCCATGCCTATGCAACGAAAGCACATGTGATACAGCCCACTGGACATTCTTATAATTATGTGTTATTCATAATGGCGATATTTGATTTAAGATCTTAGGAAAATATCATTAATCATCCTTTGTTTGCCTGTGAATTTTACAGGGGAGAGAACTTATCCACTCAAGGTAGGAATCAGGGTTGCTTCTATCCAGCAAACGAGATTTCTTCAGAACTAAGGTCAACTCAACTATGGTAGCTGCATTAGTCGAGGGAGAAACCAGTGATATGTTAGGTGATCCAGACTGGGCACTGAATATTGAACTTTTGTGACATTGTCAATGGCGACCCACAGTGAGAAACGGATCTTTGCTTCTCACTCTTATTCTCAGGATTCTGATTCAACAATGTATAGAATTTTCAAAGACAATCTATTTCCCTGAAACACAATACACTTTTATGTCAGTCACTCCTGTCAAGGGAATGTCGATCCCATGATTTTGAATAGAAATAAAGACCTGTGAGCAGTGCTTCTATGTGGCCTGACACGTCTTGATGATAAGATAATCTGGTTACATATCAGGTTTGCACAGATGTTTCAGTGTATGGAAATCTTTGTGAGTCAATATCAAAATGAGGGAATACAGGCAATCTGAGGACTGAATCAGATGCTTAACAGCAAAGTATTTTTAGGGACCTGTTTTCTATCCCTGAAACATAACTAGTCAAGATAAAGTGTTATCAAACATGTATTCGAGACTATTCATCATTAAGGGAATGCGATGATTAAGTCCAATATCGTTTCTTTAGTGGGTAGTCCCGCCTTTAGTTTTATCAATGTTTAGTTTTATATAATCATAGTTCACCACTAGAAGATAAAGCGTAGCCGAACAATTCCCACATCATTCTATCTCTTTATCACGTAGTGGGGCACATGATTATATCTAATTTATGCCTCGAAGTGCCTTATCTAAGATGGTTTGCTCAGCAATAGGATTCCTGTATACAGGGTATAGATCCTATCTCCCTTCCTTTTACCTTGACTTATGACAAGTATGGTAATGAAATTTGAAGTAACGTAGTCTAATGCCTATATGATCATAATGGAATCAGTTAAAAAATATACAACTCTGTGTACTAATTCACAGCGAGGCCCAGCATGACTCACACTGTCCCATTTATTCTTCGACAAAATGCATCACTCTTGGGAATGTTTAATTTATGATGATGAATTTAACTTGTATGCAGGAATACAACTAACATGTAATGCACAATAAATAACTTTTAGCTGATCATAATTTTGACATGAAATCTCACAAATGATAAATATTCAAAACTAAGGCAAGGAACTTTCAATCCTTGGCTGGAGAGCATTATCAAATGTCTATCTATGGATTCACGTTGACTGAAATGCATCTCACACAGTACCAATCTAGTGTAGGTTGGTCCCTTTTGTAGTTTTGTCACTAGAGTTTGTGAGGTAAAATCTCTAAGAACTCATGGTTTTGACAGCTTGCGCGTGGTTGTCTAATTTTGTTCCCCCGCAGGACAACGTTGCAGCTTTTGAAGTCGATATTCTTCTTTATGTGTGCGAGCATGAAGCCTCTCGGGCGAAAGGCGGCCGAAGAAGGCCAGAGAAAGGGTCACTATCATCTCCTTAACTGGTCATCGTCTTTATTTTCTTGATTTTTCAGATGGCAATGATTGGTTTGCGCAGTCAAGACTGGAACATTGGCGTTTATATTTGCTATTTCTTTGCTTTCGAATGGGGATAATGCTTTGGCATTGCAGGGCTGGGTTTTGTTTTTTGTGGTTCTTAACTTACTCTAAAATGAAATAATACATTCAATGTGTTCCTTGTAATATAGATATAAACAAAACATCTAAACAAAAATAATTGCACAATGATCCAGTGCAAGAAAACAAAGTTTTCCACAAACCAATTAACTCTTTTACAAAAATTCGAAAATTCCAATTTAATAATCCTATCGGCCTCTCTTTGTACCTTTTGGGACAATTGCTAGTAAGATATTTGTCTCTTAAAATCCTATGATTGTTGCTCATTTTGCATCAGCATAACTATGAAAAATTAGGCTAGACTAGAAAGGATTGGTGCAACCAATATCTTGTGTGGTGAAATTCTTATTTATGAACATCATGTTTAGTTTAGTGGAAGAGTTATAGCATGTGGGGTTTTTTATATTGCAACTAATTTGGAGATTGGAGACTATTGAGAGCTTCTTTGTCATGGCATTGTATTAGAGTTTGGAGTGCGTTGAGGTCCTCATTGTTTCACTATTTTTTTTGAGGTTAAAAATGGCTCCAATTGGTGCAATATTAGGGTTACTGGACAATCTAATACTCTCTACTATGGATAATGCAATCAAAATCAGCAAGGATTTTCTCATCGATATTCACAGTTGTTTACAAGATGTACATGACAAGATTGAATTTTTGCAACTTGAATCTCAGCGATAGCAAGCAAAATTACAATAATGGAGTTGTCATTCTAAACCTGTTTCTGTTCAGAACATTGAAGTAGACTCCCATAAGCAACAAGTTGATTAGATCCAATGCTCATTTTAGAAGCAGATTTGCATGCAGATGGAGAAGTTCAATTTGCACTTCCCAAGCCCATCATCAGACCTTGGGAACAACTTGTCCACAACATGAACAGAATTGGTCTTGGATATGACAAGGATGTGTCCTTTCATATTCCAAACTACTCCAAACCAATCCAATTTCAAAGTGCTCAATTTTTTCAAGACGGCTCATCTTCACCTGCTCCTCATGACAGTTCACCTCCAGCTATTCCAAATTATGTTCCTCTTCCACAGCAACAACAATAGATTATGAAATGCCAACACTGTGACCAAGTTGGCCATCTGAAATATCATTGTTATGATCTTCATCCATGAAATATTTGTCATAAATCGAGTCATTCTTCAAAGAGATGCTTCAAAAACATGTCTCCTGAAAGAACAAAGATTCATCTTGGATGGATCGCTTCTTAGCAATGAGCATCAACAGCCAAGAAGATATTCCAGTCATATGCTAGAACTTGTTCTAGAGTATTGAACAATCTTGCATTTGAGTTTTCTCCATCATCTCACCTTGTATCTGACAGGGGGGGAAATGATGGTCGTCTACAAGCTTCAAAGCCACATCAATTGAGCCTGAGCCACAACCTGCCACACCAGATTCAAAGTTGTAGCTAGAGACAAATATGCCCCTGAGCATGCCTTCAGTTGATAATGCCTCTTCAAAGAATTTGGGACACTTCCTCTAGTGGAAGACTTCAACTTCTTACCAGTTCCGGAAGAGTTACAACAATATAATTGGGGACACTTCCTCTAGCAGAAGACTTCAGTTTCTTGCCAGTTTTAGAAGAGTTCTAGGAACTGTAGTAAGCATTCCAAAGTTGTTGGTCATCCTTAAACCATCACAAGTTGAGACCTCACTTTTCAGGTTGTGGTTCTCCCTTTTATGAGGGGTGCTACCTCCCTTTCATGGTTGAAGGTTTCCCTCTTTAAAACATTAGGAGCACTTCCTCTAGCAGAAGACCTGAGCTTCATGCCAGACTTGGAAGAGTTCTGGGAACTGCACTAAGCATTCCAGTGTTGGTGGTCATCCTTAAACCACCACTCTTTATACCAACATTTGAGAGAGCACATTCAGCCTAGTGTTGCCATGCATTTTTGCATGTTTTCTATTACAGCTCTCTTCTTGGACTCACACATAACCCTTCGGATTAAGGGGGGGAATGTTGGACACCTAATACTCTAAGGGTTAGTGTGGAAGCTAAATAGCCAAAAGAGTCCAAGAGACCACTTGGAATATGAATCCAAGCATCACACCATGTACTATAAATGTATATCATTTGATAATAATAAATGTACTCTCATGTTTATCTTTCATATTATGTTGCTGCCATGTGTGTGTTTATCAAACATTGTTACTTGTTATAACTTTTATGATAATCTAGTCAAATTTTGTAAACTAATTTGTTTTCATTTTAAAACTAATAATTTTATTTTAAAGCTAATTACCATTTTCCAACACTTGAGATGAGTCATCTAACACATAGAATTATACTAGACAATCACCTTTAGATAGTTAAATCAGACTAGCATCCTTCATATTATACTAGACAATCACCTTTAGATATATAATTCAGACTAACATCCTTCATTCGCATTTTATTACCAATTTAAAGTGATTCAATAACGTAAAAGAAACTCAAAATAATTGGGTTAACACACAATTGTATTATTGTGTTCTACTGTTGTGCAGTTACACGATCATCATGTGAAATCCAAACGACCTTAATCTAGGAATAAAGCCATAAATCTAAGAAATGTGAATAGGACAACCTCCATGGAAAATTTTAGGGGCTAATGTTCGCCCAATGGGCTAATTTTCCATGATTTTTCCACAAAAAAGATTCGCCAATTTCCAATTTTATAAAAGACGATTCGCACAAATTTTAGAATATAAAATTATTTTACCTTAAAAATCGCCAACATTATATAGAGACTATATATAAAATAATTATAAATTTGAATAATTTTACAAATATATCAATAAACATTTATAATTTGCATATTAGGGATTAGTGAGATTCGCCAATGTTTTAAACTTCAAGAAAATTTTCCATCCTCATTTGAATCAACATAAGAAACACTATCCATCATATATCCTTTACTACAATATTATGTTGAAACGTGAACATTTGAAATGAATTATTTATGGAATGAGAAATTTGAAAGAGAAATTATTAGAACCTACCGCAACAACCACAGTCTCGTATTGTTCTACTATTGTGAAGCATTTATACTCACTCAAGAGTATTCTCTGAACTGCATGGGGCATGACAAGGAGATGGAGAATCTCATTATCTAATAGATTTTCACGCCCTCTTTGTTCTTCCATGTTCCCATTGTTATTCATAGCAATGCCTTTTCCAACTACACTTGATGCTGAATGTAATCTTACGTTATTTTTTGAGGGAGGGTTTAGTTTTCTCGCGAAGCCAAAACCATTATACAGAGATGAAAATGAAGACATAAGCTCTAGAACGTTGAGTTGCACCTGCAAAAATATCACATATTTACTTGCTTCCTCCAGCATTGTACCTATCTCTAACTTTGATTTGAAGGGAATAAGTTTCTCCAAGGAACAAATTTTTCCGTGGATTTTCCTCCGACAATGGCGCACTGCAATGCTCTAAGGCTCCACTAAAAGGTGATTAGTGGAATCATGATATAAGTGAAACTTATCCTGCTTTTGATTAGCTGAATTTATATTAAGAAGAGGTGATAGAGAGGAGATAAAAAACTTGTGATATGATAAGTTCAAATCATACTGAAATCGAGTAGCCACTGGAGAAATATTGTTCTTCACTTTCTCCTTGCTTTCGAATGATCGTGAATGTGGATGTGCATCTTTCCATATCTCTCATCCAAATGAAACCCCAATGGTAACATGTCTTCAATGTGATTAAAGGAGATGTGGAAAAATCTCTTTGCGAGGTTAACGTCCCAAGGAGGAATGTTACATATGGCATTGGGACTAGTGAAGAGGGTACACTCCTAACTGTAAGGCATAGGAATTGTCTAGAAGGTGTTGCAGGGTAAATAATATAATAACTCAAACATCATAATACAACATACCATCAGTAGTAGAACATTGTAAGACAAGAGACCTCGTGACCATTAAATACAAGCTTCGATATTGTAAAAGAAAAACATAGATAGATTGTCATGAAATAAATGTAGTATAGTGGTACTACTATACCGGGGTAGAATCATAACTACCGCCAAATACCCCATATTAGTTAGAGGGGTGGTGTTTGTCATACTTGTATGGTAAATTCTAAAGGGTTATTAATAGTAATAGAATATGAAACAATTAAGTGCTAGGAATAGAGTAATGTGCATAAAAATTTAAAGAATAAGGTAATGGTGATGTAAATTATCCACTTGCGATGTCTATGTCCACTAGGAAGGTAAGAGGATGAAGGACCTTGTCTACCTCCAAGAGAAAACAATTGTGTCTTTCACTTTCAATGCAGTAGCTAGTAAGGTTTAGCACCATGGATAACTGAGAAAATCTAATGAGTAGTTAACTAGATATTCAATGTACTTTGGTTTCTAGGTATACTACATTATCCAAATGACCACCTCTTTGGGAAATATTAAGGAAAAAATGAACATGCATGAGAACAAGTGAGGGACTCGAAACAAGTAATATTTTACATTGGTTTGTTGGTACAAAAAAAAAAAAAAATTGGGCATGTGACATATGGTATCGAAGCCTAGGCTTAACCCTTGGGCCTAATGGACATCAACACAACACTAAACTAAGAATGGTGAAGTATCGATACAATTGCTGTAATAATTTATTTTTCTAACCATCAATTTTCTAGGTTCAACCCTCCAAAAATACTAGGTTACTCAACTTACATTAGTTCTATAACAACAATATGGATGAAATAAGTCTAATAATTATGTATTGAATAACCACTCAATGGTAAGGGAAACACAAAACTAAGTTGTTTTTATTTAAATCACTACAAACACACATACATGAAGGAGTATATAGTACGTAGGAAAATTTGACCATCCCAAATAACTATGAGATAATTCTTGAACCAGTGGGAATACCATTTCGGGTGGGAAAAAAAATAAGTAATTGAAGAACCTAGCGGGCTTTGAAAAATGAACTAAGGAAGTTGACAATAGAAATTGTTGCTAAAGATGACCTAGCAAAAAAATTTAATAAAAAAAATTGTGCTAATTAGAGAACAGAAAAGTGGATATCTGTTTCATCTTGGAACAATGCCTAGTAATATACGATGAAATATGAGAAAACCAACGAATTTTCACTTCTTGATCACCAAACTAAGGTATAAAAATTAATGTTGTCATTAATAAAAGGAAACAACATATGCGAGGTAGATATATTATTGGCCTTGAGGTAAAAAAGTGGGTTCTTACAATTACTAAATCTTGATGGAAAATGGCAAAGTGATGTTTGGATGAACATTTTATCCGGTAGTTAAATAAGTTCTCACGAACACTAAAATTTAAATTATATGTTGTGGAAGTTACCAACACAAACAAAAAGTCATATTATGGTACACAAGGAAGAGTTATGCAATACTTAAGCTCATAAGTTATAAAATGATGAACCCTATCAAACATATAAAGAGATTCACACTCGTATAACCTAATAGATTTTAACACAGTAACATTATTGCAATATCTCTTTTGTTATTATAAGCTCTATAAGGTGAAGTTCAAGGTATTCATTCATTCAAGTGACACCAAAATATTTCTCCAAACTACAAGGATACAAGCTTACTCCCTACTACTCCCACTGATAATTAATGTGTGGCTTCTTTGAAAATTCCATTATGGTATACATGGGAAAAAAGATATATTCCATTGTTACAAAATACATGCGAGCATAGCAGATTGAAACTCTAGGGGAGTTAGTAGTTGCAGTTGATATGGACATTCATCCATACCATGTTTTAGGATATGTTCACATGAGAATTGAGATCCATATATATATATATATATATATATATATATATATATATATATATAAAGACACACCGAAGATAAGGACTGATACTTTTCTAAGTGTTCCTAAGAGAGTCTCAAACTATTTTCATTAAATTTATATTGGAAGGGTCTTAGTTGGGCATTTTTATTCATAAAAAAATGGTTTGAGATCAACACAAATAGTGGGGTTTTAGTGTTTCTTCACGTGACTGAAGTGTCACTAAACCTAGAAAAGGAGTCCTTGTGATGTGATATAAGGAGGAAAACCACATAGAAGGAATAAAAGAAAGAAATTGGATAAAGAACTTATAGTTATATCATATTTGGTAATAGAAGAAAAAATATTAGGAAATCGATTTATATATGTACATATATAATCAATGTGGAGAAGCATGTGAGGGTGGAGTTTTAGCTCGAAATGAATGCTCGAAAACATGAAACTGAATTAAGGAGGGTTCCTTTAAGCTAAATACAACATAAAGTGAAAATTTATATTGAATTTTCTCAAGCGTACACAGTGATGAACATCTACATTGAGTGTTTCCATCAGTGAAAAACTCTTTAATATGATAATTCTTAATTGACAATGAACAAATATCATGTATTACTAAAGGTACCTAGCTAGGAAGAGAAGCTAGCCATATAAATTTAGAGTGGAGGTTCAAATTAGATGGATAAATTGTATATCAAGGGTATGTGTGCATGATCATACACTAACGAAGGAAAATTTTTGTTGACAAAAAAAATGGAGATACTAAAAGACAATGCAGAAATAATGCAGAAAAATCCATTTTTGTACTTTAGTGAAGGATTGGGTCAATGTGGTAATCCACCGAAATTCATGAAGATTTAAGGAATTTTGAATTAGAACAATTATGAGAAGGTGGATCGAAATCATGCCACTCTAAAATCTAGTAGGATAGAAGGAGAATGAATGGAGTAGAACATCAAATTGAAAAAGCTTAACAAAAAAATAAGGAAAGTCACAACCAAACAATGGAAAGGAAGTCTTAAACTTAATTTTGTCAGTAATGAAAATATACTCATGAGATTGAATATGGATGGAATAAGTGAAAATAAATTCACTAATGCATTGTGTGTGTATATGTAAAAAAAATGTGAATCAAGTAAGTATCTATGTTGGTAATGTCTTTATACCCTTGCTGGCTATTGGAAGGGTATGGACATGTCTAACAAAATAATCCCAAGGAAATTGATTAAGGTCACTTTGAAAAAAAAGAAAAATATACGGTATTGTCATAACATTATGTTAAATGTTAATAACAGTGTTTGAATGCATAGGAATAGTGTGAGAGATGCAGATGAACTAAAGGAAGTGAGTTATTTCTACCAATAAAAATAGTTGAAGGAAGACATAGCTAAGCAATTCAAGAATGGTTTAATCATGATGTCGTAGCCATGAAAAAGGCCAAAGCAGTAAGTGCACCGATGATACTCTAATATTTCATGTTATTCTGTTACATACCATCCCTTGGTAATTGTTATTTTATTGGAGAACTGTGAAAAGAAATATATAAATTTTTATGTTGAAGATCATAGGCATGTTTATAGGGTTTAGTATAGTAAAATACTAATGATACTAACATTGAGGAATGTATGTGAATAGCGTGTTTATATGAAAATATGTACATGTATCAAAAGAGGAGCATGACATAATTATAAGAATATGACTGCCCCATAATTGAGTCATCACGTCAGGTGAAGACAAACAACTCATTGGAGAGACAAAGGATAGGAAGTATTTTCTTTTTCCTAAGAAAAGATAAAGGTTTCTGACACCATGAAGAATATAACAAAACATTACTACCACACTGAACCACGAGCATAGGGACTATAGTGATTCATTAATATTTATTTGTAATGTCTTGTATAGGTCATTACCTAAGAAATAAGTATATGATACGTTTTATCTATTTGATTTTGAAATGCTACAGGTGAAGTTAAAAAATAGACTCATGGCACTCAGTGCATCTCAGACCAGAAATATATTTTGCTCTTGGATTTAGCTATTCATCAAGATAGAGTACAATGAGTGAATTTATTTGGAAGAGTCTACACGAGAACAAAATCCTAAAAAAAGAAAAGTTATCCAACAAAGTACAAAGAAAAGGGACTGGACACCAAACACCAAGAACAGTGTTAATAAAAGGAGAGGAGAATACAGTATCCTTGTGTTATGGTAAAACAACTCTAGTTAGACCGAATTGGGTGAGGAATAATGGTGGAAAAGTCAAATAATGATATTCAATTAATTATGTAAATAGTTGTTTATTAACAAATAAATAGATGAGATGTACGTACTTGAGAATGAGGCACCTAGAAACACGATTCTTTCCAAAATAAAATAGAGATAAAATCTCATTGATACATGGGATTTGATAATTATTTCATGATAATTATTCTAGAACAAAATTGTAGATAATCTTAATGAATGGGAGAGAAATATCCATTATGTCTCTTGGCTCAATGAATATGCTAAGCTTAGAAAAGCCTAAAAGCACTACCAGAGAGAAATATCCATCAGATTTCTTAGCTGGAGAAAGATGCTAAGATTAGACAAACATAAAAGAATTGTGTGGGAGAAAGGTGGCCTTTTAAGGAAAAGCCTAGGCAAGTGGATAAGAATATCCACAAAAGAGGGATGTCTCTAGATGGTAAAAAATATCGTGAAAGACAAGTATTTTATACTTGAGAAGGGGATCACACGGGCATTGATTCCTGGCAAGGAGATCTCAACTCAGGGGTGAACTTGAGGGACCATTCTAGGTTGGGTAGAAAAGGTTTGAAATTCCCATGTATCCCTAATGGTGGATTAAATTTCATTAAGTGTTATTAGATTTCATCTCAGAAATTCTATGAGTATGTTTCATTTCTGAGTTAGTTACATTCAGAAGTTACTTGTAGTAGGGAAAGTGAGTTCTCTGTATTTTGAACCTATGGTAGGGATATATGTATATGTGGATTTGGAATAGTGATTTTGTGAATTGAAAGGGGAATTGACTTGGAAGCTAATTTTGTTGTTTATTTTTATTACCATATAAGAAAAGCAGGTTGTCTTGTGATATGTGGAGATTTGTTGGTATGTACAGTATTAATTTAGTTTAAAATTTTGTTGATAATGTACCATATTTTTAAATTTATTTAACATTTCATAAAATGGGCAATCAATTTGTTCATACTTGTGAAAAATAATTGGATTGGGAGAGTTGTGGAAATATATATCTATATGTGTGTGTGTGTGTTTGTTGACTAGTAGTGGCTTAATATTTATTTAAATAGAGTATCCATTCATTTCTTATGCACGAGTATTAATCATCTTGCAAAAGGAGGTACGCAACCTAGAAGTGATCACATGATAGCAAACTATGCTAAATCTATTGTAGATGTGGTTATTTAAATAAATTTAATGTGTGCACCGAGATGCTCTGCATGTACTTAGGCAATGTAAGCACTCATTTGAATAGGATAGTTTTGTCGATCACCTAGTACTCAATAGAGTTGTAATAATGAATATTTTGATACCATGTTTAGATAATAGACCTACTTGAAATATTGGTCGCTTGGGGGCTACTGTGAAAGTCTGGTTCATTAGGGAAGACCATGGCCATAGATCTTAAGTTTGACTAGGGGCCAACATCTCCACCTCAAGATACCAGGCTAACCATTGCAAGTAAAGTAAGTGTTCTTATCTACAACTTGTTGGTTTTTGGAAAGTTCAAAATGGAATTTCGAAGGTGGAAAAATTTCTTTAGGTGTATTAAGATCTCCAAACAACATCATGCATAGACTTGTAAAATTGGAATGAGGTAGCCCTAGATAGCCATAGTTTTAAATGAGTGAGTAGGTGGTAGTATTAGGAAACAGAAACTAAGTTTAGTCTTATAATGGAACTCATTCACCAAGGCAATTAAATCACTTAATCCATGGGTGAACTATAAATACATAGAGATTTTACCATGCCATTTTTAGCAAAGAATAAATAAAGGAAACTAGGTTCTCAACAACTATAGGAAAAATATGGGAATATAATTCCTATCTTCAAATAATTGTGCAATTAAACCTTAGTAGGAATGATAAACTCAAAATTGATTGATATTGCAAGGAGTAAACCAAACTCTATAACAAAAATAGATACAACAACATTTGACCAAGATAGCTACATATTAAACAAAAAAATTTCAAATGTTAACAAGTTGACTATTACCACAAAACAGGAAATTAAGAAGCAATGTATATCAAGCCGAAGTACCTTTTTTAGATATTACTAAAAAAAGTTGTACAAACTTATCCCTTCCGACAATAACTAAAATAATTTCCTTGTGAAGATAATCTATGAGAGAGTAATTGTTATTCACTCTAAGGTTTCCATAATGAATCTCAAGTGAGACTTGAAGTGACGGAACTAGAGAAAATCCTTTCGACGAAAAGTTTTATAAGAACCCATCCCTAGAGTAGATATGATGAACCAACCTGTAGCAACATTAAGGCTGTTACATGAAAAAATTTTGAAAGAATCCTTTTACAAATCTGAAGAGAGACAAGTAAGTTTGTTCTAGAAAAGATCACCATATCTGTTACAGGGTCCATAGTCGGGAATTAAATCTTGTACACATTCTGTAGACACTTTCTTAAAATGTAAGAGGGTTTCAAATAACAAGAACAAATTAATATTTAATGAGTCTCATGACATAAATTTCATACAAGGTATCATATGAGACTTTTCTCTTCCACGGGGTCAACAGGAAGCCAAATTTCTCTTATACAAAAGAAAAAAACTTGTGTTCGCCTAGTGGGAGACGAATGAAAAGAAAAAAATTCCAAATAGGTAGTATCTAACATTAGATGGCGGAGGATCTGAATAGTGGGTACTCGAAGAACCTCTACACTTCCTCAAAACTATTAGAAGTTGAAAACCCAGATTCAAAAACAACACCAAGTTTTGCAGCATTGTTTTCTCTACCAAATAGAAAGGAGAAGAAAAGAAACCAGAGTATGAGTTGTGAAACGATGAAGAGTATGACACAATGACGAGTGAAAAATATAAGAAGGAACTGAATTTTAATTTACATCATCCAAACCTAGAAGTCCTTCCCACATTTTGGGTTATCGCAGTCGAAGGGTCAATGCCCTTATGCTTCCTGTAGAAAACTAGGGTGGAGAGAATTTCCTATCGCAGTTGTAAAAAATGAAACCCTAAATGATTCCATGGAAATTACCCCGAAGCCTGGAGGATATAGCATGACAAGGTGCAATATTAGACAACGCATTACCCATGAAAATGGAATCACTAATACAATTAGTAAAGCTAAAAATAAAATAAATGGTGGAAAAATTTAGGGAGACACTTCACAAAGAAAGAAAGTAAATACAATGATTTAAATGGAAATTATTACCTATAGGAACTCAAAGTTTAACGAATAGAGAAGGGTTTCAGAGGTCACCTATCTGCATAATCTATATAGGTCGACATAAGGCCAAATGCCAAGGGTGGAAAAAGAGTGCATAGATGTGCCATTGCGAGAAGAGTATAACAACGAAAGGATACGAGGACTAAGTGATGAGGGTTATTTAGTGGTTAGGGTTATACATCAAACCATCATGGATTACCATCTCCGTCATCCAAATGCAAGTCGAGTAGTCACATGTCCTCCAAGTGGATAAAGAAGATGTGAAAATTTGTCATTGTTGAGGATAATGCTTAAAATAAGCTATGTAATTGCTAACAAATTAGCGAGAAAATTTTCCATTCTAAGTTATCACAATTAGGGTAGCAAATTTAAAGATGTAGTTAGTTATCATTCAACAAATTGTTAAGGACAGTAGATTAGTCAGATAAAGGATAATCAAATTAGGAATATATCTGCTATATAATAATGTATTCATTACACCTATGCAGATATGAGATTCCAATGAGATTTCAGCTCATGGATTGAGAATCACACTCTTCTATTTTTGTTCATTAGTTTTTTTTTTATGTTTTCATATGTATGCTCTTGATAGATTTAACAAGGTATCAGAGCCAAGTTAAGAGAGTTGATTTATATGTAAAGTGTGCTTTGTTGGTAGGAGGTTTCAAAAGTTTGTGAAAGCCACTATCAAGAGTTTTCATAAATTTTTGAAGCCTATGCAGATTCAAGTTACTGGTGGGAGTGCTCAACACTTGGCAGCAATGGCCAACAATATGAATATTTTTTAGCCACAAATACCATTTTTTAAATGTGAGAACTTTCATTTTTGGAGCATTAAGATGAAAAAATTGTTTCTCTCACAAGATTTGTGGGATTGTGTAGAAAATAGATATACAGAACCAAATGCTCAAACACTTGCCCACTGGACTCAAGACCAAAGAGAGCAACTAAAGGAAAATGTAAGAAAGGTTCAAAATCTATCTTCCTAATCTAGCAAGCAGTGCATGGTTCTATTTTTCCAAGACTAGCTGGAGTACCAAAATTAAAGGAGGCATGGTATGCTTTGCAGCAAGCATATCAAGGAACTCATAAGGTTAAAAAAAATTAAGTTGTGGTCCTTAAGAAGAGAATTTGAAACTTTGTGCACACAAAACTCTGAATCTATTCAATATTTTCTCACTAGAGTTATGGGTATAGGGAATGAAATTAGTTCTTATGGAGAAGATTTAAAAGATCAAAAAATTGCTGAGAAGATTTTAAGAAGTTTCGGTGCAAAATTAGATGAGGTTATTGTTTCTATTGAGGAGTCTAAGGATCTAACCGAGTTGTGTGTGAATGAGCTAACCGGATCTCTTCAATCTCATGAGAAAAGAATCAATAGATTTTCTGAAAAATATATTGAGCAAGCTTTTCAAGCAAGAGGAAATATTTTCAAAGATAAAAGTGGATCCTCTCATTTGGAAAGCTAGAACACCTTTGGAAGAGGAAGAGGAAGAGGACAAACATACAGAGGAGGCACATGTTGAGGAAGATTTTTTTTTTTGCATACAACAAAGGAAGAGGTAATGATGACAGTGATGGAGGTAAAAGATTTAATAAATCTCAAGTTCACTATTTTTATTGTAAAAGAATTGGCCATTATGAAAGAAATTGATGGAAAAAACAAAAAAAAACCAAGCTAATTTTTCTGAAGAAAAAGAAGAGGTTGGCACTTTATAAGATTTAATAAATCGCAAGTTCACTATTTTTATTGTAAAAGAGGTTGGCACTTTATAAGATTTAATAAATCACAAGTTCACTATTTTTATTGTAAAAGAATTGGCCATTATGAAAGAAATTGTTAAAAAAACAAAAAAAAACTAATTTTTCTCAAGAAAAAGAAGAGGTTGGCACTTTATTCTTCACTTCTGATTCAACTAATAATGTTTCCAAAGAGGTGTGGCTTATGGATAGTGGTTAGATGAATCAACAAAATATGATGTACTATTGGGAGATGATAAGGGAGTTGAAGATAAAGGTAAGTGAACAATTGTTGTGAAGAAAAAACAAGGAAAACCAAAGCACATTAATCATGTTTTATATGTTCCTAGTCTAGCACATAATTTGTTGAGTGTGGGGATTCTCCTTGAAAAGGGATATTTAATTGCTTTCAAGGACAAGCAATGCATAATATATGATAAAAATGATCACACTAAAATCATTGCTAAGACTAAGATGTGGCAAAACATAAATGTTTCTTTCAATCTCCCTTGTGAAGCAGGTACAACATTAAATGTTGCTTATGATGATAGTTATTGGCTATGGCACATCACATATGGACATTTGAATATGAAAGGCTTGAAACGATTATATAACAAGCAAATGGTCAAAGGCTTACCACTTATTGGTTCTATTGATAAATTCTGTGAAGGGTGTATTCTTGGTAAGCAACATAGAGATTCATTTCCACTAGGAAAATCATGGAAAGTAAGTAAAGTGTTGGAACTAGTGCATGAAAATATATGTGGTCATATACAAACCTTGTCTCTCAACAAAAAAAAAGTATTTCATTATTTTTGTTGATTATTTTAGTAGAATAACATGGGTATATTTCATTATAGAAAAATCTGATTCATTTGTGATATTTCAAAGCTCTTGTGGAAAAGAAAGCATTACGCAAGAGGGGAGAATTTTTATTCTTATTGTAAAATGAATGGGATTGAAAGACAATTGCCAACTAGTTATACTCCCCAACACAATGGCATTGTTGAATGTAAGAATAGAACAATTGTTGAGATGGCTAGGAGCATGATGAAACATAAAAACCTTCCAAACATTTTTTTGGTTGAAGATTTTATTTTCTTAATAGATGCCCAACAAGAAGTGTGAAAAATATTACCGCTTATGAAGCTTGGCCTGGAATAAAACCCAATATTTCTCATTTAAGAGTCTTTGGTTGCATTTCCTATGCTCTTGATGTTAAAATTGTGAAATGCATTTTTATTGGATATTGTGAGGAAAGGAGAGGTTATGGATTGTACAAACTAGAAACTCAAAAAATAATGATTAGTCATGATGTGTTATTTGATGAGAAAGAAGAATGGGAGTGGAATCATGATGTGAAACACCAAACGCCTATTATTGTTGTAAAATAAGATGAATATTTTGTATCTTCAAATCCATGGAGTAATCAAAATACTTCAGAGGCCACATCCACTCCAACATCTTCTACTACTTCAAGTGGTGTTTCAAGTCAAAGTCCTCCTCGAAAAAAGACAAAATCTTTAAATGAACAAAGCAATTGATGAAAAGATGGTAGCAATTAATAAGAATGAAACATGGGAGCTTGTGGATCCTCTTACCCAAAAAGAAGTCATTCCAGTAAAATGGTTGTATAAAACCAAGTATGGAGCAAAGGGATATGGTCAACAACCAGGTATTGAATACAACCAAACATATGCTTCTATTGCAAGATTTGATACAATAAGAACTATTTTGGGATTGGGAGCACAATATAAATGGTTAGTTCATCAATTTGATGTTACATGAGTCTTTCTAAATGGTGAGTTGAAAGAGATGTATATGTTCACCAGTCCCAAGGATATGAAGTAGCAGGAAATGATCACAAAGTCTACAAAATGAAAAAGGCAAGCTCCAAGAGCATGGTAAGTAGAATTGATACTTATTTTTTGAAAAAAGGGTTTAATAGAAATGAAATTATATATCAATTCAAATGGTAATGATATAATAATTGTGTGCTTATATGTAGATGAGTTGATATACACATCTTCAAGTAATTTGTTAGTGGAAGAGTTCAAGAAGGCTATGATGACTAAATTTGAAATGACTCATTTGGGTTTCCTCCATTATTTTCTTGGCATAGAAGTGACACACATGAATGATGGAATTTTTATTTTACTATAAAAATATGTTGCAAATTTTCTTAAAAAATGGAAAATGCTAAATTGTAAACCCATGAGCACACCCATGCATACAAATGAAAATTTTTATATAGAAGATGGAGCTGAAAAGTAGATACTCAATCCTATAGGAATCTCCTAGGAAGGCTTTTGTATCTTACTGCCACTAGACCTGATATTATGCATGGAGTAGGCTTGATTTCATTCATGCAAACTCAGAGCAAGATTCATTTTGGAGCTTTTGAGGTATGTTTGTGGAACAAGAAATTATGGAATTTGGTATAATTAGAATAATTTTGGGTTGGTTAGTTATATAGATAGTAACTCGGGCTGGATCTTTTGATGATAAAAAAATCAGTTTATGTATCAAGGTTAATCACATTAAGCATTAATGGGGAGTATTGAGGACAATTCTTAAAATAATCTATGTAAGTGCTCACAAATTAACTAGCATAGTGAGTTATCAAAATTAGGGCAACAAATTTATATTCAACCAATTATTAGGGAAAGTAGATTAGTGAAATAATAGATAATCAAATTAGAAATATGTAATGTATTCATTGCTCCTATAAGTATATGAAATTCCAATAAGAATTCAGATCATGGATTGAGAATCACACTTCTCAATCCATCACATATTAGTTGCTGCAATATTATGTTAAAACATGAACGAACTATTTATGGAACGAGAAATTTGAAACTGAATTATTAGAACCTTCCTCAACAGCTGCCATTTGGTATTGTTCAGAAGCATTTCTCCTGACTCGAGTATTCTCTGAACTGCATGGGACGTGACAGATTTTCACCGCCTTATATGATAGATTTTCACCGCCTCTTTGTTCTTCCACGTTCCCGTTGATGTTCATGGAAATGCTGCCTTTGTTGAATGTAATGTTGAGGGTTTAGTGTTCTCACCGAGCCGAGACCATTGGACGGAGATAAAAATGAGTTGGGCCTGCAGAAATTTCACATATTTACTCGCCTCGACGATTTGAGGCTCCACTGAAAGATGATTAGCGGAATCACGATATAACTGATCAGTTGAATTTATATTCAGCAAAGGTGATAGGGAGGAGGCAGAAAGCTTGGGAGATGATAAGCTGAAATCAGTGGCACTTCGCACTTCTGGCCTGACTCCGGCGTGGATATTCAATATTCTCTTCCACAACACCTCCCTCCCCAACCAAACTAAATTCATGTACCGGTATTTCATATAAATCGAGAGCGTCAATGGATGAGATGTGAGAGGAAGCATGAGAATATGCATTATGATCGAAAATATTATAGTTGCCACTCTCATGAGAATATGGATTATGGTCGAAAATATTATAGTTGTCACTCTAATGACTCTAATGATCTTGCATCTCTCCCGCAGCCATTCTCATCCCTTGGTTCTCGTTCTGAAACTCTCCCTTGGTTGATAGATAAAAAAAATGTTGGATGGTAATCGTGAGGTTATCACCATAAACCATTGGATCGGAAAACCGTTAAGATAAATGAGGAAATAGTGATGTGAACACCACATTTTGAAAGTGGAAACCCTATACGATGTCGAAAAATGGGGCTGTTTTGTATAAATTTTATTATATATATAAAAAAATTCAAATGATACACATATTAAAATAAATGATTATAAAACAATTACGAATTATTAAATTGATTGTCAACGGTAAGGTCCATGCACCAGGCAAAGCAGAATCAGGCGGGCTACAGATACATGACTCGATCTTAATAAATATATATCTCTTCACATAAATGCTTTTGGTGGAGGTGTCTCGCACTTGTATTTGTGAACTTTGGATAATAAATATATATCTCTTCACATAAATGCTTTTGGTGGAGGTGTCTCGCACTTGTATTTGTGAACTTTGGATACAATGATATACTTGAGGTATTAAATAAACGTAAATATTAAATTTGTAAAAAATTGTAATGGTTAGTGTAATGAAAATGTTAAAATAATTGTTTTTAGTTATAAATTTGTTAAAAATAATTGTTTTTAATTATAACTTTTTAAATATTCATGTAAAATTTTATTGATTTAATTAAAAAAATTATTTGTCTTATTTTTTAAGTAATTATGTATAGGTAGGTATGTATATTTTCATAATAGAATTTTTAGTATTTTAAATTAATTATTATTAATTATTAAGTGGATGGTGGTTATTTAACTTCCCTCCAATATTTATAGTATTATAATTTATCATCTTCTAAATAATATATCTCAAATCAATTAATTAAAGAAAATGTATAATATTATGGTATTGGTCCATGGTATTCTAACAAAATCTATTTACAAGTTAACAATTTACATAGTAAAGTGAATATGAATCTCCATGGTTAAGAATATATATTATTTGATTTTATAATTAATAATAATTATTCAAATCAAGGTAAAAGTTTAGTGGAGTTGTCTTTGGTGGGAGTTTTTAGACTTTAAGGCACAAGTGGAAAAATTTCGAGTGAAATCTTTATTTGTGTTATTTAAACTAGTTTTTTGAGTGTATATATGGATTAGCACCCTCAAAAGCCCATAGGGCACTTCCATTTCGCATGATTACCCATCGAGTTTCTTATTTCAATATATATATATATATATATATATATATATATATATATATATATATATATATATATATATATATATATATATATATATGACTTGTTAAGATTTCTCAAAGGTTTTTATTTTCTCACTTGTTTATATTAACAACATTATATTTATGACTATTAGAATCACCAAAACAACTTTATTTTTAATATTAAATTTTATAATGTTTGAAGAATGAAGAGATAACTTGAAGGCCTTGATTTCACATGCGAGGTAAATAATGAGGTTTAGAGAGATCAATTGTGATTAAAGAACGATAATATTATATTATTGTGAACCTAGGTTTTTAGACAATAGCTTTATAACAAAAATGATGTTTATTTTAAGATATTGACCTTTAGATTAGTTTATAAAAGACACAAAGATCTATTTTCCATGAAGATATGGCGTATAATAATGCAAATATATTCCATAATTTTAGTCATGTAAACATTTCCATTCTCTCTATGGTTTTTTCTTATATTGGAGTTCTAGAATGCATGGTGTAATAGATTTATGGAAATGATTGTTATGAACTACTTTTAATTATGATTATACAAGGAAATTGCTATGTTTAAGTAAAGCTATTACGTTAGAGAATTTCCTCACTCCCAAATAGTGAGAATTTTTGGGTATTTTAGGTTCAACACATGAAGAAAGTGGGGCACTCAAAAAAACTGCAAAGCATAGAAAGCATGTTAAACACACACATGTAATGAATAATCAAATAAGATAAATCATGAGTTGCATTTAATATTCACAATGATATATATATTTATAAAATGTAAGTGACAACTCACTTTCATATAAGTGGTCTCTTGCAGTTCAATTAATCTTCAAATTCCACGCAATAATGTTTAGAGGATTAGGTGTTCAACATCCCCCCTTAATCTAAATGGTTATATATGAGTCCAAGAAGAGAGCTATAAGAAAAAAATGAAAAAATTCATGAGAAAAAATGGTTGAATGTGCTCTCTCAAATGAAGGTATAAAGTGGGAGAACTTGAGGAATCAACCGGCAATGGTTTAAGGATGACCACCAACAGTGGAACACTTAGTGTAGTTCCTACAACTCTTTCAAATATTGTTAGAAGTTTAGGTATTATACTAGAGAAGTGGTCTATATTGTGTTGAAAAGGAAGACATTGGGGTGTCAACCTAGAACACATAGTGTAGGTCCAAAAATACTTCCAAATCTCGAAAGAAGTTGTTAGTCTTCTGCTAGAGGAAGTGTTCGTAAGTATTTTAAGAGGGAGACCATAAGCCTAGAGAAGGATTGTCTCCACCTACAAAAAAATATAGAACCTCAACCTCAAAAGGGAAGTATCAACCTATGGCGATTTAAGGAAGGAAAACAATAAAATTCATGCTTAGGGGCTTCTATGTCTCTAGCTACAACTTCGAATATATGTTTTCCTCCCTTCGCTTTAGCTCTAGGCTCACACAACATGTTCACATTGCGGCTCATACTTGCATGATTTATCTTTGAAGCTTGTAGATCATTATCAATCCCCCCCCCGTGTGTCACATACAAGGTGAGAAGATGAATATATCTTAAGTGTAAGAATTTTCAATAGGAACAAATCCTCAAATGAGAGAAATATATTCTTGGTTGTTGAAAGCCATTTCCAAGAAGAGATCCATCAAAGGTGAATCTTTGTTCTTGTAGAAGTATTATTTCTCAAGCATTTGTTTGAATGATAAGTAGTTTTATGATAGTGCTCACATGGATGAAGATCAAAATAATGATATTTTACGTGGCCAATTTTATCTCAATGTTGACATATCAAAATCTATTATGGAGGAGGAAGAGGATTAGGTGAGGATAAGTTGTCTTGAAGAACTCTAACACTCTAAAATTTGATGGGTTTTGAATAATATAAAGTATTAAAATAAACCTCCTTGTCATATCCAAGACATGCTATGTGTTTTTTTCTCACAAACTCTTCCGAAGGTCTCATGACGTGTTTGGGAAGTGGTGGATGAATTTCTACATCTGCATTCAAATCCTCTCTCGCACTCCGAACTAAATTATCAACTTGAGTAATTTGATTTGTTTTTGGTTGTTGATGGGAGTCCATATCAAAGTCAAATAATGGATTGTTCTAAACAAAAATAAGCTCAAAATGAAGCTCCCACTATTGTAACTCATCTTGTTGGAACTATGACTCAAGCTGCAAAAAATCTATCTGTTGGCACCTAATCCTCATGATTGGGTGAATATAATGTAAATAGATAAATAAATAATATGAACAGTCATCGGGAGATGAACTGAACAATCTCTTCCTAATGTATTTAATGAAGACCTACCTAAAGGAATAAACACGAATCAATTTTTGGTTGAGTTACTGCCTCGTCTAACATGGTATCAGAGCCAGGTTCTTTTTTATCTCTTATGCCCTTTGTAGATCCATATTCTGCTCCTCTGCTCTCCATTTAAAATCTTGCTCCATA
Organism: Pinus tabuliformis; assembly: GCA_031772625.1. Lineage (NCBI taxonomy): Eukaryota > Viridiplantae > Streptophyta > Pinopsida > Pinales > Pinaceae > Pinus > Pinus tabuliformis. Next base: position 1,498,878,158 of record CM062804.1, read on the forward strand.
CAATGCGTTGCTCCATTCAAAAGCCTTGTCCACACAATGCGCTGCTCCATTCAAAAGCGTTGTCTATACTTCCATTTCCCCTGTCTAATGTCTATCCCAATTGCTATTTGTGTAGTCTCTTCTCGTTGTAGTATAGTTGATACACAATCTTTATGCTTGCATTGAATGGTGCATTCATACCTACGTTGAACGATGTGTTCATCTTTGTACATCCATACTTGTGTTGAATAATGCATTCATCTTTGTGGTTGATTAAAGTGTGTGCGTTAGCTCTTTGTTACCTTTTGTTAATCTTGGTGTTGTTCACATATGCATTGATAGCTTGAAGAGTGTGCGTGAAATGATCCTTTCAATGGTATAAAACGTCCTCACATTCCTTTAGCGAATACCTCAGCGGTAGCAAGCTAGGCGAAGCACTGTGTGTTAAAATTTTTTGAAGGGCCTGCGATTCTATTTCGAAACTACGTCACAGGAATTCATAAAGGTATTATGTTTCGTTGGGTTCCTTGGTATTCACATTGCACAACAAATGCTGTTCCTCCACCACATTCGACTCTTATGTCCACACTTTGGTGACTATGATACAATGAAGGCTTGAGCACTGCTCTCCGTCCACAGTGTAATATGTTGGAATAACGCTTTTGTATTATATTTTTGATGTCCATTGTGACCTGACACCATATGTATCTCCACTATAAATGACTCTCTTATAATGAATCTCAGTAACCAGAGAAGCCAGTTTTGTGATGAGGACCAGTCGCTTTACTTTTGATTTGATTATATCTCTACTGGATCTCACAGTTCTCATAGTGTTGGCTGATAAAGTCAAGAAAAGAAAAATTTCCCAATTTTTGAGCTGACATCAGACCCACCTGTTACTTGAAATAGCTAGCAAAGTCTTCAAATTACAAATTTTCAATTTTCTAAAAAATAAAGATGGTTATTACTTGACTGAATAACGACTGGAATCTATGAATTTAAACGTCTTGTGTTGAAACTATCATATCCCCTCCATATTGCTACCATAATTTCATTTTTCAAAATATTGCTACTACAGTGCATTTTTTCCAGTAGAAGTATTTTTCTATCAGTAGAAGTATTTTTTTTACAAAAATGCATTCAATCATATCTATGGAGGGAATAGTTCTCACTCGCAAGGAGAACTATCCTGAATGGTCCCGGATGATAAAACACACCCTCATTTTCAATGAGTTGTGGAAAGGAGTGTGTGTCAAAGATGGAGACAATGAACGAGTACAGCCTACCTCAGACAAAGAGCTCGTCATTTAGGAAAACAAGAACAGCAAAGCTTATGCATTAATCACAGCATCTGTAAATGAAGAGGTGAGTCACCATATTTCATCATATTCAACTGCCTTTGAAGCCTTACAAAAGCTTAAAGAACTCTATGACTCACATTCTGCACTTGAAGTTGTTCAACTCATGATTAAACTCTTCACTCTTGAACTGCAAAATAATGATCCTCTTGCTCTTGCATCTAAAGTAAAGTCTATAATGCAAGATATCAAATCCACTAAGGTTGAATTGGATATTCCTCTTATCGCTTTTCTCAAGGCACTTTATCCTACTTACTCCAATTATCTTGAGTCATTGCAAGCAAATGGAAATCTCAAAGATATCACCTTTAACTCTCTTGTGAAAAATTTTGCTGAAAGAGAGAAAGCTTTTGGAAAGAAGACAGCCCATGAATCTTATGAAGAGGCTGTGTGCCTTGCTCATAAAGAAAAGCATCCTACTCAAGATTCTTCAAGAGGAAGAGGTGGTCGAAGAGGAAGAGGAAGATATTTCAGAGGCAGGGGGGCAGACATTCTCAAGGAGAAAAGGCAGATTTGCACTGCATTCACTGCAAAAAGAAATGGATCACATGATGCCTCTACATGCAAGCTACCATGGGACAAAATTGAGCAGAAAAGAAACCAACAGAAAGGTAAAACTGATGATACAGACAAAGGTAAAGCACCTAAATCTGCTCACTATGTTGTGGCACAATGTAATATTGGAGTAAATGAAGATTTATTTAATGCTTCACTTGCTTCTTGCAAAAATGATTGGTTGCTTGATTCAGGAGAAACTGCCACATGACTCATAGAAAAGATTTTTTTGAAGATTTCACTGACAATGTTGATGGAGCAGTACACTTTGTAGACCAATAAAAAATCAAGCCATCAAGGCTTGGCACAATCAGGCTTAAACTACCTAGTCTTCCAGACTTTCTTCTGCATCATGTTCTATATCTCCCACAACTCAAGAGAAACGTGCTGTCCTTGGTCCACATCTTCCAGCAAGGTCACTCCATTCATATGTTTGATGGCAAGCTTGAGGTAAGAAAAGCATCTGACCACTCACTTGTCATAAGGGGAATAGAAGAAGAAAGGCTTCTCAAACTGCAAGGAACCTCTGCTTGTGCACAACATTTCTCATACAATTCTCGTCATGAAGAAGGTACACTTCCATCAAGTTTATTATGGCATGCTATATTTGGACATTTGAACTATGATAGCCTCCACTTGTTGAAGAAAAATGGTGTTGCTCATTTGCCTACAATTCCTAGGAAACTTAAGCAATGTGATGCTTGCATTCTAGGAAAGCATAGCAAACAGTCTTTTCATGATTCACATTCAAGAGCACATAGAAAACTTGAACTCATTCATTCAGATTTATGTGGTCTAATTTTTGTTCCTTCTGCAAATGGAAATAAATATATCATGACATTTATTGATGACTACACCAAAATGTGTTGGGTTTATTTATTGAAGAACAAATCTGATGCTTTTCAAACATTCAAGAATTTTCATAAATGGATTGAAAATGATGCACAATCTCATATTGGGTCTATTCACACTGATAATGGAAAAGAATACACATCAAATGAATTTGAAAATTATCTTCACCACCATGGGATCAAACATCAAACAATTGTGCCTTATAATCCCCAACAGAATGGTGTAGTTAAAAGAATGAATAGGACAATCTTAAATATGGTACGATCCATGCTCTTCTTCAAAAATGTAAAGATAATGTTTTGGGCTGATGTTGTTCTATGTGCTGCATATGTAAAGAATAGATGTCCATCTAATGCTATAAGAAACAAGACTCCATATGAAATTTGGTATGGACATGTTCCTTCGCTAAAGCATCTCGGGGTCTTTGGTTCCACCTGTTATGCCTTGATACCAAAGGTACATAGAAACAAACTTGGTGCTAGAAGTCATAGGTGTATCTTTCTGGGGTATTCAAACACCTCCAAAGCATACCATCTCTATGATGAAGTAAATAAGAAGTTTGGTGTATGTAGAGATGTAATTTTTCTTGAATCATCCAAAACTGACAATGTTGTTGAGCGGAAACTTGATCGCTTGGATAGATTCGCAAAAGTAACATCATTTCAAGAATTTGGTAATCAGATTCAACATCTTGAAGGGGGTATTCCTATACTAGATCAACATGTACAATCTTCTTCTGAGGAACACTCTCCCCCGCATGAAACTCCAACAACAGATGATGCTTTAAGTGATGTGATTGATAGAATTGGGAGACTCAATCTTGATTCAGTCCCAACTCAATCAACGGAGTAGCTTGGACCATCTGAGAAAGGTCCCCCAAAGTGGCTGGCAAAGACACTTGAAAATGTTCATCCTGATGAATTTGGAAAGATAGGAACTAGAAGTTCAAACCGGCAAAATGGAAGTGATGTAGATTACTCTAATTCACCTATTGATATGGATGTTTCTTATGATTTTGAATTGAACTTGTATACATATTTTGAACCAACTTCCTTTAAATAATCTACTTCTCATGATGAATGGAAAGAAGTGATGCAAAAGGAGTATGAAGACCTCATAAAGAACGGCACTTGGAAGCTGGTTGATCCTCCATTAGGAACGAAACCAATTGGCTACAAGTGGGTCTACAAGAAAAAGTATAAAGCTGATGGCTCACCTGACAAGCATAAAGCTAGGCTTGTGGCAAAACGTTTTGCACAGAAGGAAGGGGTCGATTATGAGGAGACTTTTGCCCCCACACCATTCGGACACTATTTGCACTAACAGCTCAGAACGGTTGGAAATTCCATCAAATGGATGTAAAAACTGATTTCTTAAATGGAGATCTAAAAGAGAATGTTTTTATGTCTCAGCCTGAAGGATTTGTTGTGAAAGGACATGAACATAAAGTATGCAAACTTGTGAAGTCCTTGTATGGTCTCCAACAAGCACCGCGAGTCTGGTATGAAAAATTAATTGAGCATCTTTTGAAACTCAATTTCAAACATTATGATCTTGATGATGCAACTTTATTTGTCAAGAAAGTTGGCAAAATAGTTGTATATCTTGTGGTATATGTAGATGATCTTTTGATGATAGGGAACAATGAAAACTACATTGCATCCATAAAGAAGGAATTGGGGAAAATTTTTGAAATGACTGATTTGGGCTATGTTCATTACTATCTTGGCATTGAAGTAACCCAACATCCGAATTCCATATTTCTTTCCCAAACGAAATACATTGGAGATTTGTTGAATAGGTTTGGCATGACAGAATGAAATCTTGTTACTACTCCAATGGAACAAAAATTAAAGCTAACATCTATTGAAGGAAAATAATTTGAGGATGCAACAAAGTATAGACAACTTTTAGGAAGTCTCAACTACCTAACTACTACCAGACCAAAAATTTCGTTTGTTGTTGGAATCCTCTCTAGGTTTATGCAAAAGCCTTGTGAGGGACATTGGTCTACTACAAAAAGAGTTCTAAGGTACTTGAAGGGAACTCAAGAATTTGGAATCAAGTATACACAGGTGGATGACTTCAGCTTGATTGGATACTCTGATTTAGACTTTGATGGAGACAAAGAAACTCGGGTATCTACTTTAGGATATGCTATGAGTCTTGGATCAGGCGTTGTCTCCTGGAGATCACACAAACAATTAGTTCTAGCAGATTCCACATCAGAAGCGGAATACGCGGCAACAGTCGAAGCAACAAAATAAATTGTGTGGCTCAGGAAAATTCTTGAAGATTTGGAGGTAAAACAAGTACAATCAACTCCACTCATGATTGACAATACCTCTGCAATAAAGTTGGCCAAGAACCCAAAGTTCCATAATTGAATGAAGCACATCAATACTAAATATCATCTGATTCGACATCATGTTGAGGCCAAAACAATCCATCTCCGCCATTTTTCCACAAATCAGCAAATTGTAGACATCTTCACCAAAGAGCTTGGAAGAAAAAAGCTTAAACGATTGAGAATGATGCTTGGACTCACCAACATCCCTTCAGATTAAGGGAGGGAATGTTGACACCTAATCCTCATGATTGGGTGAATATAATGTAAATAGATAAATAAATAATATGAACAGTCATTGGGAGATGAACTAAACAGTCTCTCCCTCATGTGTCTAATGAAGACCTAACTAAAGGAATAAACACGAATTAATTTTTGGTTGGGGAGTTACTGCCTCGTCTGACACTATCTTCTCTAATGCATTTAGTATACATGTTTCAATGTAAGCAAGAATGGTTTTTTTTTTTGATTGTGTTATGAACAATAGAGACCATTAGTGTGTTTAATAACTACAACAAATCATTGATTCTATCCATTATCTCAAAAAAAAAAAAAATTAAAGCCCTAAAAGGATTTTCACTAAAAATGTGCCTCAATTAGTTCTAGAAGCTTCTTTTACTATGGAATCAATTGATGAAAGGAATACCATGCTACATCAAATTCTTCAATAAATACCTTTTGCAAATCCAGAGGAAAATATCTATCACTTACCTTATTGAATGTGACAAGTCCAAAATTTATAATCTCAACAACATATTAACACATATTTTTACATGAAATCAAATGCATAATTTAATGTTACCTCCTTAAGAAAGATGTGTGTAGTGGCTTTGGGCACGATGGTCACTTTGGCAGGAACCCTTACTCTTTAGTGTGATTCATGTAGGTTGTTTACACTAAGCCTAATTCTCAACAAATGGTAATGGTATTTGATACTAATGAATATGAAAATATATGTTGTTTCAATGTAATCCACCCACATGAAATATTCACCACCACGGGAAAAGAGTGAGCTGCAAAATGTGTTTTCTGACTCTCTTATGCATGTACCAAATTGTTCATGACCATCTTGTTTAAACTGATCTTCACCATTTTACATAGAATATCTAGAAAAAAACTCAAATTAAAGAAAGAAACAATTAGTCTTCAGCACATAGCCTGATACACTTCTACCATATGAAGTCTCCAATTCATTTATCTTGAGGCTTGGAGAACATCATTGGGAAAACTATAGTTATTCTCTTAGATCATAAAAGAACAACTTTTTTGAATGTTTTCTTTTATCTTCAATAATGATTGTGGGTTTGTGAAAACTTGTTCTACTTTGTTGATGAAAAACACAAAGGAATGGATCTACTCTTGCCTTGAAATATTCAATTCTTTGTCTCACGTGGATGGTAGCATCAATGTTGTACATTTCCTTTGAGTTGCTATGACATTTCCTATTTGGTTCTTCTTTTCTCAATCTACATTTCTTCTCTTTGTTATTAAAATAGAGAGATATTAGTTCATGTTGCAAGGTCTCTTCAAGATCCTATTCAGTGTGGTGTGTCCTCCAACATTGCTACAACTCTTTCCTTTCACCTAAAATCCTTATCCCTAAAATATGGTCCCCTTTTCATGGGTCTCAACCAGCAAGGTATTGGTGTGCTTGCATCTTTGTCTCACAGATTCCCTTTTCACTAGGACCATCATACATAGGCAAGTCAACAACCACTTACATTGATTTCCAGCCATAGTGGAGTTCTAGTATGACTAGGCTTCCATGTGACAATGTAACAACCTTGGTGAAAATTCCATGTAATAAAAGGTAATAAAGGCCAAATAATAACCACAGTTGATGGGAAACTTATTCCAATCCTGATGTTGCAAAAAATTATAGTGATGGGGGTCAGTGGTGGTTGGTTAATGGTTCAGGAAATTGGTAAAGGAAATGGAAAAGGCTTTGGAAAGGAAAAGTGGCATTTTGGCACATTTATTTATCAATATAATGGAAATTAGGAGAAAAGTGAGGTGAAAGGGCACATGTTGCATGTGTAGAGGAAAATGAAGGAAAATAATGGAAAATAAAGAAAGTAGAGGTGTCATTAATGAAACAAATTTTGAGGATTATTTCACATAGTTTTGTTAGTTTAGTTTTAGAGCTCTCTCTCTCATACTCTTCCAACCTTAGAGTTTTCTTGGAGCACTCTTGGAGGAGTGTAGCATACTTGGAGTTTTAGAGGAAGAATCCAAAGGAAGGGCAAGAAAGCATAAGAGGACATCAGGATAGGAAGCTACAATGGGTTTTTGTTGCAGGTACAGAGTTGCATGTATGTTTTCCTCACTCGGTTTGGGATGCATGGCATATGCATGTGATTTAATGGTCATGATCTGTCATTGGCATTAAGTTTTTCCTCAATTAACACTGGATTTTCCTAGCCTTTCCATTTCTTGGATAACCATGGTGTTGTGGGTTCATTTCATTATTTTCTCATTGGTTCTCATGTTTCCTTTAACTTGGGTTGAGTTACTAGCTCCTTCAGCCTTGGTTGGAGAAATGCTTTCTAGCAGTGTAACAACTTGGGTGGAGTTACTAGTCCTCGACCCTTGGTTGGACAAATGCTCTGGAGGCCTTGGTGGGTTGACTTACTAGTCTTGGAGCCTTGCTTGGAACAAATACTTTGTAGCCCTAGAAGGCTTGGGTCGAGACCAATGTGGTGATGGGTTGTGATGTCCGACTATGAGGTGGAATTGTTGTTTAATGGGTTGAGGTGGATTTTCCTCTGGAAGTGCTCGATGGTTTTTATTGATGTTTTTTATGAGATCCCATATTCATGCTTGGAATATGGCACGAGGGTGACTAGTTGAATAGATATTTGGCTTATACATGTCTACGATCGAGTGGTTCATGGAAGTCCTAAAAATCGTGGGCCTTTGCATCATCAATATGAGGTTATTTCTCTTTGTTATTTCATGTTTAAATGTATTGGTTGATATGTATATTCTATGGCTAAGATATCCTTCATATTTCTGTTGTTATTATCCTGGTTATAAGCATGTATTATGACAATGATGATGGATGACTCTCCTCATATTTTGGTTTGTAAATGAATGAACAATGTATCTATGACCTATTATATGATAATTATACTAATGATATAGGCAAACAATGTTTCTTAGTGATTCTAACATAAGTATGAAACCCCTATGCTCAAATATGTTGTTTAAACCTGTAGATTAGATATTTTTGACATGTTTGATGAAATTCTTGCCATGGCTAGTAGGGGTCCAGTCATGTCCTTATTCAAGTAATTGGATTTTTATCATTATTATATTGTTATATTTCAGTTCTGAACGTGTAGTTTTGGGCAGTGACTTGAGCTCTGTGCCTAAAAAAGTGGCACAAATTCCGGAGTTGCAACCACATGTCTAAGGAGAAAAGTCTTGAGATGCATGCATACCAATGTTGTGGGAATGTCTCGAGACACCTAGACATATTCTTGTCCATGTCAAGGGAGCGGCAGGGGGTTTAATGGTCTAAGAACTTAGTTTTTCTTAGGGGATGGTTACCTAAGGGGTTGGAATGGCTCCTGGGAGTTGTGTTGTTGATGTGGAAGGTATGTGTGATGTGTTTGTCTTGTTCCACTTCCTTAACAGACACATACAAAGTCAAATGATATCATGGTAACTTCTCATCACATGTTTACCCCGGTTGGTTGTTTACTTAGGTATGTGTAGGAGGATGGTGTTACAGATTAGTATCAGAGCATAGTTCACCCCTCGTACTTGATGGACTATGTGTTCTTCATGCATTCATGTCGATTGCATATGTGTTTCTTGTGTTGTGAGACTATGTGTTAGTTTCATTTGTATGGTATGGGATATGGTTGTAATGAGCTCGCCATGGGATTTTATTGTCATGGTTATGGAGTGTGTCGTCATGAGTGTATGTTGATTATTTTGTTTATGCATGTTAGTATTCACATGTGGTCAAGTTCATAGTGATGTGGTTTTTGTTTTGATGCATGAGGGCATGGTATGTGCAGTTGATATGGTCATGCATTGATGACTAGGCTCGAACTAGAATGATGGTTATATAATTATTTGATTATGTGTTATATTTATATATGTTGTCATGATTATATTATACATGTATGACGGTGATTTTTTGATCCTGCATATGAGGTATCTTGCACGAATTATGCTAAGGTACATTATTTGATTGTGACTTGGTTTAACTCACATGATATACCATGTAGGAAGAATATCAAAGATGACTAGCAAGATGGTAGACTATCATTCCCAAGACTTGCCCTATGGATCTAATGAGAAGCGTGGTGTTTGGAATTCTTTGGATTTGGAATATACACTGAGAATCTTAAAGGAATAAATAAGGGGTCATAAGGCAGACAATGGCAAAATCATACATGCACAAGAGAAACAAGCAGAGGTAAATGTAATGATACTTCAGAATTTGTTAGAATTGCAATGATAACTACCACTTCGGATGAGCCATGATCAGGATGACAGAACTAATAGGGCATATGGAAACTAGACCCATGGTAAGTGCATGTCAGATAGAGACAACACGATGAGATATGGCAGGTCCTTGGATAGTCCGAATAGGAGAGATGATGGACTCAAGTGCTAGTCTAGTTCTTGTTCTAACCATCATGATGAAGAGTATCGTTATCATCCTTATAGGAGGAATGACAAGGAATATTTTCTAGATGAGCTTAAGAAAGAAAGGCTACATAAATTTGATGGAGAGATGAAGAATCGCAGGATGTAGAGGCCTAGTTTCTTGGTATGAGGAAGTTTTTTAGGTTGCATGATTATTCAGAGAAAATGAAAGCCATAATAGCTACATTCACTCTCAAAGATAGAGAATATATTTGGTGAGAATATGTGAAGAATTTCAAAAATATTCATGAGAGGACTTGATTTGGAATGAGTTTGAGAGACTCTTCAAGAAGAAGTACCTATTAAAGAAATACTTTGATGACATGGAAAAAGAATTATATGCACTAAAGATGGGATCAATGATAGATGAGGAGTACTCTAGCAGGTTCTTAGAGCTACTAAGGTATGTGCCTTACATGAAGGAGGACAGGGCCAAGATTCAGAGATTCACTAGTGGATTGCTGATTTCATTTAAAGATAGGATTGAGTTTGATGAGCCTAGATCATTGGAGGGGGCCATTTGAAAGCTAAAGAATTGTTACGAGAAATCAAAAAGTAGTTGTAAAACTAAACTAGACTGGAAAGGTAATGAAACGAACAAAGGAAAATGGGACAAGAAGTGAGAAGTACCTCAGGATGCAGGTTATAAAGAGAATGTAGTGTCGTCTAAGAGGTTCAATGCATTTGGGACACGATAGGGACTTCGATTTGAGGAGAAGAATAAGGATGAAGGATTGAATCCTCTACAATGTTGGACTTGTCAAGGAGAGAATCATAGGAGAGATTGTCCATAGTATCTTAGCGATATAACACATATCTACAGTTCTCAGGAGGAACAGATAGTGGGAGATGTTGGGCAGAGTATTCCTAGGATCTATGCAACACTCGATAACAGATAGGAAGACCATCATGCATCTATCATTGAGAATTATGGTAGGATTTTTTATCAAGTTGTTTATATTTAGACAGACCATGGATCTAATTATATTTATGCTAATCATGACCTGGTGGATAAGTGTCGTTTGAATAAACAAGTGCATGCAAATTCTTTGTTATTGTATTTGGCCAATGGCTATGGGTCCAAAGAAGTGAGTTCATAATTGGGTAAGAGCTTATGCAATTGATTTGTGTTGGCATTATGATACAAGTGTTTTCCTTGATGGTAACTCACTCAGATGACAAATTATAGTGCAGCAGGCTAACAACAAAGGATTATAGATCAGACTCCAAAGATTGAAGAAAGAGAGATATAAGTTGCTTCACTTTGTCTAAGCGTATACACGCAAGTTAACAGAACAAAAGGAGCATGTATGTATACATGCACTTTCATAGGAGGAAAAGCACGTACATGTTGGAAAAATAAGGTATTTTGGTTCAAGGTATTTTGATCCAAGGTATTGGTCCAAGATATTTGGTTTGAGGTATTTGGTCTAAGGTATTGACCATAGGCATTTGGTCCAAGGTACTGGTCCTAAGTCATTTTGGTCCAAGGTATTTAGAAAGGCCTAAGAGTATATAAGGAGGAGGAGATCATTAGGCGAGATGTGCAAATACTGAATATTTGATGGAGTGTTAGATCAAATATGCATGTTATGGGTTTATGGTGCTTTGCATGATCTAAAATAAGGATGAACCTTAGAGGTTGATGAGTGATGGGATCTAATGATGGATTGGGATCTAAAATGAATTATTATTATCATGGACGGTCTAGATCTGAATACTAACACATGTTTTATTCTGTAAATGATATGATCTGGGTATGACTGAAGTCTGGAATAGTTGTGAAGTTTTAAGTTTGTATTTGCATATCTGTACGCTAGTTCGCTTTGGTAAAAGTGTGTATACACACTAGTTTGACACATCAAAGTAGATTATACATTATGAAATATGATATTTGAAGTTGCAGTTGGATCTGGTTGTTGTTGCAGAGTTATGGGTTCTGCTTTGCGTTCTAGTAACTATGTTCTGTTAACAGTATTCTGAAATTTCAGATTAATTGATTGTGATATACTTCAGTGATGATGGGTTTCCATTATTTTATTGACTCAATTGTGGTTGATTCAGAGATTGATGATTGAGTTTCAGTGATTGGTTGATGTAGATGTTTTTGATGGTTGTATTACAATTGTAATCGATTTTGAGCTTCAATGTTGTTGATGGGTCCAGCGTCAAAATTTGATGAAACATGGCCTTCAGATTGTGTTGTTGTGTTCCAGGAGTATCCAGTCTAAAAATTTATGAAACATGGTCCCTAGAGGAAGGAGAGAAGGTCGTAGCCTGTTGTAGGCCGGCACCTACTTACTAGTAAACATATCAGCTCGTGCAAGAGCTAGGGGGTTGTAGCTCCCTTCCAGTAGAAGATGGAGAATGAGAGAAGGTTGTAACCTTCTGCAAGTGTGTACCTACGTAGTGGTATGAGTCTGCATGAGTGTTACACAAAAATATCATCACCATGATTATTCGCAGTCAGTATGATTCTATCATCACTTGTATTGTCCTCCTAAGCAAGTCTCAGACCTCAGCTCTTCAAGTCAAGCTTTGAAAATGGGAGAAAGACATTAAAAATCAATGAAACTCTAGTTCCGCACTTTCTCTCACTGTCACCTGCGGTCCCGCACCTTCTGTTTACAAAAATTGTGGACCTGCCCGCTCTGTCCCTAAAGGTGTGGGTGTGGAGCCCTGTGAAAGTCAAAAGGCGCAAGTTTTATCTTAAAAAATTCACTTTGTGTTAATTCTAGAGGATTCTAGAAGGAATTTTGACGTGGATTGTTCACTCTGAGGTGGTTCATGCATCCCAAAAGAGAAGGAGCTAATCCCTTGATGAGAGGAGCTATCCCTTTGGAGGAGGACCTAGTAACCTCCCTCCATTGCACTATAAATTCAGGCATTGGGCTAGTTGCTGGGGAGGTTAGAAGCTGAACATTTTTTAGGGTAAATGCTAGTGAAATCAAGACTTCCTAGTTGAGCTTAAGAGGAGAGATCACATACCTTTTGGCTTCATTGGGGAGTGAGTGAAACTTGTAAAAGTAGAGGAGACTTCTTGCTGGACCCTGGGAGGAGCTTGTACAGCGTCAAGGCACAGGTTGTAAAGTTCTTCTTTTGAATTAATGCAATCAAACTCATTTTTCTCAACAAGTATCTCATGTTATTTGTTTCATGGACTCCTTGACTTTCATGTTAAATATGTTTTATGATATTGGCTTTTCAGGTGCTATTTAATTTGTTTGCCTTGTTTGTGTTTGCAGATTCACGACAAAGGAGCTCATTTGGATCGAAGGGGCGAGGGCATCCACAAACTTGCGTTGGACCTAAGGTAGGCCCTAAAAACACTTGTTTGCCATTGCTTATAAAAGCATATTTAGAGAAAGATAGTGTCTGGTTGGTTTGCTTGTCATTAGGTCTTCTTTAGATTATAGGAAGGTCTATCTTGTCTGCAATATCGACTTATTCCGTGTGACAAAATGGCGATTCCGCTAGGGACTTGATTGTTTTCCTTGTTTTTACTTTGACCTGAGAAACAGTGTTTTTGTTTCTGTTTTTAGCTTGTTGTGTGTAAAATTGGGTAGAGCTTGTAGATCGAGGGTTATTTTTTGTTTTTCATAGCTTTGGGAGAGGACCGCACCTTAGCCGTTTGACACAGTGCGTACCTATGCGCACCTTTGCTTTTAGCATAGAGCGGGACCGCACCCGTGTCAACTGTGGGCCTGCGGACCCTGTCAAAATTTTGAAAAACCTAAGATTTCCTCTATTAGTCAGCTTATTTTTTGTTTAGAAATTGTTATCCACTGCCCAGACCTGCATATAACCTGTCAAAAGCTTTCCTTAGGTTGATTTCATTAGTGTTAGGGTTTTAGGTGAAATTCCTAGGAGTTTTGATTGTTGGGTTTGTTTTTCATTTTGGTTGTGTAGTGGCTCTGAGCTTAGAAGCTGTAGGGACTTCAGATCACCTTAGTGTCTACCAGTCTTCTTATGAGTCTGACCATTTATGAAATCTCCCCTTGTTGAGGAATCCTCTTTGAGTTTTCTCTTTACAAAGCTTCAAAAAGCTTGTGTTTAAAAGTTTGGATTTTCATTTTCAAAAAGAAAACAAAATTGGTTGTTCTTGACTGATTTATGATTCTGCATAAATTGGTCCTTAGCTTACATTTAGCTAAGTAAAACATCCTTAAAAAAGACATCTAGTAGGCTTTGGCTTCAAATAGGTTTTTATAATTTATAGATCTCAAAGTTAGTCATTCCCATAGTTTTGAGTGCTTTATAAAAAAAATAAAAAATCTCTTTTGAAAAAAGTTTGTTTTGTAGTGGTTGAGTGCTTTGAAATGAAAAAGGGAATTTTTTGTGAAATAACTAGTTGTCTCGTTTTGAGTGCATTGGAAAGGACAAAAGCTCTTCTTTTAATTTGTTTCTTAAGAAAGATTTGTGTTTACAAAGTATTTGCATTCTCAAACTCTTTCTTAGTTTAGAAGTTCATCGAAGAGAAAAAGATTGTTTAAATCATCTTAGGTGCATTTTTAGTGATTTTGAGTCGAGTCTTCATACCACAAGTTTCATCTCCGCATCTTTTGACTTAAACAAAAACCAATAAAAATAACGCTTAAAGTAAAATTCATCTAGTAACATTTTTATTTCTAGGGCTCTGATACACCAACTTAGCTTAGGCTAGTGTCTTGGAGTAGGAGAGTAATTAACTCTCCAAGACAGTAAAAACAAACAAGTAGTTGTATCTTGTGGTAGGGAAGAAATCCAATTGTTGCATTTATGCTCTGGGAAAGCTCCTCTTAAAGGAGAAGCATGAGATCGTGTCCGAACCAGTGTGGGAATCAATCCTTCCTCATTGGGAACGACACCAGATATTCACGTATTAAAAACGGTTAACCTCGTATTAACCATTGTCGAGGAGCCTGGGGTCACTTGTTGGTAAACCTTGGATTTTGTCAAGGAACCTTCAAGGGGATTTAGCTTGCTACTCTGCCCTTGCGTGCGTATCGGATCGTAGACTGTTCCCTTAGGTATATTTGTTTCAGTTGGTAACCTTAGTGGCCATATTCTCTAGGATTCTTCCTGAGGTGACAGTGGTGGGAAGATCCCACTGTACCTAGAGCAGACGTCGGCTAGACTCACTTGGATTTTCTGGCGGGTTCTCTTCACTTGAGACGGTTAAGTGGAGGAACTTATTTCAGTCTATTCATTAAGCAGGTTGTCGGGGTAATTGTTCCAACCGCCATTTCTGTATTGAGCTCTGCTACGTTAGATTTGATCACCAACTAGTGTTTTCAGTACGAAAAGTTACTGTTTGTGTGTGTTTGATCTCCTAGATTCTTTAGGCGTGTGATCAAATTTGTTTGGTTCTTTAGAGACTTTAGGTGGTTTTCATTGAGATTTTACTTTGTTTGCGTGTGAAGTAGTTAAAAGTTTTTAGCTGTGGCTGAATTACCAGGGCAGTCCCATAGACTTCGGGGCCAACCTCCTGAGTTTGTAAACGTGGCTGAATTACTGAGGAAGTCCCGTAGATTTTGGGGCCAACCTCCTGAGGAAGTCCCAAGCCAGCTTGAAGGCTTGAAAGTCCTTGTAACTCCTAGAGACAGTAAAGTTGGGTCACCTGAAGAAGGAGAATCTTCTTTGATAGTACATCCTGATTTTCAAACGTTAGTGGCAGGTTATAATCCACAGTCAGTGTCTGTTTCCGAAGTTATTGGTAGCTTTTCATCTACTAGTGATATAGGTGAGGAACCTAAAATATCTGAGCCTGAAAGTGAATTTGCTGCTACTCTGACATCGGGGTTTGTTTCTCCAGCTTCTAGTGGTCCTGGTTCACCTAGGGTAGAAAGAGTAATCACCCAAGATATTCCTTCTGGACTTATTGCTATTGAAGAACTTGCTACTCTGGAAGAAGAAGTAGGCATCCCTATCCCTGAAAATCAACCTGTTATTGAACTAAGGGAGCGTGAATCAATTTTTTACAGTCCACCTAGGAGCAGTACTTGGTATCTTTCTTTGACTAATTTCTTAGAAAACCCAGGGTTAAGTTTTCCACCACCTCGCTATCACCCAAAACCTAGAGGTTATTATCCTTCGTTAAATACGTCGAATCAGTCATCCATGTTTACTCAATTGCCTGAATCCTTTTTTATGGCGGTCCTTCTGTTCCCTCTGGGTATCAGTCCCTTTCTGGTACTTTTTCAGGAGCGTCTACTCAACCCATTGAGCAAGGGTTATTAACTGGAAGCAATGGTACTAAGCCATTAAGCGTAGAAGACATTCTTATGATGTCAGGTTCTATTCCCAATCCTCAACCTCAAGGTGGCCAATTACCGCCTGGGGGGCAGCCTCAATTATCGCCTACGGGGCAACCTCAAGGTACACAATTTGCATCTCGGGGGCAACCTCAAGGATAGTACATGCCTACAGGACAGTACGTTCCTCAAGCTCAACCCCAGACTCAATATGTACCCCAAGGTCAACCCCAGTATCAACTTATACCTCAAGGTCAACCCCAGTATCAGTACGCACGTCAAGGGTATCAACCCCAAGGTCAGTACTCGAACCAAGGTTTCCAACCACACTCCGGTCAAACGTATGTTCAAGGAACGGGAAATGTACCTTTCAATTATCAATCCTACCCTCAACCCGGTTATGGTCCTCAATATTCTCAACCTGTTATGGGTCAGTACCCTGGAATAAATATAGTGTGGGATCCATCGCAAACTCAACAGGTGTTGCAGCCAAATGTACAGTTGTCATCTCAAACTGGACAACCCTTAGTTTCTGGTACCCCCGAGCAACCAGTCCAGTCTAACATTCAAACTTCTGTACCTTCGGTAGTTTCTCAGCCTGGGCCTAGTACGCCTTGTACTCCACCTCAAACGACTGCTACAACTGCCGCAACATCTGTTCAATCTACCCCACCTACTTCTGGAGTATCGATAGCTCTGGTTTCTACTCTTCCTGTATCTACTCCTCAGACATCTTTACCACCGTCTAGATCTACAATTCAAACTTCGGTTCAGATACCTATAGGACAACCTGGTTCAAGTACGGTTGTCACAAGTCAACCACAATTTACTTATCAACCATAGCAGGGATAGTACCAATTCGGTCCCGCAGTGCAGCAGCCAGTCTATCAGTATCAACCATACCCTGGGTACACTTATCAACAACCTCAACAACCCCAATACGGTTGGTTAATCCTGGTTTTCCGGGAGGATACAATATCCCAAACGCAATTCCTATTCCTAGTTATCCTGGATATCCTCCTCCTAGGGCTGGTCTCATGACCCAGAGTTTTAGGGACCCTAATCGTCAGTTACCGTTTATCGCAACTTTGGACTTACCAAACTTGTCGCGCCTAACAAACGATCCCATTAATTATCTTCCGTTTTGGCCACCAATGCCGAATAAGTTGCACAGTGACATTCCTAAGTTCGAAGGTAAATCAGGAGAGGACCCGTCGAACCATGTGATGACTTACCACCTCTGGTGTGCGTCTAACTCCATTTCAGATGATTCAATCCATCTTAGACTTTTCCAGCGCACTCTAATTGGTCTCGTGGCCAAGTGGTACATTGAGTTACCGCGAGGCACAGTTAGCTACCTCGTTTTTAACTCATTTTCAGTTGCCAATCCGATATGACAATGGCACGGAATTGTTAACTTCGTTAAAACAATTGACATCCACTTACATTTCAGATCATATTCATGAGTGGAGACGTCGACAGCATTTAGTGAAGGTGTTTATTCCGAATCAGATCTTGGCCGAGTGGTTTGTAAAATATTTGTTGCCAAAGATCACTGAATACGTAGCTAAAGCCAGAGTTGTTACTGAGGAGCAAGTAATTGCTCAAGCACAGTACCTTGACTTGGTCTATACTCAGTCAGGTACATTACACGAGAAAATCCCTGATCTTCCCAAGAAGAATCAAATCGCTGCAGCTCCTTCGGGATCTCATGCCGCTGATGGTATGATTGGTACGGTTAACATTAAAAGTAAGAAGAAATCTTCCAAGAATTATTCTCCTATCATAACCTTGCCTGATTCCCCAACAGGAGATTCTTCTACAGAGATTTTTGCCGATATTCACGTTGTAGAGTCATCTAAAGCCAAATCAAAATCCCGTGGGAAGAATAAAGGAAAGAAGAAGAATAAAGCGGACAAAAATTCAAAGGAGAAACCTGAAAAATCGGAATCCAATGATGAAAAGTGCAAACCTCGTTATCCTTGTCTCATTTGTGACGATGAACATTTTACAAGATACTACCCTCATCGTGCAGAGGTTGCGAAGATTTTCAAAGGTTCCCAAACTCCTGCTGTTTTGAAGGATCCTTTTCCAGCTGAAGACAGTAAGATGATAGGTTCATCCTTGAGTGCCAATGAAGAACCCATACTGATGATGTCCCATGTTAGGATTGCAACTCGATCACAAGATTATGGTAGTAAAAGTCATGTTGATGGTAAAGAAGTAGAATCTTCTCATTCTAATCCATCAACCTCAACTCCCGGTTCCGATCCACTACAGATCAAGAAACCTAATCCAGACTTGGTAATCAAACCGCCCGCGAAGGGTATACTTCGAAAGTCAGCTTTCAATCCACATGCAAGAGCGGATCAGAACTATGACATTGTTTAGGATTTAACTGTTTCACCCTCAGCAATGTCGGCTTTGGAAGTGCTGTAATCATGTCCAGCACAATGTAAATTACTTTTGTCGGCTATAGGAGCTGTTGATGTTCAGGACTCGAACCTAATAATTTTCAATCTAGAAAATAATACCATGTTTACCTCATCAAATGGCCTTCAAGATTCCAGTGATAGTCAAAAACAGGCCTATTCATCGGACTGTAATTGATGAGGGAGCCTCAACGTGTATTATGTCGATATAGTGTTGGAGATCGCTTGGTTCTCCTTCGCTAAATCAATCCCCGACGATTCTAAAGGCCTTTGATGGCTGTGGGTTTCATCCTTTTGGCATTCTACAGGATTTGCCTATAGGGCTTGAAGGAAAAACCGTTAATCTAGATGTGGAGGTGGTTGATGCCCCTCTAGATTACAACCTTCTCTTGGGTCGAAGTTGGTTTTACGCTATGACAACAGTCGTTTCATCGGTCTTTCGAGTAATAAAGTTTCCACATAATGGAAATATCATAACAATAGACCAGCTGGCTTACTTTTCATCCGACCCAGCCTGTTCTGAGAGTATTTAGCATGTCGGTAAAACGACTATCCCATACAAGGATGTTGGAGTAGGACTAGTTAAAGATGCTGGTTTACTGGGAACTTTTCCTTTTCCTCCGATCAGCGCACCGTCTTCATTTGCAACCATTCATATGATCACATCAGACACCATTGTTTATGATGATCCTTGGATCATTCCTTCTGAATCTGAGATAGACTCATTTGGTGATGTCATGCCTTTGAGTCCATATGAAATTGCGTATGAGGCCGTGCAATCGTTTACCGACCCATATTCAACCGAAAATGACTTCATGAATGTGGTCCATGAGGAATCACTTTTCACATCAACCTCATATTTAAGCACGTTTTCTGAACTTGTTCACTCTGATGAGAAAATTTTTGAAATCCTATGTGTAGATGATTTACCATGGGAAGATCTCCATCACAAAACTTCGTTTTTACCCGAGAATGATTGTTTTGAAAATGATTTCTCATCAATTTTTATGATTGAATATGTCAAGGAACCTCAGAATCCAATGAAACATCCTGATTCAAAGTTAAATTTGGGAAACATCTCTCGAACTATTCCTATTGACATTTCGGTTAAGCCTGGAATTGTTGAGAACAATCATATAGGTGCCTTGTGTACAGATGACGAAATTCAGCTATATAAAGCCCTATTTCAAGAACTTTGCGATGTGTTTGCCTGGTCCTATGAGGAAATGCCAGGAATTGATCCCGCGATTGTTGTTCATGAGATCAAGACTTACCCGGACGCTAAACCCATCTAGCAACATTTGCGTCAGATTCACCCAAGAAAAGTTGCTGCAATTAAAGCAGAAGTTGAAAAATTACTGAAAGCAGGTTTCATTTATCCGATCCCGTTAACGGATTGGGTATCGAATATTGTTCCGGTTAACAAAAAGCAGGGAACAATAAGAATATGTATCGATTATAGGGACATTAATCGAGCCTGTCCAAAGGACAATTACCCAACTCCCTATATCGATCAAATTATTGATGATTGTGCCGGCAGCGAAATATTCTCCTTCATGGATGGTTTTTCCGGATACAATCAAATCAATATTCTACTTGTCGATCAACCAAAAACGGCTTTCATTTGTCCATGTGGGACATTTGCTTATTGCAAGTTACCTTTTGGGCTCAAGAATGCCGGAGCAACTTTTCAAAGGGCCATGTCTTATGCGTTTCATGACATCAAGCACATTGTGCAACCGTATCTCGATGATTTTCCTGCTCATTCATTACATCGAGCTGATCACCTCATCCATTTACGAGCAATCTTTATGAGGTGTAGGCATTATCGGATTCGGTTGAACCCACACAAATGTGTCTTCTGTATAGAAACGAGTCGATTACTGGGGTTTGTAGTTTCGAAAGCCGGCATTCGCGTCGATCCCTCGAAGGTTGAAGCTATCATCAACTTGCCTCCTCCTTCAAGTCTTCGCCAACTGCAAAGTTTGCAAGGGAAAGCAAACTTTTTACGACGATTCATTCCTAACTACGCCGAGGTTACAAAGGGTTTTACCCGGTTGTTGAAACAGAATACTCCATTCTATTAGGATGAGATAGCTCAGAAATCTTTTGATGCACTTAAACACGCGTTGACCCATGCACCGTTATTGCATCCTCCCAACTACAACCAGGATTACTTCTTGTATCTCGCTGCCTCTCATTCCACCATTGGAATGGTCTTAGTTCAGGAAGATGAATTCGCAACTGAGAATGTGATATATTACCTTAGTCGAACTTTAAATCCAACTGAGCTAAAATACTCACATGTGGAGAAATTGGCATTGGCAGCCGTTCAAGATGTCCAACGTTTTCGTCACTACA
The DNA here is from genome assembly GCA_031772625.1 of Pinus tabuliformis. Classification (NCBI taxonomy): domain Eukaryota; kingdom Viridiplantae; phylum Streptophyta; class Pinopsida; order Pinales; family Pinaceae; genus Pinus; species Pinus tabuliformis. The sequence continues at coordinate 1,498,898,940 of CM062804.1, forward strand.
TTTTACTACGTAAAACTACAGTAATTTCGGATTGCAACCCTATGATCTACATTTTGACCAAGCAATTGCTAGGGGGCAAGTACTCTAAATGGATTGTTATCCTGCAGGAGTTTGACTTGGAATTTGATAAATCCAAGTCTAAGAAATCTTTAGTTTTTTGCGGAGTTAATGTGTGATTTCCCGCGTGCTGACACGGAAACTGTGGCGGAGGAGCCCATTGCGGACAAATCCTTGTTTCTAATCAGCACTTTAGATCCGTGGTATGGGGATATCATCGTTTATCTCCAGACCCAATCCTTTTGGCCAGAAATTTCAAGGTCAGAACGTCGAAAAATTCGATTCCAGTCCCAAAAATTAAGGATTATTGGAGATACTCTTTATCGTCATGGGGCGGACTCTATGTTTCATTGTTGCTTAACTCACGAGGAAGCTGAAAGGGTTCTAAATGATTATCACTCTGGAGCGTGTGGCGGTCATATGTCTGGGTATGCCACAGCCCAAAAGATATTGCACGCTGGCTACTTCTGGCAGTCTTTATTTAAAGATTGTATCACGGCGGTCCGAAAATGCCACAACTGCCAAATTTTTGATCGAAATATGCGCGCTCCACCTGCTCCTCTCCACCCTATAATTGCCGTTGGTCCTTTTTCCAAATGGGGTATCGATTTTATTACATGTAACCCTCACTCGGCCTGGGGGCATGCGTATATCATCCTTGCGGTAGATTATTTTACCAAGTGGGCCGAGGCGATGCCTACATTTGAGGCAGACGGCAAGACAGCTGCAATTTTCATGTTCAATCATATAATTGCTAGGTTTGGTGTCCCGCAAGCGATAATCACTGATCATGGGCGTCATTCTCAAAACATTATGATGACTGAACTTACAGGCCAGCTTGGTTTACGTCACGATAGTTCAACCCCTTATTATCCACAAGCGAATGGTCTGGTTGAATCCATCAACAAAGTTTTAGTTATCATGATCCGACGAATCATTGGGATTCATCGGTCGAATTGGCATAACATGCTATTTTCAGCGCTTTGGGCGTACCAAACTTCAGAAAAAACATCAACAAGGTTCACTCCTTTCCAACTAGTCTATGGTTTGGAAGCTGTGTTACCCATTGAATGCGAAATCCCGTCACTGCAAATGGCCATCGAGTTACTTCCAGCCACTTCCGAAGAGGAAAAGAGTTTTTTATGCTTGGCTCAATTAGATGAGAATCGACATGATGCTGCATTGGCGATCGAGGCTCACGCAAAACGCATGAAAGCTCAGTATGATCGAAATGTGACCCCTCGAATTTTTTTGGAAGGAGATCTAGTCTTAGTTTACGAGCAAGCTAATGATAAATTAGGCGCTGGAAAATTCGTTCCTATGTGGCATGGTCCCTATGTTATCAAGCAAAAGCTAGCAAAAGGGGCCTATGAATTGGTAGACTTTGACGGGGACTCTTTGGGTAAACCCAGAAATGGTCTTTACTTGAAGAGGTATTATGCTTAAAGAATGGGTATGGAGATTTTTAGTTAGGATAGTTTTTCTTTATAGCTGGTGTGTTTTAGTTTAAACAGTGTGCTTAGCTTAGAGAGTTTTTTTTCGTCATTATTCCTGCTTATCTTGGTTTTACTCTTGATATTGCAGATGTCGATGCCTCTGCAAACATACATTGGTTTCGCTGATGGTGCTTGTCGTAATACGCGGAACATTTCTTCTGCAGCGTGGGTTATCTATTTGCCCTCTAATGAGTTAGTATCTATGCATGGGGTAAGCCTCGGTCAAACAACGAACAACATTGCCGAGTATAGTGCAGTGATTGAGTTATTATCTGAATCTATTTCATTTGGGATTCGGAGTTTGATAGTGAGGTTAGATTCTGAACTCATTGTATTACAGCTTAATAGAGTGTATGCCGTTAGAAATCCAGTGTTATTAAGATTATTTTTGAGAGTGCATCTCTTGGAACGTGAATTTGATTATATTGAATATCAGCATATTCCAAGATTTTTAAATACATTAGCAGATGCAATTGCTTCTCGAATGTTAAATAGACATTTGCAATAATCATACATGTAAATTTAAAACCATTCCTTAACATGATTTACAAGATAAGTAGGTAATAGTGATATATATATATAGGAGTGTGTCACAAAATACATCGTCCTCGATCATAGGTTGGAAAACACCTTATGATCGGCAAAAATGATAAGTACAAAAAAAAAAAATGTCATATGTGCCCGCAATAGGCGATCATCCTATCACTGGTGATGATCTCTATAAGAAACCATTGCACGGGCCACCTTGCAAAGGAACCTCCTAAAAGGTCCCAGGACCCCAATCACATAGCACTGAAGTCGACGAGGAATGTCATCTATAGTGGTCTCCAGAATATCTCCTGTCAAGCGCTCAAGATGACCCTCCAACTCGGCCAAAACCTCTGCTGATTCGTCATGTGGGGCTCGCGCAGCTGCAACTGGTTGTTTCCTCTCGTAAGGTCGGAGAGCGGCTGGTCGCTGTGGACCCACATCTGCATTTCAAACTTTTTTTATCAGTTTTGAGACGATTGAAAAATAATAAAAAAATTAAAATAAGAAAAATGTTGAAAATGATTTTACCTGAGTCATCCCACTGCTCTCCTGGTGGAAGAACCATGTCTGGGTCACCACGAAAATCTACCCCAGCATAAGGGATGTCCTAAATAGAAAAGACCTGATTTTCCAACGATTGGAAATACTCAGGTTTGAATCGAGCAACCTCTATCCTCTCGTCCAGGTGAAGGGCCATAACTGTGACCAATTCGCATTAGTTTGGGCTCTCGAGGAAGCCCAGCTCCAACAGTAAGGTGTTGTGGGATCAACATAGGAACCCTCTCCAGGCCAAAACTCACAACCAAAGCCCCATAACCAAAGGTCTTTAGTTGTCCGTTTTTGGCCCTGGTCAGTTGGCCTTTCAGATTGGCCAACACGGCATTGCACCAGTTGAAGATGGTGCCTCGAAAGCAATCAACTGCCATACGCATCTGGGATCTGGTGGCAATATGTAATGCGGCAGCCCCGCAAAGTCTGGTGACAGTAAACACAATCACCATGAGTTCAGGACAAGATATGGTTTTTATGTCTATCGCTTTGTCTCTAGCTTGGCTGTTGCAGTACTCTAGCCGGAGGCTATCGACAGACTGGCCACCTGGCCTAGCCCCAAACAGAGTCAAGTCTTCGCCTCTCTTAGGCAAACCAGTCAAGAAATATATGTCCGCCGGCTCGATTTCAAGCTGGTGGCCACCAATGAAGAAGCACTGGTCCTGTATGCTCCATTTGTCAACCAACCATTGTAAGAAATCCACCTGAGCCCTCATGCCAAGGATGGCCCAGAATTTGTACAAGCCACACACCCTCAAAGCATCAAGTGAAGGCTGATGATTCTATGCGGAAGCATCCACGTCCTCATGCTCTCGTTCGCGCCAATCTAGCATGATGTACTCTCTGCATCAAGTATAAGGATAAATTAAATTGCTAGAAATTATTTTGTTTGGTCCATTTTTGAGAATTTTTGGGTTAAAAACCCTTGTGACAGGGACCGCACCCTTCGGGTTAGACACAGTGCGTGGGACCGCACCTTGTCTACATGGAAGGTGCGGACCCTGAGCTTTTTCCCAATGGAGAAAAAGTCGGGGTCCGCAGGCCAGCAGTGGTAAACCTGTGGGCCCCCGCGTGTGGGTTTTAAGCCTAAAAACCCTCCCAAAAATGAAATAAATGACTAAAACAAAAATTGAAATGGTTAAAAACAAAGAGTAGGATGATGTGGATTACCTGGAGAAGACGACATTCGATTCCGACGGTTGGATTTTCCGCAATCTTCACGGGAAGTTTTCTGAGCAAAAGCACTATTTTCTCACCCAAAACTCAAACGATAAAAATGAATTGACGAAGGCCATTTTTATAAGTTTTTTGAGTAAATAAATTGCAAATTTGTTTATGTTTCACTTTGGAAAGGTATTTTTGCGACATTTTTATCCATTTCAAACAGGTATAGTAATGTTTGTGTTTTTGTGCAGGATAAAGGATTATTCAGGCGAAATCTATCATTTTCGACGGAAAAACATTTATAGTCACCTTTAAGCTCTTTTCTAACTCCTAAAACATGAAAAGATCGCAGAGTTTTTCTTTTAAACTCGTTAAAATGGAATCAAAAGACGGTCCACTTACAGCTCTTTTCCGACCGTAAAAACATGAAAAGATTGCCGGATTTTTGTCATTTCAAATTCGATATTGGTTATAAAATGACGTGTCGTTGATCATTTTTTTACTTTTTCAGATCAAGGGCACTAATGATGAAAAGTACTACTTGGTCGTAAAAGATCAAGCAGTTCTCTCAAGTATTATTTTATACTTTTTCGGGCTTGGGAGACACAAATTTACGAAAAAGGTCAACCCTGGAGTCTTCTTAAGTTTTTTGACACTCTCTAAAATTGAAAAATGCCGAGTTTCTCCTGTACTGGACTCGTTAAAATTTCACAGTAAAGGACCTATTCAATTACAAACAAGAACGAACCACTCCTTCTTAGGGTTCGAATTTAAACTAAGTTGGACCCATCCGAAGGATGAGCTTATAATCAAGCAAATGTTATCCTCCTCAAGCTTGTCAAAAATAAAGAGGTACTTGCCAGAAATGGTGGGGGAAAAGAGAGAAAAATGAGCTTGTTTGTCATACTTTGTAACCACTCTTGAACACGACACTTTTATTCACCTGGGTTGGGAAATCCTTTGCCTAACAGTTGATCAAACCACATTGAAAGTCTTCAGCCGGTTTCTGGGTATTAACTTTGGGTCAATTGTCACCAAACCATCTGTCGTGTCGTTATGTGTTCAAAAGGTCACTGCCAATAAGACATTCATCTGCAAAATATCTGTCATTCATCTTGACCATCCCTGAGTCAGTCCTTGCAACTAAATTTCTTCGACTTGATCTATGATTTTGTGTTGTGGGCTTGCCTACGACAGATCGCTTTCTATCGACTTCATCTCATTATCTAGAAATATGATCTAGAAATCGTCAGTACCTTGAGATCTGTATGCCTCAATGGCAAATTTCTTGCCTTTGACAACAGATTGCATCATTGACCTTCAATCAAAGGATTCCATGACATGTTCGACATCAACACATTTATTCGCATCTCATGGATTGTACTGGGTAATTTGAGGACCATTGACATCACTGGTGGTTTCTCTCACACTTGTTAACAGTTTTACATCATTGACTGGTAATCAAGTGGTTTCTACCATGTTCGACATCAACACATTCATTCGCATGGATAGAATCGTATTGTTTCGGGGAGTAGAAATGAAGACCCTGGATCTAGTTTCCACAATCCAGGCTGCAAGGAATTTTGTATTCATTATATAATGGACTAGATATCATTTTTGGGATTCAACTGCGTTAAGTAAGTCATTCAAACGTATGACCATTTCCATGAGAGGTAGTCGTAACTGACTAATTTCTCATGATTTTTGAATAGTTCACTTAGCACTCATTGCATCGGGTGATGCTCACAGGGGTGAAGAAGTGGGATTGAAACTAGTGAAATGTGGAGAACGAATCACATAGCATCAATCATCACTTCCGGGGCTTGCACCCGGTAACCAGGACTTCCCAAGAGGTCACCCATCCCAGAACTCCTCTGGCTCAAGCGCGCTTAACTGTGGAGTTTTCCCCACAATCAAGCCCACTTAGCTTGCTACCCCATTTGCAAAACCTTAGCAAGTATTGTGCCTCATGAACCATTCAAGTAGAGATCCCTTGACTCTTTTTGAATTTAAGTATGGGGGATTTACGCAGTGCATTATATTAGATATCATTTTTGGGATTCAACTGCGTTAAGTAAGTCATTCAAACGTATGACCATTTCCATGAGAGGTAGTCGTAACTGACTAATTTCTCATGATTTTTGAATAGTTCACTTAGCACTCATTGCATCGGGTGATGCTCACAGGGGTGAAGAAGTGGGATTGAAACTAGTGAAATGTGGAGAACGAATCACATAGCATCAATCATCACTTCCGGGGCTTGCACCCGGTAACCAGGACTTCCCAGGAGGTCACCCATCCCAGAACTCCTCTGGCTCAAGCGTGCTTAACTGTGGAGTTTTCCCCACAATCAAGCCCACTTAGCTTGCTACCCCATTTGCAAAACCTTAGCAAGTATTGTGCCTCATGAACCATTCAAGTAGAGATCCCTTGACTCTTTTTGAATTTAAGTATGGGGGATTTACGTAGTGCATTATATTAGATATCATTTTTGGGATTCAATTGCGTTAAGTAAGTCATTCAAACGTATGACCATTTCCATGAGAGGTAGTCGTAACTGACTAATTTCTCATGATTTTTGAATAGTTCACTTAGCACTCATATAATGCACTGCGTAAATCCCCCATACTTATATAATGGACTATTCATAAACAGATGGTTGTGTCCATACTGTGTCCACCTGAGTCTATACGTGTGATGTTTTACAAGATCATTCATGTATCAGAGCAATAGTTAGTTTTCTAGTTAGTTTTGATCTAAGTATGGGAATGCCTACCTCAGCGATGATATGATCTCATATATATATATATATATATATATATATATATATATATATATATATATATATATATATATATATATATATATATATATATATCTAGATATATATATATATATCTTGCATTGAATGTTTTTACAGGTTCCAACCGAGCTCTCCACAAGATGATCCTCGAAATGATAAAGTACTTCACTCTTCCTAAATGATAAATGAAATCCTCATCTACTACAGACTTCGCACTTTAGGGGGCAATATGTTACACAAAAATATCGTCACCATGATTATTCGCAGTCAGTATGAGTCTCTCATCACTTGCACTATCCTCCTAAGCAAGTCTCAGACCTCAGCTCTTCAAGTCAAGCTTTGAAAATGGGAGAAAGACATTAAAAATCAATGAAAATCTCGTTCCGCACTTTCTCTCACTGTCACCTGTGGTCCCGTACCTTCTATTTACAAAACCTGCGGACCCGCCCGCTCTGTCCCTAAAGGTGTGGGTGTGGACCCCTATGAAAGTCAAAAGGCGCAAGTTTTATCTTAAATAACTCACTTTGGGTTAATTCTGGAGGATTCTAGAAGGAATTTTGATGTGGATTGTTCACTCTGAGGTGGTTCATGCATCCCAAAAGAGAAGGAGCTAATCCCTTGATGAGAGGAGCTATCCCTTTGAAGGAGGACCTAGTAACCTCCCTCCATTGCACTATAAATTCAGGCATTGGGCTGGTTGCTGGGGAGGTTAGAAGCTGAACATTTTTTAGGGTAAATTCTGGTGAAATCAAGACTTCCTAGTTGAGCTTAAGAGGAGAGATCACATACCTTTTGGCTTCATTGGGGAGTGAGTGAAACTTGTCAAAGTAAAGGAGACTTCTTGCTGGACCCTGGGAGGAGCTTGTACAGAGTCAAGGCACAGGTTGTAAAGTTCTTCTTCTTTTGAATTAATGCAATCAAACTCATTTTTCTCAACAAGTATCTCATGTTATTTGTTTCATGGACTCCTTGACTTTCATGTTAAATATGTTTTATGATATTGGCTTTTCAGGTGCTATTTAATTTGTTTGCCTTGTTTGTGTTTGCAGATTCGCGACAAAGGAGCTCATTTGGATCGAAGGGGCAAGGGCATCCACAAACTTGTGTTGGACCTAAGGTAGGCCCTAAAAACACTTGTTTGCCATTGTTTATAAAAGCATATTTAGAGAAAGATAGTGTCTGGTTGGTTTGCTTGTCATTAGGTCTTCTTTAGATTCTAGGAAGGTCTATCTTGTCTGCAAGATCGACTTATTGCGTGTGACAACGAGTACAAGATTGTAAACAGTTTTTTCTTATGCTAAAAGAAGACATCAGCAAGTGGTTTTTGTCCCGCATTGTGTTTCCACCCTAAATCTTGGTGTTCATGTGTCTTTTCTTATGTGTGATGATTTGTTCTCTTATTGCTGCACATGGTTACTAGTTATATAGTTAATGAAGTATTGATGCACTTATTAAAGATCAACATATGATTAATTAAATGAATCATAAGTTTGCTAGATATATGTTGGTTTCCTTAAAAAAATTGCATGTACACGCAAGTTACCTTCATTGATGTAGTGTATATAAATCAAAGTATGAAGAGAAAAAGTTATTGATCTGACTAATACTGATTCAACCCCCCCCATTCTCAGTATTAGTTCCAACTATTGGTATCAGAGTAGGTCCTTCAGAAGAAGCCTGATCGCTTGAAGGAATATCCATCAAGATGAATAATATCGAAAGCATGGGATCCATCAGACTACTAATATTCGATGGGAGGAACTTTGTTTATTGGAAAATAAGAACCACGTCTTATCTATAATCTCTTGGAATAGATGTCTGGGATTTTGTGGAAGGGGGATATAATTTTCCAACAACAATTCCTACAAACACGGAAGGTAAAAAGCAATATGAAACCAATGCCAAAGCTGTCAATAATTTATTGGGAAGATTGTCACAATCAGAGTTTTTCAAATTCATGTAGCTCAAATTAGCCAAAGAGATATGGGACAAAATCGTTTAGAGCTATGAAGGAGACTCTCACGTAAAACGTGCTAAGCTTCAAATTGTCATAATTCAGTATGAATTTCTTAAGATGCATAGTGATAAGAATATAGCTAGTTACTTCTTACATATATATGAGGTTGTTAATTGTATGAAGAATCTGGGTGAAGAAATAAAGGAAGTTACCTTCGTTGAGAAAATTTTGAGATCTTTGTCTGCCAAACATGAATTAAAAGTATCTACCATAGAAGAAAAATAGGATCTATAGAATATCACTATGACGTAGCTTCACAGAATCATAACTACTTTTGAGATGAGAAAAGAAGGTCCATCAGATATGAGAGAAGCCACATTTAGAGCTTCAACAAAAGGAAAAGAAAAGGAAGAACACAATGAATCAGGACACATTTCAGAAGAAGAAGATGAAGTAAATTTTGTCAAGAAGCTTCAACGAGTTTGTGGAAGATTGAAAGGTAAGCTATCTTTCAAATGCTTTACTTGTGGTCGATTTGGTAATTATGTTTCTAGATGTCCTCATAAAGATAAATATGAAAAAAGAAAGGAATATGCAAAATGGAATAGGAAACAAGTTGTGAGTAGAAGGAGTTACTATACTCATGAAGATAGCGATGGTTTATCTAATAGTGATGAAGATGAAACTGGTCAAGATTACAGACTTCTCGTGGCTTATGATAGTGATTCTTTTTGGGATAGTTTAGAAGAGGATAGTGATGGTTTATCTAATAGTGATGATTATAGACTTCTCATGGCTTATGACAATGATGATGATTTTTGGGATGCTTTATAAGAGGAAAACCTTCATGAATAAATCTCTAAACTCAAATCTGTTTAGAGGAAAATAATATGATTATAGATACCTTGACATTCCAACTTGCTGAGAAAGAAAAACACAATGAAAAACTAGAATGTGAAATTGTGGGTCTAAGAAAAGATCTTGAGAAAACAAAATCTCTCAATCTTAGATTTGCTAAAGGATCAGAAAATTTAAATGAAATTATTTTAGCATTCCTCTGATAAAGACAGGTCTTGGATATACTGAAGAAGCATCTCAATCACAGAAGCCGTCAACCTCCACCAAAATCTATCTTGATGCAGCAAAGACTAGTGAACAATATGGCAATCATCAGCAAAGGCATAAATATAATCACTAGGTAAATCATACTCAATTTGTTCCGAGGATGAATCTCAATAGAAGCCATAACCAACCTCAGGAAAATCATACTCAATTTCCTCAAAAGATGAATATCAATAGAAGCTACAATCAGTAGGTAAATAGATTCGATAGCCGCAAAAACTTTTTTAATGGGAAATGTTTTTCATGCCATAATTTTGGGCACAAAGCTGCTCAACGTGTTGCTTACAAAACCATCATGACTAGAGAAACAAAAGATCAAAGGAATGTAACAGGGATCAAGAGAAGTTCCTATAATAGCTTTTCTCCTCTTGAAAATGAAATAGAATTTTCAATCTATAACAACTTTGGTCATGAAGAATCTGAATGCAAGAGCAAATTTTGGTAAACATATCGAAAGGAGAAAACACCATTAAATACCAACATATGGAGAAGGAAAGAATCTCAAACAGAAAGATGTGGTATAGCCTTGTATGCAAAAGGACAAGAAAATTAATGGTACATCAGCAGTGGATGATCCAAACACATGATAGATGACAAAGAGAACCTTCACTCATATAATGCCTTAGAAAAGGAAAAGAATGTATCATTTGGAAATGACACTCGAGCTATCATAAAAGGTAAATGTTCTATTTTCTTGAAAGAAAATGTTAAAGCTGGAAATTTTATGTATGTAGACGGTTTAAAGCACAACCTGTTAAGTGCGAGTCAAATGTGTGTTCAAGGAAATGAAGTGGTGTTTTGATCAAATAGATGTGTTGTTTGTGAGCTTGATATAGGAGAGATAGTGATCAAAGGTAAAATAACTCCAAACAACTTATACATACTCAAGGGAGGATAACAACAGTGAGCATAAAGCAAAAATGATGAAAACTGGCTATGGCATAAAACATTGGGACATCTAAAATTTTCTCAAATAATAAAATCATGCAAACTCAAGGTTGTTCGTGATCTTCCAGATATCAGCATCGCAAAAAATACAATATGCAAACCATGTCAAATCGGTAAGCAAACTAGAGTTCACTTCATGGAAAAAGAAGGGTTAGCTAGTAAGCCTCTTCAACTTGTCCATACTGATTTATGTGGACCAACAAGGAAAAGGTCACCTCAGGGAGAATAATACTTTATTTTGTTCATTGATTATTTTTCCAAATGTGTTGGACAGGTCTTCTAAATCATAAAGATGAAGCATTTGAAAAGTTCCAAGCCTTCAAAGCTTTGGTTGAGAATGAATCAGATCGAAAAATCAAATGCCTCATATCTGATCGAGGACAGGAATTTACATCGGATGAATTCTTTGACTTTTGTGAACAACATGGAATATAAATTCAATTCTCAACTGCAAGAACTCCTCAGAAAAATGGCGTGGTAGAAAGAATGAACATAATAGTTCAAGAAATGGCTCGAGCTATGCTAGATGAATCTGGAACTCCTACAACCTTCTAGGGTGAAGTTGCATTTGCTGCCATGATAATTCTCAACAAAGAAAATGTTCGGGTAAATACCACTCAAACTCCACATGAAATTTGGTAGGGTAAGACTCCTACTGTAAAATAATTTAAAGTTTTTGGAAGCAAATGTTTTATCAAAAGGATGATGAAAATCTTGGTAAGTTTCAACCCAGAGCAGATGAAGGTATTCTACTTGGTTATTCCTCTAGAATTAAAGGATATAAATGTTATAATAAAAGACGTAGGAAATTTTTTGAAAGAATTGATGTTGTAGTTGATGAAACATTTAAAAATCCAAAATAGATAAAATCAATAGAGGATTACAACAATGAGGAAGATAGGGATTACTTTCTCACGTCAAATCAAAATGATATTGAAGAAGAAACCAATGAAGCACCAGAAGAAGATATAATGGTAGAAGAAAAGACTCCCTCTAGGTATGTTCAAAAAAATCATCTAGAATCTCAAATTTTACGAGAAAGGGAGGTCAGTGTAAAGACAAGAAGAGCTATTAGAGGGACCTCAAGCTATCTAGCATTACTATCCACAACTGAACCTCAAAATGTAAATGAAGCATGAAAAGATGAATTTTGGGTCAAGGTGATGAATCAAGAACTTTAGAAAATTGAAAAAAATGACACTTGGGAATTAGTTCCTAGACCTCATGATAAAAATATTTAAGGAACTAAATGGATATTCAAGAACAAGCTGAATGAAAATGGATAAGTCATTAGAAACAAGGCTAGACTTGTTTGTAAATGGTATGCTCAACAAAAAGGTATAGATTTTGAAGAAACTTTTGCACCTGTTACTAGACTTGAAGCCATAATAATGTTTCTTGCTCTTTCTAGTTTTCAGAAATTCAAAGTATACCAAATGGATTTAAAATCCTCATTCCTTAATGGAGATTTAGAAGAAGAAGTTTATATTGATGAACCAGAAGGATTCATTTTTGGAAATGACGCAAAACTTGTAAGTAGACTCAAAAAGGCTCTCTAAGGTCTGAAACAGGCTCCAAGGGCTTGGTATTACCGCCTTGATATATATCTTCACCAACAAGGTTTTACAAAATTTTCTGTAGATAGAAATTTATATACAAAGATTGAAAATGATAAATTGCTAATTATTATTGTTTATGTTGATGATATCATTTTTGGTAGCAATGAAGAATCCATGAATCAGAATTTTGCTTCAGTAATGCAGCAAGAATTTGAAATTTCCTTACTTGGTGAAATTACCTATTTTCTTGGTCTACAAGTTCAAAAAACTATAGATGGTATATTTCTTTCACAAAACAAATATCTCAAGTAGATCTGGAAAAAGTATGGAATGGAAGATTCTAAACCTGTATGTACTCTAATGGTAATAGGATGCAATCTCAGCTCAAATGTCAAATCAGCAGCAGTACATCAACCAACTTACAAATCCATGATTGGTAGTCTCCTTTCTCTAACACGTACTCGACCTAACATCATGCATGTAGTAGGAATAGTTGGAAGATTCCAAGCAAATCCAAAGGAATCACACCTTCAGGTAGTGAAAAGAATTTTCAAATATCTTCAAGGAACTCGGGACTTTGGACAATGGTATCCTAGAGATGTAGATCTTACTCTTCATACATATATAGATGCAGATTGGGAAAGAAGTGTTGATGATAGAAAAAGCACTATTGGTGGTGCATTCTATATGGGTTCGAGGTTAGTATCTTGGTTCAACATGAAACAAAGTTCAATTTCTTTATCTACAACTGAAGCAGAATATGTGGCTAACACATCTTATCGCGCGCAAATACTTTGGATGATGCAAACTTTGTAAGACATTCAGATCACATGTACTCCACCCATCTCCATTCTATGTGATAATACAAGTGCCATTAGTATTTCAAAGAATCTAGTCATGCACTCCAAGGCCAAGCACATACCCATCAAGTACCATTTTCTACGAGAGAAAGTGCTTGAACAAAAGGTCAAATTGGAGTATGTTCCCTCCAAAGAATAGGTTATTGATATATTCACTAAACCACTACCAGAGAAACATTTGAATATCTTAGACAAAAGTTGGGAGTAGTTCCTGCATCATCCTACTGTTAAATCCAGTCTTTTAGGAGGAAGGTTATTATATGCCGGTTTCATGAAGTATAGTTGTGTATAGACGCGGGTTTATATGGATGAAAAAGCATATATGTTTTTTTGATAGGGAACAAAGTGGGACAGACTCAGGAAAAGGGGTCTAATATGGTTCAGTCAATTATCTACTCCCATAGATGATTGTTACAATTTGTTGATGATATGTGGAAATGATTCCGTACTCATAAGGTTATAAAAAGTTGATGTATATCTGATTAATGATGGTGCCTTGATGATTCTCCTAATATTTGCAATGATCAGATCTGATAATGAATAGTTGGCATAGGTTCAAAGGGAGGATATGCTTCTAATAATGCATTGTTGCCATTATGTTAGAAGATCTTGGCATTTGAAGATGCTTATATTGCTTGATACACATAGTTGTTTTGATTCAGATGACTCTTTTGATCATGTACATATACAGGCTATTGATCTTGATTATACTGACAGATGCTGAGGGTACAGATCATATATGCTGTATGATAGTTGCTAATGACTATCATGGTCTTGTTTAGATTGTTGGTCCATGTAATAAATGTCATGTATATCTATTGATGTAAAGGTCATGAAAATACCTAATTTGTAATCCCACTTTGCATGGGAAGGATGTTGTAATAATTCCTATTTTAGTCATTTGGTATATCCCCACGTGGTTGGGTGGATGAGTCAAAATTGGTGTATCCCCACTTGATTGGGAGATTGATGTATATATGAGTCATTGGTGATAGGAAGGTCATACTCAATTAGTTGAGTTATAGAGTCATGTTATTATTTTGAAAATATTTTTGTAGACTATGCATGTGCTCAGGGGGATCATGGATGGTTTAGTGCATCTGAGCATGTACAAAGGGGGAGCTTAATAAGAAATTTCAGCATGTACTGAGAGGGGGAATATCTTGGTCTGCCCTTTGCCCTTGATGTCAAATACAAAGAGTGGCTTGGTGTTGTTATTGCCATAAAATCCAAAGAGGGAGATTCTTGGCATTATGATATAGGTGTTGTGCTGCATGGCAACTCACTCAGATGACATATTACAGTGCAACAGGTTAACAGCAAAGGATTACATATCAGACTCCAAAGATTGAAGAAAGAGAAGTATAAGCTACTTCACTTTGTCCAAGAAGTGTATACACGTGGGTTAAAAGAACAAAAGGAGCATATACATATACACGCACTTTCACAGGAGGAAAAACACATACATGTTGGAAAAACAAGGTATTTTGGTCCAAGGTATTTTGATCCAAGGTATTGGTCCAAGGTATTTGGTCCGAGGTATTTTGTCCAAGTTATTGACCCTAGGTATTTGGTCCAAGGTATTGGTCCTAAGTGGTTTTGGTCCAAGGTATTGAGGAAGGCCTAAGAGTATATGATCTGGGTATGACTGAAGTCTCGAATAGTTGTGAAGTTTTAAGTTAGTATTTGCAGATCTACACTGGTTCGCTTTTGTAAAAGCACATATACACGCTAGTTTGACACATCAAAGTAGTGTATACATTATCAAATATGATATTTGAAGTTGCAGTGGGTTCTGGTTGTTTTTGCAGAGTTCTGGGTTCTACTTTGTATTCTGGTAACTGTGTGCTATTGATGGTATTCTGAAAGTTCAGATTGATTGATTGTGGTCTGCTTTAGTGATGATGGGTTGTCAGCATTTGATTGATTCAATTGTGGTTGATTCAAATATTGATGATTGAGTTTCAGTGATTGGTTGATGCAGGTTTGTTTGATGGTTGTATTACAATTGTGATTTATTTTGAGCTTCAATGTTGTTGATGGGTTAAGTGTGAAAATTTGATGAAACGTGGCCTTCAGATTGTGGTGTTGTGTTCTAGGAGTATCTAATCTGAAAATTTACTAAACGTGGTCCCTGTAGGAAGGCAAGAAGGTCATAGCCTACTGTAGGCCAGTGCCTACTTACTGGTAAACATATCGGCCAGTACAAGAGCTAGGGGTTTGTAGCTCCCTTCCAGTAGAAGCTGGAGAATGAGAGAAGGTTGTAGCCTTTGTAAGGTGGGTTCCTGCATATTGTTATGAGTCTACACCAGTACAAGATTGTAAATAGGTTTTTCTTATACTGAAAGAAGACAATAGCAGGTGGTTTTTGTCCCGCATTAGGTTTCCACCTTAAATATTGGTGTTCATGTGTGTTTTCTTATGTGTGATGATTTTTTCTGTTTTTTCTGCACATGGTTAATATTTATATATTTAATGAAGTATTGATGCATTTATTAAAGATCAACATATGATTAATTAACTGAATCATAAGTTTGCTAGATATATGTTGGCTGCCTTAAATACAATTGCATATACATGAAAGTTACCTTCATTGAAGTATCATGTATAAATCAAAGTATGAAGAGAAAAAGTTATTGATCTGACTAATACTGATTCAACCCCACCTCTAAGTATTATTTACAACAATTTGAATGGTATGAATACATCATAACATTTGAATGTATCACCATTAGGATAATAGAGTATGTTGTTGGGCATGGATTGGTTATACCTTCATTGAAACAAGGTGGATTGTTATGATAAATCCATTAAGTGCTTGGATGAAAATGGGGAATAAAGAGTCTTGCGAGGTAACAAGAAAGAAACATCAATTAGAATGATGACATCTATGTAGGCCAAGCATAGTAAAAGGAAAAGGTGTGTGTTATTTGCAGTGCCCATTTCTAGTGACAAAGGTAAGGAAGTTGAGGATGCAAATGTTTTGAGCAAGTACCGAGTTCTACATCAGTTTCAGTATGTATTTCCTACAAATATTTTAGAGTTTCCACCTCATAGGGAAGTAAATGTTTCTATTGGATTGGTGCGAGGGACATATTGGGCATCAAAGGCACCGTACAGGATGGTTACACCTGAGTTGGTATATTTGAAGATGCAGTTGAAGGAAATGTTTGACAAGAGGTACATTAGGTCAAGTGTATCGCCATGGGGCATACTAGTATTTTATGTGAAGAAGAAGGATGGTACTCTTAGGCTACACACTAATTATAGATATTTGAACAAAGTGACCATCAAGAATAGGTATCTGTTACTAAGGATTGATGATGTGTTCAATAAGTTGGAGGGAGAAATAGTGTTCTCAAAGATTGATCTATGATCCAAATATCATCAGGTACACATTAAAGAAGAGGACATCTACAAGACAATTTTCCGAACTAGTTATGGGCATCATGAGTTTGTTGTAGTTCCACTTGGTTTAACTAATTCTCTAGCTATCTTTGTGTGCTTGATGAATAGTGTCTTGCGTCCATATATGGACAAGTTTGTTATTGTGTTCATTTAATATATATTGGTATATTCTAAAAATGAAGAACAGCATGTTGAGAATTTAAAAACACTTTTGATATCGTTGAGAGAGAATCAGTTGTATGTTAAGCTCAGTAAGTGAAATTTCTTATAGACTAAGGTACACTATGTAGGATGGATAGGTGGTATCTTATGAGTCACAGAAACTAAATGAGCAGAAGTATAACTACCCAACACATGATATTGATGTGGAAGAAATTGTGCATGCATTAAAGATGTGGAGGAGTTATCTTCTTGGTAGGGGGTTTGTATTGATGAGTGATCACAGTGGTTTGCGGTAGCTATTTGACCAACCAAATCTGAATGGTAGGCAGGCTCACTAGTTTTCCATGATCAATGAGTTTGACTTTGAGATCAGGTATATCAGAGGTAAAGAGGAGAAGGTGGCATATTCTCTTAGTAGACACATGCATGTAAATCAAATTGAAGTTATGAGCTCCTATGGGACAGATTTACAGGATAGGATCTTGCAGGTAGACCAATAGGAAGATAGGTATCTCGAGATTGTGTACATGTTGTACTAGAGTAGTGGTACAAGTAGAGGTATATGGAATGGTATGGGTACAGGTACATGTAGTGGTATAGGTATAGGTACAAATACAGGTGCACAGGATGTGCACTATTGTCTCAAAGTAGATGGACTCGTTAGATTTAGGGACCAGATATATGTGTCAGATAGAAATGAGCTCAAGAAGGTGATCTTGAGGGAGTTTCATGTGAAACCATATTCACGTCACTCAGGTTATGAGAAAAGACTAGAAACCGTAAATAAATTCTATTATTGGCCAAATTTGAAGAGGGACGTAGTAGAGTTTGTGGCTAGGTGCTTGGATTATCAGTAGGTGAAGGCATAATGTAAGCATCTAGGTGGACTGCTGTAGCTGATTCCAATTCCAGAGTGGAAATGCGAGGTCATTTCCATGGACTTTTTCACAGGTTTGTCGAGGAAAATAAGGCAACATAAGGAAGGCTCTCATCCTAGGTTCATGGATGCTTATTATTGTACATGTGTAGTATGTGCACTATCATTCTATTGAAGATATTTTCCTCGCTATCAATCCAGGGATGGAATGTAGTCGACTTGGTGAGCTTATTGTCCAATAACATCTAGAGTCTTGACCAAAATGTGCTGAAGAAACTATTATCCTCGTCTAATATAATGGTATGCAGGATTCCAAAATGTACCCATACTCATTCAAAGAAGAGTTTGGCATTGACCTTTATTGTAATACTCCTCTTGCATGCTAAGAATATGGTCATCTTAGAAAATCTACCAACAAGCAAAAATACACAATCATTACCATGCTTGGTAGAAGGGAGGCCTTATATATAGTCCATGGAGATGGATTCCTAGGTCTAGATAGGAATTGGAATAGGAGTGGATAGGACTTGCCCTAAAAATAGTAGTGAAAAAGAGCTAAGATCTCATTATAGATTTCAAGTAGTAGTTATCCCTAAGTTTCAGCAAAACTCCCTTTCATTTAAGCTTTTTAAGCCTCTTTTGGTCCCCCATGGTTCCAAAGATTTTTCTAAGCCAAAGCTCTATGTTAGAGTGAAACAAGATAAGTTTTCAATGGTCATTAGTAAGGATATTAGGTTCGAGGATATCCCAAACTTGTTAGAAACTACTTTGGTAGGAGGATTTTATGGTAATGCAATGCAAAAGGAATCTCTCGCGGCATGGGTTTTGGACAACTGGATGTTAGCCCTAGGTTATATGTCAGTTTTCCATGGATTTGTTCATGGTTGGATAGGCTTTCAAATTTAGCTAAGGGTGGACTATAAGAACATGAAGGAGACAGAATGTGATTGGGGGCAATCGAGCCTAGTCCTGGAAACATGGTTGGTGGATTTTGATCATGCTCACAAACATATCTTGATGCAACAACTTTGGGCTATATTGTCAAGCCCTCCCCTTGTCTTTTAGACCGAGGAGGCCCTTCACAATATTGGAAAAAATATTGGTAGATTTATTTCTGTGGACGCTAATTGGTATGTTTCGATTAATAGGAATTGGGTCTAGATTCTAGTCAAAGTAGATATCAAGGAGTTTATTCAAGGCCATTGAATTAGTTTACAAGGAAAAAGTCTAGACCCATAAGATTGATTATTGGAAAATCTCATTTCATTGTTTCAATCATTACAAAGTTGGACATGTTCTAACCCAATGATTAGATTTGAAGGCTCCCATTTTGAGGAAAAAGAGAATTTGGAAGCAAGTTACAAGCAACTTTGAACCAAACCCTAGATTTTCAAATAATGAAATAGTTCATGCTAGGTTGGAACCTATCTGTAAGGTTTAGCAAGAAATGCAAGTAAACATTACACCTCCTTCTGCTAAGATTAATTCCCCTTAATATACTTGTTTGGTTTTATCTATTCATATAAATTCTTTTATGTTGATGGATTTCCCTATTACTTTTCATTCTCCTCTCAATCTTCCCTCTCTTTCCCTTTCCCCTTCTATTCCTAATCTTATTCCTCCCCTTTCACCTTGAATTGTCAAGCATCCCTAAAGAAGTTCAAATTGTAGTTAATAAGCCTAAACATTCAAATTTCCCCAGCACTCTCAAGCCTAAGGTTAGACTATTGGAAGAATTTTTATTGAAAGGTGGACTAGCTTGAAAAACAGAAATCTCAAATGGAGCACTTTGAAAATCTCACCTTCTTAATGCACAAAAAAAATCACGACAAAATATTAAAAGGGGAAAAGGAAAGGCTAAATGAAAGACCTTTCAAAGAGGTTCGGAAAAACTAAGACTTATAGGAGGCAAGCCTACGATTGCAATAAGGGGTTGGGAAAAAGTAGTTTCAGATAAAGGGAGACTTTGGGCTATGTACAACAATATTTTTTCTAGGACTTGGTTGGGTTCCCAAATAGAAAAAAAGTAAGGCTATCTAAAAGGTAATGATAACTAAGGAGTGCCAAGGTGTGCTAGGGAATGACACGAAGTGTTAACACATGTGAGAGAGTTCCAAGACATGTTAAGCATGCCAAGGCATTCCAAGATGTGTCGAGTTCTAGGGTGTGGCACCAACACATGTTAGGGAGTGCTAGGGAAACACAAGGGGGCACTAGTTTCAATTGCATGGAAATGAATGAATAAGAGTGTGTGATAGGGAGTGTTAGTGAGTTCCAAGTGTGCTAAGGAGGATGAAGCCCACCAAATTTAAGCACACTATCCCAAGGGTAACCCAAGGATATAGTGACCTAAATTGAAACCGGATACAAAACTCAATTCTAAAATACTCAACCCAGATGATTTCTAAGGAAATACATGTATCAGATACTGAATTTAGCAAAACACATTGCAAAAAAAAGAAACAACCCATTTTAATTCTAAGGAAAATATGCGCTGGAGCTACGGACATGTATTTCTGCCAACCCCTGGCATAAACCTCCACCTAGTACTTGGTCTTACATGTATCTAAGGGATACAATATGGTATTGTTGATGAGCCTTTCTATGGAACCTGAAGTCGTGTTCGTCAAAGATTCAAAATCAACCCCCATTGCATATAAATTCCACCGAATAAGATCTCTAATCTGCTATATATATATGTCTATTGTGGGGGTACAAAATCAGGTATTTAGAACCCAAAGTGCGAATACAGAAAATTGATGATTGATGCTGGAAGCCCAATAATAAGAAGTGGGGTTGTTCACAACTCAGATTCGAAATCAAAACAAAAATCTCCCTGAGGGATTAGAACAGAGAAAAATCATTGTGTTTAACTAATCCAATATATGGGAGTTTGATGCAAGTGATGACGCGAGCTCTTGACTTACCCGACTATCAGTTACGACGAAGTTCAGATTGCAGCTTTTGTTGATGATTTTTATGGTGTGGTACATGGTAGCATTGGATGTTTGGTGTCTTAATTAACCACGCTGCAAAAAGTTTGATTGGATCCTTGTTCTAATCTAGATTGAAGTTAGAGTTTTTTTTATGAAGCTAACTTTAAAATTGGGCAAGATTGTTTTACATAACTACATGTAATGGTTCACAACGCTATTGAATGAGGTACTATGGACATGTCGAGTGGACTTGGAATTCGAATTCAACATTGTTATTAGATTTGTTTTAGATTTGGATTAATAAAGTATTCAAGAATTTAGATAGGTTAAATTTCTTTTTATTTTCAATAAGGAAAAAATTATTGATTTTCATTAACAAAAGGTAGATATATAATTTGATATTTCTAATTTTTTTGAATGCCATATATTATATTTTAAAATAAAATGGTTAAACTTCTAATTATCTTATTACTCTAAATTATAGTTCTTTTATTTCTGAAAATTGTCTACTATATCAATTTTCACAAAAAAGGCTTAAAGTTTTTTATGATGACAAATATAACATATATGATTCAAACATGACAAAAGCATATCATGATCTATGTAAATTTTCATGGATGGATGACAAAGAAATGAGATGAAGGAAAAAATTTCAAGGGCATCCCTTTATAAGTTAAAACTCCCTGAGTTGCAAAAGGATTCCTTTATCGAAAACTGAGTAGAAAATCCCCCTTCGCTCACAGTTGCGTCCCTTCTTTGATATGAGATCTGCTACTTGATTCTACTCTCTATAGACACTGTTAGAGGCCAATATTTGAAAGGTATTCATCAAAGATATTATGCATTGCGTCCAAAAAGTAAGGGAAGGTGGTCCAAATTTTGTTCTGAATTGTACCCAATCTATGATCATCTTGGAATATCCAAACACAGGCAAATCTTCAATTGCAGGCCAGTTGGCACATAGAAGAGCCCCCAAGAGTATGATTAGCTCAACTCTATTATTTGACCATGTTCCACTATACCAACTAAAATGGAAGTTGTTGTCTCGCTTTGAAACCAAATGTGTCCCACTTCCACAAACCATGTTGGTGGATGCTCCATAACAAATAAAAATAAAAACTAAAAAATAAAAAAAATAAAGTATGATCGTAGCTCAATGAGTCAAAAATGTCTTCTAGGTTGTTCCTCCCTCATTAGCCATATCTCCAGAAAATATGCAAATATATTTAAATAGGCATCACTAGTATCTGATTATGTTTGTTCAAAAATCTTCTTATTTCTCCTTCTCCATATGCCCCACAAAATATAGAAAGGCAAGGAATGATATGTCTTGAAACCTTCAAACCATTGAGTGAGACATCTCTAATTGGAAGCCATGTTCAAGATTACATATATTTTAAGTGTTTGAAGAACCCTACTCCATAGCGAGATCACAAAAGGACATGTTAGAAATTTATGTTCCACGTCTTCTAAATATTCTTTGCATCTAAGAGCATCTTCCAAGATCATGAAAGCCCCTTTTATGGATATTATTCCAAGTTAAAATATTATTGTGGACCACCAACCACATAAAACATTTTAATCTGCAAGGTATATCCCATATCCATGTGTTATGAAACCAAAAAGCATTATCATTCAAGCCACATCCATGAGAAATATGTTTATAAATCTCTTCAACCGAGATCTGCTCATTATACATTACACGTTCCCATTTCAGCTTTTCTTTCTTCTTAGTGAGTTTTAAACCTGTTAGACTTAATTGTGTTGTGAAATGTGCCAATTCCACAAATAGATCCTCTAGAAATCCAATTTCAAATGCATTAAGTCAATAACTTGTAACAGAAGAATATCCTGAATCACAAGAGATTTAGTTCATAAAGTAAAGCCTTCTCTTATGTAAATGCTCAAGGATGCGAATAGAAAGAATATGTATTCCCTCCACTCCTCTGATATCATCTAGTCCTATTTCTATCCTATTCCCCCTTCCAACCTCCCATCTCATATTTCATAGTAGCCAATATTTGTGTCTCATCATGCTTCTCCATATATAAGATGCCACCTTCATCTTTGGAGCCGCCTCTTTAATCCATTCCTTAAGCTATCTATTTTTTAGATATTTCTCTTTAATCACTGGTGAGCCTCATAAATGGGTAGTTATATGGGTTCATTTTACCTCCTAACCTAGTAAAATAAACCATTCCCTTAGCTTATTGTATGATTTTTTTATTATATTTACGCTTATAGAGTGAGTTGACTTAGTTATTGTGCCATGTGGTCTAACATGTGTTTAATGCATATTATTGATGGATTTTGAGGTCAAAGTAAAGGATCCAGTGGATAAATGGCAGCAATAACTCAAAGTGGACAGAGAAGAGGACTTTTAGGGGGGAATCTACCTCATTTATTACTCCTCACTTTGAATTCCCCTTCATTCTGTTTGGAGTATAAGCAGCCGAATCATGCACTAGAAGGAAGCCGAGCAAATGGAGGATGACTGATGATTATCTTGAGTTTTGGGAGCCAAGCCTTCCTGATTTTTAAGAAGCTGTTGGTAGCTTCATTTGTATAAGTATAGAGGCCTAGGGTGTCACTAGGGTCTGATTTTTGCTTATGTAAAATCTGCTCAAATTTCGAGCTTATTATGTTTTTGACAGTCTCATGTAAACTTGCTATTGTTTTGAAAATAAAGATGGAATCCTTTTTTATCTAGCACTGAGTTACCTCAGAGTGTTGAAGCTCTTGGGTTAGGGCCCAATCCAAGCAGCCAAGTTCCTCTTTACTTGTATTTGTATGCCTTGTTTCAGTTTGTAGATTAGTTTGTTGTTGGATGTATTTCTCTTATGGTTAAGAATAGGTTTCTTTTGATGATTTAGTAGTTTGATTCCATTTATGCTTTCTATAGTAGGTTAATAAGTGATAAAGAAAAGTTTCAAAAGGCGAGTAACAGTGCCTTGGCCTCCCTTCCTCCCTATTGGACCATGATTTGAGGCAAAGACTCTCTTACTGCCCCAAAAACATAGATTTTCCTCATTCATAGGACTTCTAGTTTTTGCAGCTTTTTGGTAGGATAATAGTCTAGTTCTGCTTTGCTTCAGATCTTCCTCATAACGCTCACTTCTTGATTTTCAATAGTCTTCTTCCATGTTTTCCTTTCTTGCATCATTTCTCAACATTTCCTTCCATAGATCATAATTTAGACTATTTTGATGCAAAACTATGTTTTTCTAAATGCACACATTTCATTTCTTGCGTGATCCTATTGGTTGATTGTCAATTCCTTTGCAATAGATCTCTTCTAGAAATAGGCCAACTTATTATCCATCCCATCCTGCAACTGATCCATGCCCTACAGGTCGCCCAAACCTCACCTCAATTCTGCCTTAGTTTCCTGCATTTTCCATAGAACTTCTTCCTCTCTTCTTGAGCAAACCTAATCATCTGTCTCTCTCCAGATGGTTCATAGTAGACCTTAGGCACTGTAACACCTCATTCCAACCTTCATCCACCTTTTTCACCCACTCTCACACCCTCAAAATAGTGAAAACGACCCTCAGCCTCCTCCTGTAGGCCTCTTGTAGTGCCCTGTTTTCCTCTTGTAGATTTTCCTGTAGGCTTTCTTTTGGAGGCCGAGTGTGGGAAAAGCCTCTAGAAGGCCACTTGAGACCTCCTAGGACCCATCCGCACCATCATACATCCTCTCAAGTCCCAAAACCACCCTTCAGTGCCACCTATTCACTACCGCATTCACACACAACAAAGTTCATACATGTCAACTTCACATAAAAATACATAAAAATCCAAAAATATGTTTTTGCTTATTTACTTCAAGAAATATCTTAGTTAGATGTTGTTTATTTCCTTGAGTAGGTAATGGCATTCCTTTCATGGTTTTCATAGTGCTTTCTGCAAAAGAAGAATTAGTTGGTTAATTAGGGTTCACTAGGTTTGCTTTACATCTCAGTCTTTCTCCTTTCTATAGTTAGAATAACATCTGTAGAGTAATCTTTCTCCCCTTTCATAACATATAGGGCTTCTTATAGAATCAATAGAAGTTGGCTTGAGCTCCTAGTGATCGTGCGTCGGCTGACCAAGTGACAACCTACAGTGAGAACTAGTACTTGTGCATATAGCACCAACGCTTCCAAGTTTGTTACGAACTACCAGGTTGATAAGAGTAAAGTAGGCAACCCAGGAGTTGCAGCATTATTGCTGCAATAGTAGTGCTCACCACTTTTTTGCATCATTTCTGTGGAAGCATTAGAGTATTCTATGATTACTTCTTTCTTTTATTTGCTATTGCAACATTCTGCTAATAGTTTATTTTAGGAAAAGTAGACCAGACATTTCTTTCCTTTTAGTTATGCATTTCTTTGCTTTCCTTTTCAATTCTACAATTTCCATTTCAGCAAAAGTAGATTAGTCATTTCATTTCTTTCAGTTCTGCATTTCCTTGCTTTCCGTTTTCAATTCTACAATTTCCATTCAGCAAGTTCATTTCATCTAGTTGCAATTTGTTTTGTTCAATCGCAATTTCAGTTTCTACAGATACTATCCGTGTGGGAAGAAAGAAAAAAAAAACAACCAAAAAGATTTCCTTTCATGCCTCGTAGGAATAGATATAATTCAGGAAATTTTTTGCCCAACACCCCCACTTCTTCACACAACCAACCTTCGCTCTTCTTTGCTAGCTACAATCCAGAAGAACCCTTAGGTGAATAGCCAGACATATTTGATGAAACTATAGGGGAAGAAGAAGAAAAAAACATTCCTCTAGAGCCAATGGCAGAAAAAAGAAATGCTAGGGGAAATGGAGAAAGAACAGAGGGTACTTTTCACATTCAGAAGACCAATTGGGACACCAAAATGAAAAATATAAGTCCTTCAGCCCTACCTCACTTCCATGGCCTGACTACAGAAGATCTTGACACCTTATTGTTTGAGTTCACTGTCATTTGTCGAACTTATGGCTATGCAGAAGACAAGAAAATGTTGAAATTGTTCCCTTATACTCTCAAGGACGCAGCATTGCGCTAGTTCATGGGGTTACCTAGCAATAACATCACAACTTGGGCTCAGATGCAGCATGCCTTTAACAACAAGTATCGGGACTATTGTAGGACAAAAGATACTAAAGAAGAAATCTTCCAAATGACCATGGGAAGTGATGAGTCCCTGGAAGACTACGAAGAGAGGTTCCAGCTTAATTACAAAAGGGTCGAGTGTACACTTGACCCTGATTCTCTGAAGTTGGTCCTACTCAAGAGAATTCGTGGAGACCTTTTAGACACCCTCCATCTACTGGTCGAGGGAGACATCTACCAACTATCCTATGAGGACATAAATACTATTTTTAGAAACCATCCTAGAGCAGCCAGAAACAAAGGTAGGGGGAATCAACCCATAGCGAGTACCTCTCCCTCCAACTCATCCATTAAAGGACAAATTGAAAACATGCTAGAAGACTTCAAGAGTGAGTGTTAGGATATTCCGACACATAGGAAATAGTTAAGTTCAACTTGGTCTAGTATAGAGTTAGGTAAAGTGTGTTTCTTTACCGTTGTACATTTTGTAACTTACAATCCGACGGTCACGATATGTAGTGATCCGACGGTTCATTCTCTCCTCGGTATTACTGACACTTGATCTGTGGCTTGACACCCGATTGGTCCATGAATTCTATTTAAAGCGCATGGAGGGTCATTTGTAGGGTAATCCGTGCATGAGAGAAGCTTATGTAAATTTTCATTCTTTGATTAATAAATTCCTGAAGTGGCCACGTTGGCTCAGGCCGTGGACTGTTTCCCTCTTTGAGGGTTTTAACCACGTCAAAAATACTGGTGTATTGATTTGATATCTGGTTGTGAGGGGTGTCCTTTTGGTGTTCTTTCTGAGGAACTTACCCTGTAAATTCCTACATGGTATCAGAGCGATTTGAGGGCCGCGTCTGTTGGTGATCCAAATCTGAAGCCGGTAGAACTGCATCCGACTGCCGTTTCCTAGATCTGCTGTTTCTGACTGCTTTCGGGCCGAGAGGACTGCTCCGTTGTATTCAGAGAATCTGTTCCAGTGAGGAACCCCTTTCGTTTCATGCGAAAAGGTTTCCGATAGCCCTAGCTGCGTCATTTTTAAGATCTGGAGGTATACAGTCTTTATTTGCAGTTTACTATTATTTTCTCTCTGCTTATTTCGGTTTCGGTTTATTTACCTTTTTTTTAACCGGATCTATACCTTTCATTTTTGTGTATGCTCTTTGCCCTGTGACTCTGTGCGATCTGGGCAAATCAGAAACAGAAAGGAAGGATTTTTCTCATGCGTATGCTCTTTTCCCTGCACCTTAGTGTGATCTCGGAAAATCAGAAACATTGAGAAAAATATTTAGTTTTTTGGCTAAAGCTAACTTTGAGCCGCAAGGTTCAACTTTTGAAAATATTTAGTTTTTTGGGTAAAGCTAACTTCGAGCCGTAAGGTTCGTTTTTCTTTGCATATTCGTGTTGGGTTTTGTGTTTTTGTTTTGTAGGAAAAAAGAGCTTTCTCAAGGCAAGCACGCAACCCAAGCCCCCCCCCCCCTCTCTCTCTCTCTCTCTCTCTCTCTCAAATTTTTTGTATAGCTCAATTGGTTCAAAGCTATTTTAAGAGAGTAGAGGTCTTGGGTTCAAATCTCCATTTTGTGGGGGCGTTTTTTTTCATTCCCGCACATTCGCGCACTTTGCCAGCAACCTCAACAATTTTTTTTCAAAAAGCCATAACTTCTTCATCCGGAAGCCTTTTTCAGAGCCGTTTTTTTTTTAAACAGCCTAATTTTTCGAGATCTATCCATTGGAATGCTTACTTTCAGCATCTTTAGCTTCAGTTTTTTTTTTTTAAATGGAAAGTCCATGCCAAGTCATTCTTGATAGCACTAACTACTTCCAATGGATAGCCTACATGGAAGATTTACTTAGAAGTAAAGGTCTCTACAAAATAGCCACAGGCCAAGAGAAGAAACCAAAAGATGAAGACAAGGCTGCAAAATGGGAAAATAGACAAGATCAAGCACGTGGTTTGATAGGGATGTCTATTTCTCCTGATCTTAGATTCCATATTGTAGAACTTGATACTCCTCATGAAGCATTGGAACAAATCACTAAAGTTTTTGGGATTAAAAATGAAATTAGAGCCCATCAACTTGAAAATGAGTTGCTTACATTGGATCCTAATAATTTTTCTTGCAATGAAGATTTCTTGTCCAAATTCAATACCCTTAGATATCTCTTGGAAGGTGTTAAGGTTAAGAAAGAAGATAGTAACCTTATTTATTCCATCCTTACTAAGTTGGGACCAGCCTACTCTGTACTTGTTTCCACCTTCCATTCTACAAGGGAAGCTTTCATTTGTCAAGGAAAAGACTACAAGGCCCCTTCCTTTAACTCTTTTTATGATTCTTTAATAAGAGAACAAGAAAAACTCTTACACCTTGGTCTTATTAATCTTGGAAGCTCTTCCAAGAAAGCGTTAGCCGCCCAGCAGCAACCAAATTCAAAGAATCCTAAGAAGTCATATCCTAAAAAGAATGGTCCTAAACCAAACAAGGGTCCTAAGCAAACTCAGCCTCAAAATGAAAGATCATTTCAGCAAAATGATAGGACCAATAAAAACAAATGGAAGAAGACTGATAGACATTGTAACTTTTGTAATCGAGATGGCCACTTAGAATCTAAATGCTTTAAGAAGATGGAAGCCTTGGAAGCCGCAATGAAGAAACATAACATCCATGTGGAGCATTCTTCAACTTCAACTTCAACTTCATCTTCAGGAATGGCACTTTCTGCATGTCGTTGTCAATCATCTCAGTCTGGTTATGCATTAAATGTATCTTCTTCTTCTCATTCTCATGAGTGGCTCATTGATTCTGGAGCCTCTTATCACATGGCCAAAGACAAAGCCATGTTTTCTTCTTTAAATGATTGTAACACCAAAAATATATATGTTGGTGATGATAGATCTCTTAATGTTGTAGGGACTGGAACTGTTCATCTAGACAATGGTCATTTCAATGATGTATTATGTGTTCCAACCTTATCCTGCAACCTTCTATCTGTATATCAGATAACTCATTCAGGTGAAGGTAAAATTGTTGAATTTTCACCTCATGATGTTGTAATCAAGGATCTAAGAGATCCTAAATAGATTCTAGCTACTGGTATTGCTGATGATTCCACAAGGTTGTATAAGTTTCACAACTTTGGGTCATCAAATCTTCCCTCGGTATTTGTTGCTCATAATGATGAAGTGAGCAAACTTTGGCATGAGCGATTTGGTCACTTAAACTATCGCTCCCTTCAGCATCTATGTAAAGAAAATATGGTGACAGGTCTTCCTATGGTATCTTGCAGAGATGGTGTTTGTTCCGGATGTGTACTCGAAAAACATCATCGGGACAGTTTTGAAAAACGTGCCTCTTGGCACGCCTCAGCCCCTTTACAGCTTGTGCACAGTGATTTATGTGGTCCACTTCCTGTTGCTTCATTCTCTGGCTGCAAGTATTTCTTAACTTTCATTGATGATTTCTCCAGACGCACTTGGGTATACTTCTTAAAACTCAAGAGCGAAGTATTTAACACATTTTTGGCCTTCAAAGCCTTTGTTGAAAAACAATCTGGACATCAAATTCTTAAGCTAAGAACTGATAATGGTGGAGAATATGTTAAAAACACATTCATCAACTTTTGCACCGAAAATGGAATTCAAATGCAACATACTGTTCCATACACTCCACAACAAAATGGTGTAGCTGAAAGGAAAAATCGCACCTTAAAGGAAATGGCTAATTGTATGCTGCAATCTAAAGGACTCAGTCTTAGTTTTTGGGCCGAAGCAATTAATTGTGCAAATTATATAATCAATCGCACTCCTACTAAGGTTCTAAAGAATATCACTCCAGAAGAAGCTTGGAGTTCCATTAAACCAGATGTAAGTCACTTTCGTGTTTTTCGAAGTGAAGCATGGGCCCATATTCCAGATGAAAAGCATAAAGCTTTAGAACCTAAGAGTGAGAAATGTACTTTTGTTGGATATTCTGAAGATGTAAAAGGTTATAGACTTATTCCATTTAAGTCCAAAAATGTTATCATTAGAAGAGATGTAAAATTTGATGAAAATAAATAGGCCTGCGAGCCTAGTCCGGCGGATGTGCCACCTCTTCCTATCTCTTCTACTTTTGAAAACATTTCTTCTTCAGATGATGA
The DNA here is from genome assembly GCA_031772625.1 of Pinus tabuliformis. Classification (NCBI taxonomy): domain Eukaryota; kingdom Viridiplantae; phylum Streptophyta; class Pinopsida; order Pinales; family Pinaceae; genus Pinus; species Pinus tabuliformis. The sequence goes on from CM062804.1 coordinate 1,498,928,593, forward strand.
AAGTGAGGATGACAATCCTCCCCCACCTTCTTAGGATCCTCAACTTCCAAGATGGGTCCGTGCTACTCGGGATGCAGCAGGTGATCTTGCCGGTGATCCTACAGATCAGCGATGTACACGTTCTCAGTTTGAAAGAGCCTCTTCTTTACTGGCTCAAGCTCCAGTAAATCATGATCCTGACACTTTTGCAGAAGCTTCAGGCCATCCACATTGGGAAGCAGCTATGAATGAAGAATATCATTCATTGTTGGCAAATGATACATGGGATCTTGTTCCTCTACCAAAGGGACGCAAACTTGTTAGATGTAAATGGGTTTACAGAACCAAGTATGGACCAGATGGGAAAGTAGATAAACATAAAGCTCGTCTTGTTGCTAAACGCTTTTCACAGGTTGAAGGCATTAACTACACTGAAACCTTCTTCCCTGTTTCCAAAATGAACTCTATCCGCCTTGTTCTTTCCCTTGCTGCCTCTTTAAAATGGGAAGTCCATCAGATGGATGTTAAATCTGCCTCCATGCATGGGGACTTGCATGAAGAAATCTATATGGAACAACCCATTGGCTTCATCCAAACAGACTCTAGCCTTGTATGTCGACTTAAGAAATCCCTTTATGGTCTCAAGCAAGCTCCTCGGGCTTGGTATGCCAAAATGGATAGCTTTCTTTTAGAATCTGGCTTTTCTAGGTGTTATTCTGACAATACTATCTACACCAAGAAAGTGGGCAACTCTATTATCATCCTTGTTCTTTATGTTGATGATCTTATTCTTACTGGTAGTGATCCCAACCCTATAAACCATGTGAAGTCCAGCCTTAAAAAGAAATTTGAAATGACAGACTTAGGACACTTACACTATTTTCTCGGTCTTCAAGTCTTGCAATCCAAGGAGGGTATATCCCTTTCCCAGTCCAAGTATGCTTGTGATATTCTTCGTCATTTTCACATGGAAGACTGTAAGCCAGCCCCTTCTCCCTTTTAGTCTGGAGTCAAACTTTCAGTCTCTTGTACTTCTCCTGAAGTTGATGCTACCTTATATCGTCAACTTGTAGGAAAACTCTTGTATTTAACCCATAATCGTCCTAACCTTTCCTTTGTTGTTGGCCTTGTTGCTCGTTTTATGCAAAACCCCCGTGAAAGTCATTGGAAAGCAGCTAAAAGAATACTTCGTTATGTTCGAGGTACAGTACAGTTTGGGATTCATTACAGTGCCAAAGCAGCTCCTCTATTAGTTGGTTTCACTGATTCTGATTGGGCTGGTGACCCTGATGATCGGAAGTCTACTGCCGGTTATGTCTTCACTCTTGGTTCAGGACCTATTACATAGGCTTGTAAGAAACAGGCTGCCATTTCTCTTTCGTCAGCAGAAGCAGAGTATCGTGGTGCCGTGGAAGCTAGTAAGGAAGCCTGGTGGCTTCGTCAGATCCTATCAGAGTTTGGCTTTGAGTAGCAGCATCCAACCACACTTTGGTGTGATAATCAAAGTGCCATTCAGCTATGCAAAGATCCAGTCCAGCATCAGCCCAGCAAACACATTGAACTACACATGCACTTCATCAGAAAGCTCATTCATGACCATGTTCTTGAAGTGCAATATTCTTCAACAGATGATCAGGTTGCAGACATCTTCACAAAGGCTCTCACAGAGGCGAAGTTCACTAAACTTCGATATATGCTTGGAGTTCATGAAGTTTTCACTAAGGGGGGATAGGCTCTAGTGCCTCCTTCCTTCTCCTATTGTGTCATATTTGTAAATCCTTCAATCCTATCCCAAGTTGTTCTTAAGGGGGGATGTTAGGATATTCCGACACATAGGAAATAGTTAAGCTCAACTTGGTCTAGTATAGAGTTAGGTATAGAGTTAGGTAAAGTGTGTTTCTTTACCGTTGTACATTTTGTAACTTACAATCCGACGGTCACGATATGTAGTGATCCGACGGTTCATTCTCTCCTCCGTATTACCGACACTTGATCCGTGGCTTGATACCCGATTGGTCCATGAATTCTATTTAAAGCGCATGGAGGGTCATTTGTAGGGTAATCCGTGCATGAGAGAAGCTTATGTAAATTTTCATTCTTTGATTAATAAATTGCCTGAAGTGGCCACGTTGGCTCAGGCCGTGGATTGTTTCCCTCTTTGAGGGTTTTAACCACGTCAAAAATACTGGTGTATTGATTTGAGATCTGGGTGTGAGCGGTGTCCTTTTGGTGTTCTTTCTGAGGAACTTACCCTGTAAATTCCTACAGTGAGATGTTGTGGACTCTTGCCATGCAAATGGATACTTTACATATCAAAAGAAAGCAAGAGGAAGAAGAGAGGGCTTTAGCCATTTTTTGTCCTAAATGTAGCAAGAGGCATCCTAGGAATGAATGCCCATTGAACTCTATAGAGGTTTGTTCAGTTTGTGAAGAAAATCATTCTACAAATAAGTGCCCTTCCTTGCCTGGACTTAAAGCTGTATATCAAAGGGCTGAGAGAGTCACTGAACAACTCTATTACATCAACCAAAGGAGGCCGCATGGACCTAGACCATACCAACAGGGGATGCAAGGGACATCTCAGGCATACTACAACCCCAACCAAGTCACATCCATACCTTCTTGGGGCCCCCTTACTCATCCTTCCTAGTCCACACCTCCTCCTTGGTCCTTCACGTCTCAGTATCATGCCCAACCAGCCGCTCATTCATTTCAACCCTATGCTTAGCTGCAACCTTAGTGGAATGCATCTCATCAGGGGTGGAGGCCCCAATACAACTCTCCTCCCGCTCTTTTGCCTCCACCACCTGCCCAACCACAACCGTTACATCCTGCTCCACCAAGGCAACCCCAAATGCCTACCCAGCAAAAATTTGAAACCGAACAAGGGACATGCTCAACAAGTGTATAGTGGGGAACCATCATGCCCAACTTATGCGGTGGAGATTCAAGAAATCAACTTGCGATCTGGGAAAGCTCTCCCAGATAGCCAGCCTCCACCCAAGGAAGTTGAGGAAGATAAAGAGGAAAGTGAACCTAAAGAAAATCCACACTTTACTGAGAGACTATCCATGACAATCCAACCTACCCCGAAAGAGACTAAACTCCTGGGAGAATTGAAACATTTATTTGTAAAGATACCATTTCTCCAAGCCATAAAAGATGTGCTTATCTACAATAGTTTGATCAAAGAGAAGTGCTTTAGGCATCTAGGAAGGCACAAGAGAGATGCCCCAACCATCAATGCCATAGGAAAACTGTCCGACCTGATGTTGGGGTAGATAACCTGTCAAAAATATCTGGATCCTAGAAACCCAATAGTTGATGTCGACATCAATGGTACAATGATCCTGCATACCTTGATTGATCTAGGAGCTACCATTAATGTGCTGACAAAGGACACAATGCTCAAACTTAACCTCCAGTGCTCCTTGAGGAAGACCACGATAGTGCTACAACTAGCAGACCGCTCCACCGTGACCCCTGAGGGGATTATGGAAGATGTTATGGTCTCCATTGATTCTTGGGAGTACCATGCTGATTTCCTAGTTCTCCAGCCAAAGGCAAAGCTCACTGGGTATCCTCTCATTCTGGGAATACCCTGGCTGTCTACAGCCAATGCCTGCATCAGCTACCAAGCTGGGAACATGACCATCAGGAATGGGCATATGTCCAAGCAGTTATCCTTATATCCTCCTACCCAACCCTTGTGATCCAGGTGGATATTGGTGGCCACCTGCCAAATCCACCTGGACCCCCACCATTGTTTTTCTCAGCATTTTTCAGTTTCCTTAATTGTAGCACAACTTACTATTTTTAGCAGTTTTTCGGATCCTGAACTTCTGGAGCCGTTTTGAGGCCCTAAACGACGTTTTTTGGGGAATCCGGGGGCAACATGGTTCCATGGAATGGACCGATGTTGCCCGTTCCAACAATGGTAGTTCTCGGATAGATCTTTCTAACGAGCTATTGTATGCGTCAAACGAAGATCATATGCCAAAGTTACGACCCCAGAAAGTTGATGTACCAATTTACCCCAAACGGGGCCCACAGTTTGGCGTTTCATCTCCTAGGGTTAGGTTTTGGAATGTTAAGGGTTTTCCATTGTTTCTCAACAATAAATAGGCCTTCGAGCCTCATTGTAAGACAGTTCAGAGGCATGTAGCCATCACATCTCTTCTCAGAGATAAGCTACCATCGCCCTAGCTGGTTTATTTCCATTTCTGGTTGTAAGCATATTTCAGTATTTTCCATTAATGAAATGAAGTATTATTTCTGCTGCATCTTTGTGTATATGGTTATCTCTGTAATTTGTTGCATTCCTATTTAAATCCGGATCAGTGGTATCAGAGCGGTCTTCTTTTTCTCTGTTTTTCTTTGCATGTCCCCAACAAGGTCGGGATATAAGGAGTTAGGGCTTGAACTGGTTGAACCTTTGCAAGACCAGCCTCGCAAATCCCGACGGCCTCCCATGGCGGATGAGAAGAAAGACGAGGGGGCAGGAGATCCCATCAAAATCTTGCTCGAAGAAGCCCTCGAGCGACAACGGAACGCGATGATGGACAGCTTTGCCCAGATCCTTTAGCGGCTACCCAGAAGCGACGCATCGGCTTCCAGCAGCTACTCTGGAAACGCCACACCCTTTAAGATACAAGTTAATTTTGAAATCCCCATATTCGAGGGTCAGATAGACGCAGATTTCGTAGATAAATGGTTAAATCTGCTAGAGGGTTATTTTTCTGTTCATGAATTTTCGAGTCAGGAAAAGATTGTTTTAGCTCTTCTCAAAGCAGCCCCCCACGTCAAGGACTGGTGGGAAACCTACTGCGAGCAGAAGGATGAAAGTACTGGCTCACTATTTTCAGCCGCACCCACCTGGGATTCGTTCCGGGATGCCATCAAGGAGCAGTACTACCCTGTTGGAAGCTATGAGGATGAATACATAAAGTGGACCACGCTGCGGCAGGGAAGGGACCAAGACGTTCCGGAGTTCACCAATCTTTTCCATACCCTTCACACAAAGTTCGGTATCAAGGATTCGGAGCAACATTTGATACTCAAATACCGTAGCTGCCTGCACAAGTACATCTAGGAAGAAATACAGTGCCTAAACATCTCCTCGCTCGGCGCAGCATACCGATATGCCGTCAAGGTCGAGCAGAATTTTAAACAAAAGAAGCGAGACTTTGGATCTGCGAATCCAAAGCAGGGGAAAGGTGCCCCTAAACCACAGAACAAAGGACAAAGCCCAGGCGGGATAGCCCAAGACAACCAGCCGAAGCTGCAAGCAAAGAACAGCGCCGCGAAGCTGAGAAAGGACACTGGAAAATGGTGCGAGTTCCATAAGAGCTCCACTCACAACACAAGTGAGTGTCGGGCCAAGCAGTCACTGGTGGCTGAGCTAAAGGCTTCAGAATCAGATGCATGTTCCGACTCTGAGTCAGAACCCGATAAGGGGAATGAAAAAGGGAAGCAGATCATTGATGCGGATCCCAATGCCACTGTTGCTACCGCAAAGATCCAGAAAAATGAAACCGAAGATCCAGAGGAGGAGGAGCGTCTTTTCCACTCCCAGATGTGGGTAAGGGCTCCCTGATACAATTCATTGTTGATAGTGGGAGTCAAAAGAACCTCATTTCAACAGAGGTCATGAAGCGGTTGGGCTTACCGACCACAGCACATCCACAACCATACACCATTGGGTGGCTTCACCAAGGACGAGATCTTCGCGTGAGCCAGCAGTGTCGCCTTCCATACAACATCAAGCCCTTCACGGATGAGGTATTGTGTGACATTGCTCCCCTTGAAGTTTGTGATGTATTACTAGGACAACCATACTTGTGGAAGAGTCATGCTGTGTATGAATCAAGGCCCCGTGCTGTTATTATTACATTGGGAAATAAGTTGCACAGGATACCATAGGTAGCACCACCTACCGCCATCTCTTTGATTACTGCAAAACAATGCAGTAAGATCATTTCCAAAACAAGGAAATTTGTTTTCCTGATGATACGCCCTCAAGGAAAGAAGAAGACAGTGGCCGCGGCCTCCAGACGGGGTCCCTCTGCACGACAACTACAGATGGACAAGGTTGTGGAGGAGTACAAGGACATCTTCACCTCCCCGGCAGGGGTTCCTCTGCACTGTCAAGTCAAGCACTCCATCGATCTGACCCCAGGTGCGTCGCTACCCAATGGACCAATTTATCGGCGCTCCGTTCTGGAGAACAATGAAATCAAGAGGCAGATTCAGGAGCTCCTGCAGAAAGGTCACATCCGTCCGAGTTCATCGCCTTGTGGGAGCCCGATCGTGTTGGTACAGAAGAAGGATGGGACGTGGAGACTCTGTATTGACTATCGGGCGCTGAACAAGATCATTGTCCGTAATAGGTACCCGATCCCACGGATTGATGACCTCCTAGACCAACTAAAGGGGGCGAAATATTTCAGCAAGATCGATCTGAAGTCAGGATATCACCAGGTACCAATCGAACCCTCTGATGTGTGGAAGACTGCCTTCAAATCCAAGGAGGGCCTCTTCGAATGGTTGGTTATGCCTTTCGGATTGACGAATGCTCCTGCAACCTTCATGAGGCTAATGGATGACATCTTGTGGCCATTCACCAACTCCTTTGTAGTAGTATACTTGGATGACATTCTGATCTTCAGCCAGAGTTGGGAAGAGCACCTCCACCACATCCAACAAGTTTTCCAAACACTGCAACAACACAAGCTATGTGCCAATTTGGAGAAATGCACTTTTGGCATGACCCAGGTTCAGTATCTGGGATACATCATTGATGAACGGGGGGTGCATGTCGATCCAGCCAAGATCCAAGTCATTCGGGATTGGCCCTCTCCAACCACCCTAACAGAGCTCCGCAGCTTTCTAGGTCTTGCCAACTTCTACCGCAGGTTTGTGTTGGGGTTTTTTCATATTTCTTGGCCCTTGAGTCAAGTCACCAAGGGAGAGGCGAAAGCAAAATTCTTTTGGTCTGAATCTCAACAGAAGGAATTCATGGAGTTGAAGGATCGCCTCTACACGGCACCAGTGCTCGCATTACCAGATTTACAACAACCATTTGAGGTCGAGACAGATGCCTCTGACTATGCTATTGGGGCAGTCCTTACTCAACATGGACATCCAGTGGCATATCACAGTGAAACACTTTCAGACACAGTCCGGAAGTACCCCACTTATGATAAAGAGATGTATTCCATTGTACAGGCCTGCCGACAATGGAAGCATTACATTTTGGGGAAGGAAACGGTCATCCACACAGACCACCGACCCCTGCAGTTCATACAGACCCAAGGGAAATTACAGAATGATCGCCATCAGAAGTGGTCTACATACCTGCAACAGTTCCACTTGAATATCAAGTATAAGAAGGGCAGCACCAATAATGTTGCAGATTGCCTCAGTCGACCACCGATCATGGCGTTAACCACCGTGCTCAACTCTTGTGGGCACGAGACTTCTGATTGGCCACTTCTCTACAAAAGCGACCCAGAATTCGGCCACACATACCAGACACTCTTGGAGGGTCGGCATGTTCCAGATTTTCACCTCCAGGATGCCCTATTATGCCACCTCGGTCACCTTTGTGTTCCTTCAAGCGAGCGTGCCAAGATGATTTGGGAAGCACACTACAGTCGGGCTGCTGGGCATTTCGGGGTTGAGAAAACAGTGGCAGTACTGCAAAATTATTTCTATTGGCCGAATCTTCGACAGGATGTTGGGAAGTACATCAGATCATGTACTGCCTGTGCCATTGCCAAACCGAACATTAAGAAGCACGACCTATATACCCCATTGCCTACCCCTAGTCGACCTTGGGAATCCATCTCCATGGATTACATGTCAGGCCTTCCTTCCACTAAGCATGGAAAAGACTGTGTTTTTGTGGTCGTCGACAGGTTCTCGAAGATGGCCATTATGGTGGCCTGCAAGAAGAATATCACAGCAGAAGCCACTGCTAAACTCTTCTTTGAACGAGTGTGGGTGCACTTTGGGATCCCACAGTCTATCATCTCAGATCGGGATAGTCGGTTTCTCAGCACATTTTGGTCCAGTCTCTGGTCAATGCTGGACACCAAACTCATGAAGTCCACAGCCTTCCATCCTCAAACTGATAGCCAGACAGAGGTTGTCAATAGGATGATTGTGCACATTCTGCGCATGAATAACTCAAAGCATCCATGCACATGGGACGAGAGCCTCCCCTATGTTCAGCACAGCTACAACCGAGCTCTTCACAGCTCCACTGGCCATAGCCCTTTTCAGGTGGGTTTGGGATTCCAGCCACTATGCCCCATTGATGTGGCCATGCCACTTGCAGCTACTCACATAAATTCAGCTCATGTCTAGTTTGAAACAGATAAGGCCACCAGCTTCATTGAGCGCATCCAACATATTCGCCAGTAGGTCCATGACATTCTTGAGCAATCAAATGCCAAGTACAAGCAGCGACATGATCAACATCGGGTGCCACACAAGTTTCAGGTGGGCGACAAAGTCTGGTTGCATTTGCAAAAGGAACGCCTTACTGGAACCTATCGGAAATTGAGACCACTCCGATATGGTCCTTACACCATTACTAAGGCTATGGGAGACAATGCATTTGAGCTCAGCATTCCCCCATTCTTTGGCCTGCACCCAGTGTTCAATGTGGACCGCCTTCGGCCATACTTTCCACCATTGCTAGACACATCCGACATTGCAGAACAACTCAAACCCACATAATTAAATCCAGATTGCATGGAACAAGCTGCAACTGATTGGATCATGGACACACAGATCAAGAACACTCGCCAACAGAATATCCAACTGTATCGAATTGTCAAAGCAGGCCAACTCCTTCAGCAGGGCAAGTGGCTCACTAGGGAACAATTTCAGCAAAATTTTCCTCATCTCATGGAGGAGCTCAACGCAATGGGGACCATTGCTTCCTAAGGGGGGAGGAATGATCCAGGTGGATATTGGTGGCCACCTGCAAAATCCACCTGGACCCCCACCATTGTTTTTCTCAGCATTTCAGTTTCCTTAATTGTAGCACAACTTACTATTTTTAGCAGTTTTTCGGGTCCTGAACTTCCGGAGCCGTTTTGAGGCCCTAAACGATGTTTTTTGGGGAATCCAGGGGCAACATGGGTCGATGTTTCCCGTTCCAACAATGGTAGTGCTCGGATAGATCTTTCTAACGAGCTATTGTATGCGTCAAACGAAGATCATATGCCAAAGTTACGACCCCGGGAAGTTGATGTACCAATTTACCCCAAACGGGGCCCACAGTTTGGCGTTTCATCTCCTAGGGTTAGGTTTTGGAATGTTAAGGGTTTTCCATTATTTCTCAACAATAAATAGGCCTTCGAGCCTCATTGTAAGACAGTTCAGAGGCATGTAGCCATCACATCTCTTCTCAGAGATAAGCTACCATCGCCCTAGCTGGTTTATTTCCATTTCTAGTTGTAAGCATATTTCAGTATTTTCCATTAATGAAATGAAGTATTATTTCCGCTGCATCTTTGTGTATATGGTTATCTATGTAATTTGTTGCGTTCCTGTTTAAATCCGGATCACCTTGCTAGAACATGATCTACCTCACTAGTTGGAGGAGGAGGATGAGGATGAAGTTTATTTTACACCACTTTGTACATTAGAAATCACCATGGTGGGAAAACAAAAATATGAGGATGATATGATTGAAAATATGATTCAGAATATACCTCCTAGTGTATCACCATTAGAGGACATAGTAAGAGAAACCCAAGACAACCCCTCAACTGATCTCTGTGTGGCCGAATCCACTTCTCTCCGTGTTAAGAATATAGAGTTCGGCCCAGAAATAACATTGAAAATCAATCCATCCTTGTCAACCTCCCAGGAGAAGGAACTGTGCAGCCTACTGAGAAAACATCTAGATGCGTTCGCCTGAAGTTATAAGGAGATGAAGGGATTGCACCCTTCAGTATGTACTCATCATATATAAATCATGGAGGATTGAAAACCAGTCAAGCAGCCTCAAAGTAGGATGAACCCAGCACTTAAAGATATTGTTAAGGATGAACTATAGAAGTTGCTTGATGTAGGATTCATCTATCCCATCTCTGACAGTGAATGGGTCTCTCCTTTGGTGCTAGTGCTGAAGAAAAATGGTAAGTGGAGAATCTGTGTTGACTATTGGGAATTGAGAAAAGCCACTAAAAAGGACCACGTTACTTTACCTTTCATAGATCAAGTGTTGGAAGGTCTAGCAGGGAAAAAAAATTTCTCTTTCCTAGATGGGTTTAGTGGGTACAATCAGATTCGAATTAGCTCGGAAGACCAAGATAAGACTAGTTTCACTTGTCCTTGGGTACCTTTGCATACTGGGTCCTTCCTTTTGGTTTGTGCAATGCTCCAGCTACTTTCCAAAGAGAGGTATTGAGTATATTTTCCGAGTTAGTTCATGATGCAGTCAAAATATACATGGATGATTTTACTCCTTATGGCTTTGACTTTCAGGAAGCTTTATCTAACGTAGGAAAAGTTCTGGATAAGTGTATTGAGATGAATCTGTCCCTTAGTCCGGAAAAATGTGAATTCTTGATGACTGAAGGGACCGTGCTAGGTCATGCAATATCTCGGTAAGGACTACAGGTGGACCCCAACAAAATTGCCATCATCAAAAGGGTCCCACCTCCTCAAAAGGTGAGAGATGTCAGAAGTTTCCTAGGCTTAACTGGATATTATAGAAGATTCATTAAAGATTTTAGCAAGCTAGCCTCTCCTTTGTTTGGCCTCTTAGGCAAAGATGTTGAGTTCATATGGTCAGAAAATTGTCAAGAAGCCCTAGATACCTTAAAGAGAAAGTTAATGACTGCCCCGATTCTCAGAGGCCCAAACTGGGCCCTACCATTTCACATTCACACAGATGCTTCGAACAAAAGAATAGGAGTAGCCTTAGGGAAAGTTGATGAAAGGTTACCTTATGCAATATACTTTATAATCAAAAACTTGTAAAAGGCAGAGTTAAACTATACAGTGACTGAGAAGGAACTCCTAGCTGTCATGCACTCCTTAAATAAATTCAGACATTATAACACAGGCTATCAAATCTTTGTGCATATTGATCATGATGCAATTAGATATTTAATGAACAAACCATATGTAAATGCCCACATCATTAGATGGTTTCTTTTACTGCAGTAGTTTGATTTGACAACTATTGATAAGCCTGGTAAAGAAAATGTTGTTGCTGACTTTTTGTCTAGAGTGAATTTGCCTGCAGGTGAAGAAGAAATGGTGGATGAACAAATGCTAGATGAACACCTATTTGCTATATCAATACTATCTCCATGGTTTGCTGATATAGCAAACTACTTGGTTTCAGCACAGTTCCCACCACACCTGTCCTCCAAAGAGCAAAGCAAGATAGTAAGGAAAAGTGCCCCTTTCACCTGGATTGGGGGCAATCTCTTCAAACTTGGCCCAAATCAGATCTTGAGAAGAAGTTTCAAGGAGGAGGAGGCCTTTGACATCCTCCTGACCTGTCATGACAGGCCTTGTGGAGGTCATTTTGTAGCAAAAAGAACTGCCTTCAATATATTGGAAGCAGGCTACTATTGGCCCACTCTTCAACAGGATGTGAGGAGATATACAAGCCAATGTGATCGATGTCAAAGGATGGGGAAACCTACTCTAAAGGATGAGATGCCCATGCAACCTCAAGTGACCTTTGAGCCATTTGAGAAGTGAGGCATGGACTTTGTGGGGCCTATCAACCCTCCTTCAAAGTAGGAACAACACATCATTGTGTGCACCAACTACCTGACAAAGTGGGAAGAGACAAAAGCAATCAAAGCAGCAACAAAGGAAAAAGTAGTTGAGCTTTTAAGAGAAAATATATTCTACAAGTTTCCGTAGCCAAGAGGGTTTGTCACAGACCAAGGCAATCAGTTCACTTCGAGCTTGATTGAACACCTACTCACACATCATAAGATCAAGCACATGACTTCCACCCCTTACCATCCACAAGCCAATGGACAAGTGGAAGTCACTAATAGAGCTTTGGAAGGGATCCTAACCAAGGTAGTGAGCAGCAGCAGAAAAGATTAGGCAGACATATTAGTTGAGGCCACTTGGGCCTACAACACAACATGGAAGACCACCACAGGGTTCACACCTTATGAACTGGTCTATGGGAAGAAGGCTTTGCTGTCAATAGAGTTTGAATTCAATACCCTAAGGATGGCAGCTCAGCTGGACCTAGACCTCGGCCATGCACAAAAGGAAAGATTACTTTAGCTTAATGGATTGGATGAACATAGATTGCAAGCCCTTCTCCATAGAGAGGTATTTCAAATAAAGATGTGGCATGACAAAAATATCGAGAAGAAATTCCAAGAACGCGATTCGGCACTACTCTATGATTCAAGATACAAGGATTTCAAAGGAAAGATGAGGACAAGATGGTTGGGACCCTACACTGTGGAGAAATGCAATGACACTAGTTTAGTTCTGGTTAGAACCATTGATGATGAAGCCATCCCCATGCTTGTCAATGGACATCAGTTGAAATTCTACACGAAATCCCTCTCCAGGAGAGAGTTATTGAAGATTTGAATAAAACAGTGATGGTAGTGGATCATGTCTTAGCTTCCACTTCACCCACTCACTAAAAATAGTAATAATAATAAGGACTCAAGTGAAAACCTCCTTGAGGCGCTTGAATCCCATCATTGGGTTCAAAACCTCTTCTAAGGCAGCCCAGTGATGTAAAAAAAAAAAAAAAAAGAGGAAAAAAGAATAAGATCCCTGAGTGAAAACCTCCCTTGGAGGTGCTCGGGGTAGGCAACTAGGGTGAAAACCTCTCTAAGGCACCCTAGTTGTTTTCAGAAAAAAGGCAGAGAGGAGAAAGAAAATGATTTTTTTTTGGTTGCATTGTAGGTTTGTAGGAGGACTACAGGGAGCAAAAGTAGATGCCAAGGGGACCCTAACATGCATAACAGAACCCATCTCATCTTCTCCACACCTTCCTCCATCATATTTGGCATTTCTTTCACCCCACTGTATCTCTTTTTCAAAAATTGTGTTTTCTACAGGAGGCTCCTGTAGGAATTACATAGAGTTAGAAGTCGCTACAGAAGGCAGTTTGAGGGACAAAGAAGCTTCATCAAGAACCTTTAATCCCTCCTACAATCTTCAAACCTCCTTGCCATCATTTCTCAACCTGCATGACACCCCAAGCATCATTTTTCTCTTGTCCAAGAAAAAGACAAAAAAAAAGTTTTCCAATATAAAAAAATAAAAATAAAAACAAAAAAAGAGAGGAAAAAGTACCATCAACCTCACCTGAAGCCTACCTACTACCTCTCCATCTTTATCTACACCTCTGGCATCATACTCGAGCTCCAAGCACAGGAAGAGGCTAAAGTTTCAAGGGGAGAAGCAACTACAGGAGTTCCTGTAGTAATGCCTGTAGCAGCTGATCCGATAGAAATCCAGCACCAACAACAAGAGTGTGCAAACATGAAGTTTGAAAAGGCACATGAAGCTCAGATCTATCCAAAGAAGAACTAGAACAAGCACACAACCACACATTAGCAAGAAGAGACAACATGCAAAAAGGAAATAAAGGCATGTAGTAGAGAAAAGCCACAGCACCTCACAACATATACACTCAGATCACAGGTAAATAACTAAGTGACTCCTCTGTTTTCAGTTGTGTAATTAGAAGTCATACAAAAGAAATGAGATGGTTGAGGTTGAACGAGGGAAAGGTGGCCAGTTAAGCTAGCCACCTTCATCTGGTTGACTCCACTCATCCGAGATGTCACCCACACATGCGCACAGTCAACTTCAATACAAGATGCCAAGGACAAGTAGTGGAGGATGTGTGAACTCTGATGCAATAATGGGCGACGATTATGAGAAGGGGCCATGATGACTAAGCAGGTGGGGACCAACGATCCAAATATGGCCAATGTATACCTTGCCAGCTCAACACTCCTCACCAAAAATATCCATAAAGGGTAATAAGTACTCCTCCCCGAGCATTCTCACCACCTTTTCCTTCATTCTCTCCTCGTAACTTGGCTACAGCAATCTCCTTGTGCCCCCACAGCCTCGTAACCACTTTCCTCCATCGATCTCTCCCATATTCTTGCTCTCGGCATTTTCTACAAGAGCACCTATAGGAAATCTTCATGAGGGACAGTAGGCTTCTACAGGAGGGGCAGTGAGTTGTTTTAAGGGGGGGAAACACGATTTTTAGCATGATTCTCAGACTAAAGAGGTAGGGTTCATGAACACCCCCTGTTGAATATCAATATATAAAAGAAGTGGTTTCAATTTGAGGAGGAAATAAGCCTTTAGGAGAGGAAAAAATACATAATAATAATAAAAAAAAAATCTGCTTATTTTTAAAAAATACAATCTCCTCTATTTCTCCATTCTTCTCAAAATTATTTATCTCCACCTCCATATTTGGTTTTCCAAAAGAATATAGACAATATGATAGGATGGTTTATGCAAAAGGAGCCCACTAACTCCACTAGGCTCCATGCACATCCCCAAGTAATGGACATATTCACAAGAGCAAATTGGATGAACGTTTTTTGAGAAATTCTGAGGGTTTGATGAGGAGATTGCCCAAGAATTTACCCTCCTTGGTCCTTTACACAAGAACACATGGCACTGTCACTATTAGAGGTCTTTCCATGGAGATAAGCCCTAAATTGATCAGTATGGTCACTACCCTTCCTCTTGGGTTGACTTGGAGTAAAGATGAGAAACCAATTGGTTAGGTTGCCAATAAAAACTTTTTCCAAAATCATGAAACCCCTGTTGAAGATAAAAATTGCATTAGAAGGGCTAGCATACCATATCCCCGGGATGAGGTGAGCTATCAAATAATCAAATACATTTCTTGTGATGGGAGATACAGCATGTTTTATGGTTATCACTTTAGAATCCTCCAAGAATTAAAGTATGGCATGGACACTCCATCACCTCAAAAGCTCAGTATCCCTTACTTCCTCCTGCAATCCCTCATTGACTCTAGCACCAAGGTAAAAGTTGGAAATTCAGAGCAGCTAGCTCACGATGGCTTAATCAAAATTTTAGTAAAGGAAGCCATCCATACCTTTACACTCCCTATACCATGGGAAGTTTTCCAAAACATGACAACTGAGGATGACATAAAAGCCTTAACCTATGATGTCAACCCTACTGGCAATGAGGAGGAAGAACAACAAGGGGGAGAAGGTGGAGCAAGTGGTGACATAGCAGAACAAGAAAGGAAGGAGGAAGGAACTGAAATAGAGGAGGAGAAATATGAACAAAAAGAGACAAAAGAAGGAGAAAAAGAGGCAGAGAAGGAAGAACAAGAAGAATTCCCTAAGACTTTGGAGAGGGAGGCAGCAGCTACCCTCACTACCCTCAGTACACCAATCAAGCCAAATAAAAAGAGGAAAAGACAGGCCTCCATGTATTTTGGGGCTAGGAAAAGCACAAGAATTAAAACAGGAAAGCCTCAGCCCTCTTCAAAAGTGTCAATTACCATTGAAGATTCACCCTCTGCGAAAGGGAAAGAATCTCCTTCCAAGACACCTATAACATATGAAAGGGCGACTCCTAGATCTTCCACATGGAAGGAAAAGGAAGTACTACAGGACCTAAAAACAATCCTACAGGAGGCTTAGAGAGTTCTATAGGAGACATGGTAAAAATTACAGGAGACCCAAAAACTTGAGAAAAGGATAGAAGGACAACCATAGGTGAAGGAGGAAGCACAAGAGATATAAGAGCCTGACCCCCAGCCTAGTCTTGCCTCTTATTACAACCTACTTGAGGGAGGCAAAATAATTCCACAAAAATTTTCAATTCCACTATTTTTTGAATTGGAGAGAGAAAGAGTGAGAACGCACAGGTGGATGCAAATAGCCAAATCCAAAGGGGTTGATATGTTGGCCATATGGAATACAAACTCAAGGAAATGGGTAGAGAGTTGAGTGCCCTCAGAGACAGGGAAGCAATTACAAGAAGCCACCTTGAAACTGAAAATGAATTACTAAGGAGGCATCTGCAAGAGAATGAGACCTAGGTGGCATGCATGGCCAGCTTATCCATGGAGGCATTGTAATGTAGAACACCAACCAAATCCTATGGCCTCTATCTAAAGACCAATGGTTACAATTCCAAATAAATAATTTGGCACAAAGAGGCACAATGCCTTTCCAAGACTACAGGCAGTTCATGGATTTGTGTGACCAAAGCACCTTATAGGATAAAACAAAGATTGCAAAATTCTACTTATACAACATGGCCCTCATAGACATGAGTGTGTGGAATCCCAATGCGAAGCTAGGGGTCCTGCAATTAATGTCCATGGCCTCATGGATAAACCATGAAGAATTGAGGGCAATAGAAATAAAAAGATTGATGACAAAGGAGCAGAATGAGCCATTAATGATAAGAGTTGAGCCATCAGATCCTATGGCACTAATCAGTAAACACAACCTACTTGCCAATGACCCTCATATTTCCCCTAGATATCTCACCAATTAGGCACAAGCCATTGCACACTTTGAGGATATGCAAAGGCTACTTGGGGATGACTGTGTGCATGCATGCATGAGGAGATGGAACACCTTACCACACAGTTTTCATATCAAGGAATATCATTCCCCCATGAGGCTGAAGGGGCCATTGAAAAGAGTGTCAATGTAGAAGTGCACCATGTAAAGGCTAAAGATCAATTGGATTGGCCTCAAACTGATTCCTCCCCTCCTATTAGGAACGCTGGAAGGAAGAAGAGAAGAAGAAGAGGAGGAGCAGTGGAAGGACATAGACAGGAAGGTAGGATTCTAGGACAAAGAAGAGCAGACCACATCAGAAGCTTAGAATGCTAGGGAGGCCATCAGGGCCATAAAAGATGAGGAGATTGACTAAGTTGCTCAGAGGATGAGCAACAACTTCAGTAGGGGGGTGATGATCAGCCTCACAAATGGGTAATTATATGGGCTCATTTTACCTCCTAACCTAGTCAAATCAACCATTCTCTTAGCTTCCTGTATGATTTTTTTATTATATTTATGCTTATAGAGTGAGTTGACTTAGTTATTGTGCCATGTGGTCTAACATGCATTTAATGCAGATTATTGATGGATTTCGAGGTCAAAGTCAAGGATCCAGTGGATAAATGGTAGCAATAACTCGAAGTGGATAGTGGAGAGGAATTATAAGGGGGAATCCTCATCATTTATTACTCCTCACTTTGTATTACCCTTCATTCATCTCAGAGTACCAGCAGCCGAATCATGCACTAGAAGGCATCCGAGCAAGTGGAGGATGACTGATGATTATCTCGAGTTTTGGGAGCCAAGCCTCCCTAACTTTTAGGAATCTATTGGTAGCTTAATTTGCATAAGTAGATAGGCCTAGGGCCTCACTAGGGTTGGATTTTTTCTTATGTAAACTCTGCTCAAATTTCGAGCTTATTATTTTTGTGATAGTCTCATGTAAACTTGCTATTGTTTTGAAAATAAATATGGAATCCTTCTTGAGCTAGCTCTAAGCTACCTCAAAGGGCTGAAGCTCTTAAGTTAGGGCCCAATCCAAGTGGCTAAGTTCCTCTTTACTTGTATTTGTATGCCTTTTTTCAGTTTGTAGATTAGTTTGTTGTTGGATTTACTTCTCTTATGGTTAATAATAGGTTGCTTTTGAAGATTTAGTAGTTTGCTTCCATTTGTACTTTCTGTATCAGGTTAAGAAGTGATAAAGAGAAGATTCAAAAGGCTAGAAATAGTGCCTTTTCCTCCCTTCCTCCCTCTTGGACCATGATTTGAGGCAAAGACTAGCTTGCTGCCCCAAAAACACAAATTTTCCTCATTCATAGGACTTCAAGTGTTTTCAGCTTTTTGGTGGGATAATAGTCTAGTTCTACTTTTCTTCAGATCTTCTTCATCATGCTCACTTCTTGATTTGAAATAGTCTTCTTCCATGTTTTCCTTTCTTGCAGCATTTCTCAGCATTTCCTTCAATAGATCATAGTTTAGACTATTTTTATGCAAAACTTTGTTTTTCTAGATGCACTCATTTCATTGCTTGCATGATCTTATTGGTTGAATGTTAGTTCCTCTGTAGCAGATCTCTTCTAGCAGTAGGCCAGCTTATCATCCATCCCATCCTCCAACTGATCCGTGCCCTACAGGTCACCCAAACCTCACCTCAATTCTGCCTTAGTTTCCTGCATTTTCCATAGAACTTCTTCCTCTCTTGTTGAGCAAACCCAATCATCTTTCTCTCTCCTGGTGGTTCATGGTAGACCTTAGGTGCCCTAACGCCTCACTCCAACCTTCATCCACCTTTTTCACCCACTCTCACACCCTCAAAATAGTGAAAACGGCTCTCGGCCTCCTCCTGTAGGCCTCCTGTAGTGCCCTGTTTTCCTCCTATAGATTTCTTGTGTCCTCCTATAGATTTTCCTGTAGGCTCTCTTTTGAAGTCTAAGTGTGGGAAAAGCCTCCAGAAGGCCACCTGAGACCTCCTAGGACCCATCCACACTATCCTACATCCTCTCAAGTCCCAAAACCACCCTTCAACGCCATCTATTCGCTGCCACATTCACACACAATAAATTACATGCATGTCAAATTCACATAAAAATCCAAAAATATGTTTTTGCTTATTTACATCCAAAAATACCTTAGTTAGATTTTGTTTACTTTCTTGAGTAGGTAATGGAATTCCTTTCATGGTTTTCATAGTGCTTTCTGCAAAAATAGAATTAGTTGGTTAATTAGGGTTCACTAGGTTTTCTTTACATCTCAGTCTTTCTCCTTTATGCACTTAGAATAGCGTTTGTAGAGTAATATTTCTCTCCTTTCATCACATATAAAGCTTCTTCTGGGATCCATAGAAGTTGGCTTCAGCTCCTAGTGATCCTGCACTGGCTGACCAAGTGACAACCTACAATGAGAAATAGTACTTGTGCATACAACAGCGACACTTCCAATTTTGTTACAAACTACCGGGTTGATAAGAGTAAAGTAGGTAGCCCAGGAGTTGCAGCATTATTTCCACAATACTAGTGTTCGCCAAAAACCTATTAATAAATATCTTTCCCGTGGAAAGTTTCCCATAATTTCTTGACAATTAAATCCTTACTAAAACATTATATGTCCTTTATACCCCACCCTCAATCCTTCTCATGTCTCACAAGAACCTCTAAATAGACCAAAAATATCTTATTTGTGGATTTAGGCCTAGCCCAAAGGCACCTAGTTATAATAGCATCAACTCTTTTGGTCTAAATATAATGAGGGGAGGAAGATATTGAGGCTAAAACCCTCTAATTGTAATGAAATCACGTCCTCCCCATTTGTCATGAAATGCTTTGATGATGTCAATTGTTTAGGGTTTTGTCAAAGAGTGCATGAAGTAGGTTACCATGAGCATCTCACATGTATATTTTCCCTCACCATGAATGAAGACAAGATCACCATTACAGGGACCGATTTCATGTTTTCAGTGGATGCCATCTCTCAAGCTACATGCGTACCAAACCATGGTGAAAATGGGTTCAAAGGCGTGAACCTATACCTAGAAGAGTACAAACCATACTTGAAATCACAATACAAAGGAGCTCACTCACATGTTTTCCCATTCAGATTACTTGTTGGAGAGATATGCACCATTGATGAAGGTTGTCATGAAGCTCTTCACATGTGAGGGTAGATTTTATAGGCTATATCAATACCATATAAGAAATCTCATGCATTTTACAGTTGCCAAGTCTCTAAATTTGTGTAGCTACTTGTATAGGATCCTAACCAAAATGTTTGAAAGGGTGCAATTGAAATGAAAAGTGAAGTATCCTAGCCTCTCTCACCATAGCCTGATAAATTTTATAGTACTTCATCAGTTGAAAGAGAAGAACATGACATGGGACACCTTCATTGAGGCAGCCTTGAAAATGCATATAACCACTTTACCAAACTAGCACCAAACCATGTCAGTACAACCCATGGAGGTGGGGTCATCAAGCAAACATGATGAGCCTAAATTTTCCAAAACCCACCTAAGCCTAGCTATCTAGCCTAAAATCCTTTACATTCCAATCATCTATTAACTGTGATTTGATAGAGAGAACCATCTCTAGTTTGGTAGAGCTAGCTACCAAAATAAAATCTTTGTCTGTGGTTACCTCTGTCAATCTCCTCATCATCCTGAGGCATTGTGGAGTATAACAAAGGGCATGACAGCTAAGGAGTGCCAAGGTGTTCTAGTGAATGTAAGGTTCCCAAGTCATGGAAAAACATAATGCTAGTTGTGAGGTCATGATTGCCAAGGTGTGTTAGGGAATGCTAGGGTATAGTAACATGTGCCAGATAGTACGGAGACATGTCAAACAAGCTAAGATGTGACAAGTGTTAAGGCATACCAAGATGTACACGATTGTGACAATGCATTTCGGGGACTTTCAATGCAACAAATTGGGGGAACAAGTAAAACTACAAGGAAATGATCACATAATAGGGTTAATAAGTCATCAATTTACCTTTTCCATGAGGGTTATGCTAGGCACACCAACACTAGGTTCCAATAGGTGCCAAATGCCAAGTATCAATGCATTCCGAGTTCCAAATATTCTTCTATTTATTCTCATCTACTTTCCAATAATCGATCTCAAATAACTTTAATATTAAACCATGCCAAAGCATACCAAGTCATCTCAACACATGCCAAACATGCTAAGACTTTCCAAGTGCCAACATGTGCCAAGTGCCATGTGCATTAGGGACTGTGATGCATGCTATGAAGTGGAAGAGCATATCGAAGATTTCTAAGGTGTTCTAGAGAGTGCCAAAGCATGTTGAGGAGTCTTAGCAAGTACTATGACAACACAAGGGAGAACTAGGTCAAAATGCATGGAAGTGAATGAATATGTGGGTGTGTCGGGGAGTGTCAATGAGTGCTATATGTCATGCCAAGGAGAGAGTGACAAGGTATGCTAAGCACATGTAAGGCATGATAGGGAATATGATGGAATTTCAAGAAGTGCTAGAGTGTGCTATGTAGTTTCGGGGTGTGCTAACATGTGCCAAATAGTGCCAAGGCATGCGAGGTGCCAAGACATGCTAGGATGTGTAGGGTGCCAAGGTACGCCAATACGCATCAAGGATTTCCAAGGAAACAAAAGGAATAATTAAGCTAAAAGGCAAGGAAATGAGCACATAATAGGGCTAATAAGTCATCAATTTACCTTTTCCATGAGGGGCATGCTAGGCACACCAACACTAGGTGCCAATAGGTGCCAAGTGCAAAGTGTCAATGCATTTTAAGTGCCAAATGTTCCTTCGTTTCTTCTCATCTAGTTTCCAATAATTGACCTCAAATAAATTTAATATTAAACGACTCCAAAGCATACCAAGTCATCTTAATGCATGTGAAACATGCTAAGACTTTCCAAGTGCCAACACTTGCCAATTTCCAATGTGTGTCAGCGACTGTGATGAATGTTATGAAGTGGAAGAGAATATTGAAGAGTGTTAAGGTGTGCTAGAGAGTGAAAACACATGCTAAGGAGTTCTAGGGAGTAATAGGACAACACAAGGGAGCACTAGGTCAAAATGCATGGAAGTGAATGAATATGATGGTGTGTCGGGGACTGTTAATGAATGCTAGTTGTCATGCCAAGGAGGGAGTGAAAATGTATGCTGAGAATGTGTAAGGCATGCCAGGGAATATTAGGGAATGTCAACAAGTGCTAAAGTGTGATAGGTAGTTACGGGGTGTGCTAACATGTTCCAAATAGTGCCAAGGCATGCCAGGTGCTAAGATATGCCAGGATGTGTAGGGTGTGAGAGTATGCCAATATGTGTCAAGGAGTTTCAAGGAAACAAAAGGAATAACCAAGCTAAAATGCAAGGAAATGAACACATAAGTGGGTTAATAAGTCAGAACTTTATCTTTTTCAAAAGGGGCATGCTAGGCACACTAATAATATGTTCCAGTGCATGGAAAGTGCTAATGTGTGCCAAGTGCTAATGTTTTTCAATGAAATATTATGCCAAGGTGTTGCAGGGCATGCTAGGGACTATAGGGGATGCCAATACATGATTGGGGAATGCTATGTTGCACTAGGGCATGCCAACATGTGCTTGGGAATCCTACTCATGGCAAGATGTTCTATGTACAAAAGTGTTCCAGGTGAAAAGATGTTCCAAGACATGCAAGGTTCCAAGGAATGTTAGTGTACCATTCCAAAGCATGTTAATGTGTGTCATCAGTGTTGAGGAGTGCTAGGTCTCTCTCATTAATAGATTTTATGGAGCTTAATTATGTATTAAATAATATAGTTCCTACACACACTAGTGGAACTTTATTTAAAGGAAATTTGCTAGATAATATAAACCTGATAGAGATTAATCATGTGTTGACTCATAGGAAAACTATATTCTTATGACTTGAGGGAAATGATACACACTAATTACTTCTTAACAAATTTACTACCTACTATAACCACTATGACCTTGGACACATAATGAAAAAGACACAACAATGATCTTAAATTATTATCTTTTGTCAAAAAATATAGTAACAGGTACATAACGTTATCAAAAAATCATTGTAATGTTCAATGATGATGAATATATTTTGACCGTTACCAAAAATAACCAAAAGGATCATTGGTGAGGGTTAATAAAATATCATCACTAGAAGTGTCACGAAGAGAGAATTAGTGATGGGCCTTTAACGAACCTCACCAAAAGTGTCACCAAAGAGAGAATTAGTGATGGGCCTTTAATGAGCCTCATCAAAAGTGTCATTGAAAATGGCTTTGGTGACAAACCTTAAAGGACCATCACTATATACACTTACAACAACGATTTTTTAAATAGAATCACAATATGCAACATTGGTGATGGACCTTAAATGTCTGTCACAGGCATGAAGTGTCATCAAAAACTCATTGGAATGAACAATGATGACAAACCTTTGTTGACCATCACCAAAAGTAACCAACAAGATCAATGGTGACAGTCAATAAAAGATCGTCACTAGAAGTATCACCAAAGAGAGAATTAGTGATGGGCCTTTAACAACCATCACCAAAAGTGTCACTAAAGAGAGAATTAGTGACGATCCTTTGAACGACCCTCACAAAAAGTGTCATTGAAAGTGGATTTGGTGACAAACCTTAAAGGACCATCACAACATACACTTACAAGAACATTTTTTTAAAGACTGTCACCATATGCGACATTGGTGATGGACCTTAGAGGTCCGTCACAGGCATGACCCTTACCAATGACCTTTTTTCTTGAAGTGATATGTCCACACATGCAGAGATTATAAAGTAAAAATGTAATTAAATGTTGATATAAATCATTTCCTTTGCCCTATCCCTACATTCCATTTAACAAATGAAAATAAACCATAAGAAATAATCAAAGTTTCATCTAACAATTAATCAACCATAAGAAATAATGAGAGTTTCATATAACCCTCAAATCAGCCATAATAAATAATCAAAGTTTCATCTAACTGTCAACCATCGCTTAGGGGATATTCTAGAACAGATCATCTTCCATGCAATCATGTACTCTCTCCCATAGTTCCCCTCAAGCTAATATATTATTTCCATCAAGAATCAACAACCCAATTGGTTCCTTGGTTTTTTATTTTATAGTCTTTCTTCCCAACAATTTTGTTTTAGCAACATCCCACTGTTGGGCGTGCCAACCCATTTTCTTAGGTCTTTTGTTTTTTTTTCGAAAAAGGTTCTTTCCTTTTTCTTTAAAGCCTTCCTTTTTCTCCCGCACTCTCACTTAGTATATTTCTCCCTCTAAGTGATTCAATATGTTATTTGTATCCCATGTTATTACATCCATATTTTTCTAATTATTCTCCTAGGCATTTTTAGGAGATTTTTACGAAAGTTCCATCTTGGACTTGACCACCAACCATTTTTTGAAGCTAACAACAAAATTTTTTAAAGCTCTAGTTCTCTTTCATGAATATCCCAAACAGTTTATTTATTAAGTCAATAGTAAAATTAAATATTACAATCATCACCTTAGTCTTATCATGAATTACATAACCATTCAATATAATAATATTCAATGACTAAAATAGTCAATATTTAAAAATCATACCACAAGGGAATTACTTCATGATTTTGGATTGAAATCTTGAATCCCACAAAAATTACAGAGAAAGTTATCGGAAAAATAAGGGATGAAAATTATGGGTAACAAGATAGACTTTCAAAAGGCATAAATTCTAAACCAAGTACTAGAATTGAGAAAATGAATAATGAATGGAAAGGTATTGATGAGAAGGTTATTCTAGTGAACTCAAAATTTGGAAATGGGCAGTTATTTAGAATAAAATTTTATGGGATATCTATAGGAGTATAAAATGATCATGAAGACTTGTAGCATGACTAGAATCAGTAAAGCATGGGTTGATGTTGGGTAGCAAAGGTCCCAAATAACGGTTTTGGGGTAGAAAGCCTAGAAATTAGGAGTAAATTATTGTAAAAGCTTTGAAGTATGCGGAGCGCAAAGTGTAAAAGGTTGCATTAAAGGGTTGTCTGCCCAAGAAATAATGTAAAATAATAGTAATTAAGTCAGTCTGCTGACCATAGGAAGGTATAAATAGAGCGTGGCTCTATGAAGGATAGGCAGTTCTTTTTGGGATATTATTTTTGGATCTGAAATGTAATGGGTTGTTGAGAGGAATAGCGAGAAAGTGTCTGTAATTCTGAGTCGAGGGTTTGGGTAGGGGATAGAGGCTCTGTAGCTGTGTGTGCAAAGTCCTGAAAGAGTCTGCATGGACCCCTACAGCTGAGTGCGCAGGGCGGATCTAGATGTATTGGTGATAAGTGAAAATAAAGATAAGTTTCTTCTGCAAATTCTGCGTTACAATCTGAGTTATCGTGAATCTAACTGTATGAATGGTTAATCTAACTGTTTACTCTATGTGCATATGCTTATAATTTATAGACCTATTAAATGTTTGCTTAAATACCCTTCTAAGTAGATCTGAGTTACATAGATTTGATCTGTAAACCCCGCGATCATAGAAGGTCAACATCTTTCTGGGTCCAGATCTACATGAATATAGAGCAGCGTGAAGCTGTAGAATGGCACGCGATACCTACAGACCACATCCATACATCCCAAGGGTGTAGAAACCTAGTTCCAGCACCCTCCCCTGCTACCTCAGGTGAGACCTTAGTCCGTGCTCCGCGGACTGTTGCCGAAAGGGCTGGTAGCTGCGGGATTTTCTTGGATAAATAATTCTTCCAAACCTAGGTCAGGCCCATATAAGCCAACAAATGGTTCCATTGTTGGGACTAGGATCTACCAAGGGGTGTCTAGTGTGAAACGTGGGGACGTTGAAGGATCGAAGGGATCAGGAACGGTAGTAGATCAAGGGTAACTATGGCGAGCAGGATTTAGTTGCTGGTATTCAAAGGAGCAGGAGGCGAAAAACCGAAACAATTTTGGTTCGTATTAACATCAGTATGGAATGCGCAACAAATTACGGATGAGAATATCAAAAAAGCTACCTTATTCATTGTACTACATGACCAAGCGTTGACATGGTACATGAAGTATTCAAGCGGTAACCCAATTGCGGGGATAGCAAAAATCCAGACCGAACTAAAAGGGGAATTTAGCCAGCTGAAGTCAGAAACGTAATCGGTCATAAGGTTTAAAGAGATCACGATGATGCCTTGTGAAACCCCATGGGATTTGGATCATAGGTTGAAAAGCACCATCCGCGAGGCCAACATGACTCTGACAGATGCACATCACCATGCTTGGTTCATCGCATCATTAACGCAATATCTAAAGTTGGCTCTATCACAAAAAAAGATCTCAACCCAAGCTGAAGCACTGAAGGCAGCAATGCGGCTGCATGAAACCCCGATACAGGACCCGGGTTGGGAGTTCAGCAAATCTAAGCACAGATCCAAAATTTGTTCTTAGAAATGAAGAAGTTAAAACAAGAATAGGCACTGTGCCCTAAAGTCCAGGAGGAAGTATGATGTATAAAGTGTAGGAACCAGGGACATGATAAAGATCATTGTCTGGTCTCGGTGCATTTTGTGGTAATGAGGGGACCGACATCGTTGCAACCAAAGGTACAAGTAGGGTCGAGCACAACCACCCTGCTCTGGTGCGCAATCTGTCAAGTGGGAGGAAAGAAAAACACTGATAATTGTCATCTATTGCCAAAATACAGCCAGAACCCCTAGCAGCTCTTTTGTAGCTTTTGTAGATCAGTAGGCCATGAAGAAAGGGATTGTCGTAGTTATCAAATGTTGATGGATCAGTCATTTGCCTATAGAATGCAAACTGAGGCACGAGGTCAGGATCTAGTCACGGCGATGGTGCATGCTGGGTTCCAAGGACGTGGTCAAGCACGGGGAGGAATGGGACTGTTGGGTGTGGAGCATGATTATTTAGAAGTCTTTGTTTCAGCCGGATTTATACCCAGGAAGTTTGTACACCCCTCCATGCGAGGGGGTGCAGAGGGGAGTTGTTCTCCCCAGTGGGGGTTCAGGGGGCCGATCCCCCTCAGCTGGAGGGTCTGAGGGCCAGCAGTCCCCCGGTGGGGATTTCGAGGGCAAAGCCCCGAAGCTAAAAACATCTGTAAAATTGCCTTGTAAAAGTATACTAATTTGTAGTCAATCTGGGTCATTCATTAGGCGGATGATGTGATGGTAGAACTTATGTTTAGTTTAGGGTTTTTTGCCCTAGAAGGAAACTCCTCTCTTCGTATGAGGGCATTGTATTGAGGTTGTGTAATAGATGTGTATTCTCTGAGTGAGAAATAGAGAGGTGAGACTATGAGAGAAAATAGAGGATATTACAGCGGATCTATTGTAGGTTGTGTCTCTTCATTTTGTTGGATAATAGAAAGGAAGGACTGGCTATTCGGGTGGACGTAGCCCAAACTGGGTGAACCACATATATTTATGTCACTATGGTTTTATGCGTTTTCTGTGTTTATATTTATGCAATATTCTATGTGTTCCATTGCTCTAAAATATATAATTTTCTAATAATCGGTATCAGAGCCGAAGGACTATTTGGCTGATAAACTCGCAGGAAAGAAGGGTTCCTCGTTCAAGTGGGAGCAATGGCAGAATATGGTAAGTTTAGGGTCAAGAAATTTAACGGCCAAAACTTCTCACTGTGGAAGATGCATATGGAAGATTATCTGTATTAGAAAGATATGTACCTACCACTGGGAAAAAAAACAAAGATGTCGACGGGTATGACAGATGAAGAATGGAACCTTCTCAATAGAAAGGCACTCGAAACAATACTGTTATGCCTCACAACATCGGTCGCCTTCAACATTTCAAAGTAAACAACGACAGAGGGTTTGATTAAGGCATTGGCGAAACTATATGAAAAACCCTCAGCCTCAAACAAGGTATTTCTTATGAAATGGTTATTTAATATGAAGATGTTAGAAGGTGGATCTATCGCAGACCATTTAAATGATTTTACTACTGTTACAAGTCAGTTAAGTTCTGTAGGGGTAAGCTTTGACGATGAAGTTAGAGCTCTGTTATTCTTGTGCTCATTTCCAGAAAGCTGGAATGGTTTAGTAATGGCCATTAGTAACTCTGTTTCTAGATCTAGTACTTTAAAGTTTGATGATGTTGTCGGTGCTATCCTTAGCGAGTAAATGCGACGGAAAAGCTCCGGTGAGACATCCAGTAATGCTTTAAGTGCAGAGTCTAAGGGAAGAAAAATGGAAAGATGAAAGAGCTCAGGATATCACCGTAAATCAAGGAAAGGCAGATCCAAGTCCAGATCAGGGATTTGTGCTGGAAATGTGGAAAGAAAGGACACCTAAAGAAAGACTGTAGATCTCGGAAGGGAAAAGAAGGAGATGCATAGCAAGAAAACAATCATGAAGCAAATGTGACAAGTGAGGTGTTACAAGATGCTTTGATTCTTTCTTTTGAAAATATTATTGATTCCTGGGTGGTAGATTCAGGGGCCTCATTCCATGCCACACCTGATAAGAAATATTTTCATTACTATGTTTAAGGATATTTTGGACAAGTCCGTTTGGGTGATGTTAAACCCTGTAAAATTGTTGGAATGGGTAAGGTTCTTATAAAACTGCAGAATGGAAACCAATGGCTACTAAAGGAGGTAAGGCATGTTCCAGATCTAAAGGAAAATCTAATTTCGATAGGGCAGTTAGGCGGTGAAGGTTGTGTGACAACTTTCACAGATAAAGCTTGGAAGGTCACGAAAGGAGCCCTGGTAATAGCAAAAGGTGAAAAGGTTGGTACATTGTATTTATGCAATGGTATTTCTAACTCTGTTAATGCTTTAACTTCCAAAGGAGCAGATGTAGCATTATGGCATCATAGCCTCAGACACATGAGTGAGAAGGGGATGAAGATTATTCACTCAAGGAATTTGTTGCTGGGTTTGAAGAATGTTGATTTGGACTTCTGTGAGAATTGAATTTATGGAAAACAGAACAGAGTCATATTTCTCAGAGTTGTGAAAGAAAAGAATAGTGAAAAATTAGAGCTTGTGCATACAAATGTATGGGGACCTGCTGAGATATCATCTCTTGGTGGCTCTCTTTATTATGTTACTTTTATTGATGATGCAACTAGAAAAACTTGGATTTATTATATTAAGAACAAATCTAATGTATTTGATACTTTCAAGAAGTGGAAAGCTTTGGTTGAGATTGAGACAAGAAAGAAATTAAGGTGTCTCACATCAGACAATGGAGATGAATATTGCAGCGAAGAGTTTGATAGGTATTGTTTAGAGCATGGAATTCACATAGAGAAGACAGTTCCAAGAACACCACAAGAAAATGATGTGTCAGAAAGGATGAACAGAACAATCATGGAGCATGCAAGGTGCATGAGATTGCATGCAAGATTTCCTTTACAATTTTGCGTAGATGTTGTAGATACTGCTTTTTATCTAATAAACAAAGGGCCTTCAAGTTCCTTGGATGGTGGTGTTCTAGAGGAAGCATAGACAAGTAAAAAGGTAAGCTACTCTTTTTTAAAGTCTTTTGGTTGTGAGGCCTTTGTCCATATTAATAAAGAAAATAGAACAAAGCTTGAGGAAAAATCAAAGAAATGTACCTTTATTGGATATGGTGTTAATTATTTTGGTTATCGCTTATATGATTATGAAAATCACAAAATCGAGAAGAGATGTAATATTCAATGAAAAGGTCTTGTATAAGAATCAGTTGAAGGAAAATAAATATGAAAAAGAAAACAAGGAATACACAGTTCTTGATGAGATCACTGAAAAAGTAAAGGTGCCTGAAAATAATAATAATCAACAACCACAACAACAACAACCACCACAACAATAGCAGGCACCCCAAACACCTGAATGTGGTGTTAGAAGATCTACCAAGATAAGTATACCCCCTGAATGATACTCTCCTTCATTATATTATTTATTGTTGATTGATTCTGGTGAACCCGAATGTTATGAAGAAGCAATGCAGGTTGAAAGCAGGAAGAAGTGGGAGCTAGCCATGGAAGAAGAGATGGACTCCTTAATGCATAACCAGACTTGGGACTTAGTCAGGTTACCCGCAGGAAAAACTGCATTAAAGAATAAATGGGTTTAGAGGCTGAAGTAAGAAGATGGAGGAAAACAAAGGTACAAAGCTAGACTTGTGGTGAAGGGGTTTGCACAAAATAAAGGTATTTATTTTTATGAGATATTTTCTCCTATTGGTAAAATGACTTCAATCAAAACTATTTTAAGTCTAGTAGCAGTTGAAGATTTTCATCTTGGGCAGTTAGATGTAAAGATAGCCTTTCTCCATGGGGATTTGGAGGAAGAGATATATATGCAGTAGCCACAAGGATATGAGGTAAAAGGGAAGGTGAAACTAATGTGCAGGTTGAAGAAGAGCTTGTATGGCTTAAAATAGGCTCCAAGGCAGTGGTATCTAAAATTTGACAAGTTTATGTCTGAACAAGGTTATACTATATGTCACTCTGATCATTGTGTTTATATGAAAAAGCAAAGTGATGGCAGCTATATTATATTGTTATTGTATGTAGATGACATGCTTGTTGCAGGGTCTAACATGTAGGAAATAAATGTGCTCAAAAGAAAATTAGCAAATTCATTTGCAATGAAGGATTTAGGAGCTGCAAAACAAATCCTTGGTATGAGAATAACTAGAGATAGGAAAAATCGCAAATTAACATTGTCTTAGAATGAGTACATACAAAAAGTGTTGAGAAGATTTAATATGCATAATTCAAAACTAGTTAGTACACCTTTTGCTAGCCATTTCAAACTTAGTAAGGAAATGTGCCCAAAGACCTAAGAAGACATGGATTATATGTCTAAAGTTCCATATGCATCAGCAGTTGGAAGCTTAATGTATGTAATGGTCTACACAAGGCCTAATATTGCACATGTAGTGGGAGTTGTAAGCAGGTACATGAACAATCTAGGAAAGGAACATTGGATGATAGGAAATGGATTCTCAGATATTTGAAAGGTACCACAAATTAAGCATTATGCTTTGGTGGTTCAAACATTTCTCTACAGGGATATGTTGATGCAGATATGGAAGGTGACAGAGATAACAAGAGGAGCACTGCAGGATATGTATTTACTGTAGGTGGAACAGTTTTCAGTTAGGTTTCAAAAATCCAAAGTGTTGTTGCACTTTCAACAATAGAAGTAGAGTATGTTGATGCTACAAAGGCTAGTAAATAAATGATTTGGTTGCAAAGGTTTATGGGTGAATTGAGTAAGGAGCATGATATGGGCACGTTATACAGTGATATCCAAAGTGCCACTCATCTTGCAAAGAACTCAACATTTCATTCCAGGACTAAACACATACAGCTCAAGTACCATTTCATACGATCAGTGTTGGAAGATGGAGAGTTGAAGCTAGAAAAGATACACACTAGCCAGAATCCTGCAGATATGCTAACAAAAGTTGTAACCAGGGAGAAACTGAGAATATGTTCAGTTTCAATTGGTCTTCAAGGATGACGATGAAGATGAGAAATAGCCAAGTCCAAAGAGGAGTCACTGTCCAGCAAATGAAATAGCGGTGGAGTTTCTACAATCATTCTCAAAGTGGGAGATTTGTTGGGTGTGGAGCATGATTATTTAGAGGTCTTTGTTTCAGCCGGATTTATACCCTAGGAAGTTTGTACACCCCTCCACAGGGGGGGGTGCAGGGGCAGACTTGTCCCCCCCGTGGGGGTTCGAGGGGACCGATCCCCCCCAGCTGGGGTGTCTGGGAGCCAGTGGTCCCCCAGCAGGGGTTTTGGGGGCAGCGCCCCCAAAGCTAAAAGCATATGTAAAATTGCCTTGTAAAAGTATAGTAATTTCTAGTTAATTTGGTCTGTTCATTAGGTGAATGATCTGACGGTATAACTTATTTTTAGTTTAGGGTTTTTTTTCCCTAGAAGGTGTTGTGGGGAAAAATGCCTATGCAGGACGATCCTATCCACCTAAGGTGTGACAGTGCCTTAGCAACAAACAGAAACAACTATTCTAGTATTCTTCCTTTATGAATTAAGAATGAAGAGAGATGGATGGACTAACCGGTGTCTTCTGTTTGTCCCTCGATCCAGTTTCTCTTCTCTTTGAGAATTCCCAGCTACTTGCCTTCTCGCTCGCCCAGCTTCAACAAGTTCCTGCAAGATCACAAGAAGAGAACACTACATAAAGACATAGATTCATATTCATAACTAGTTCAGGATTAGAAATAAACTAAATACACTAATGCAATCATACATCAAAGACACATCAGCATATAGGAGAAACCAAGATAGCTTTATTGATGAATAACAAGGTTCAGGAAGAGATACAACCCAGGGGGCTTTAATCCAGCATCTCCTTCCCAGCAAATGAAATTCCTATCTTCACCTTCCTTCAAAGCATTAAGCACCCAATGATTCCAGTCTCAAACCAACAGCAATTCTTTGCAATAACAAAATTCCAGCCCCCAGATCTCATGGAGGAGAGATCCATATATAGATGTTTGGGGAGAGGATGAGTCAGCTTGAGATCTGACTAGTGTCCTCTCCCTCTGTTAGTTCTTGCTTCCACTTGGAGACTAAGAGCCTCTTACTCATCACTAGTCGAATTCCTTGAGGCAAGTGTCATTGGAGAAGATTCTGGAAGCTTACAGGGTCTTTCCACCTCGTTGAATGAACTTGCCATTTGTCACTTCCTGCTCAGCGCACCCTGGTAGTGCTTCTACCTGCGTTGTAGTGCACCTAACCAGTGTAATCTCTGCATTTCAGCGCAGACAGCTAGTGGAGCCTCTGAATTGATCCTGAATTGACTTGTTTTTGAGCAGTTTCTGGTGGAGAACTTCTATGAATTGCTGTGGTTTGTTAGCCTTGTTCCTCTAGGGGTAGGAACAACGTGTTTAGGGACTTTGGATCCCTTGGATTATGGACATTTCATGCTCAATATTGTAAGGCACAAAAATGTCTATAACAGTTGCCCCCTAAAGTATGAGGTCGTTTATCGGGTGAAATGATTTATTAGGAGGATCTGAAGTTCATTCAATGCTGGGAGGAGACCTGTAATAAGATACAATACAATACATTATTTTTCATACTGCTTTCATGATCTAGCTGAGGCGGGCATTCCCATGCTCAGCTTTATAAATTCATTTTTTTGTACATAGAACAGACAATCGTCTGATGGTAGACTGATAATTTTGATGAAATTATCAGCCTTTGGGTAGGATGATTATCTGCTGTAATGATGTACATGTCAATGTCTTTATCTTTCCTGAATATATATCGCAGCCCAGATGGATGAAACTAGATCCGGGGTCTTCAATCTCGTCTGATCTTCACTCTAAGTACAAGTCGATCCATGTGAGAAATGTTCTGAAGTCGAACATGGAAAGACATCGCTTGATTACCGGTCAATGAGGTAAACCGTTAACCAGCACGAGTGGAATCACCGTTAATGATAATGACCCTCATGGTACTGTAGTACAATTCACGTGGTGTGAATAAAGGACTTGGCGTCGAACACCACGCAAAATCTTTCGGTCGAAGGTCATTGATGTATACCTGTCACCGGAAGTGAGAAACTTGCCATTGAGGCATGCAAGCTTCAAAGTACTGAAGGGGTTGTTCATAGATCAACTTCTTGGATAATGAGCTGATGTCGACAAGAAGCGATCCGTCAAAGGAGGGCCTTAATTTATCCCACATCAGTGACACGGAACCGAGCAAATGATTTTGATGGAGGTGAAAACGATCTGATGACATATGATTCAGGGTGGCAGTCATGAAAGGATGAAGGATAATGTATGGCAGTGGATGGGACATGGTTGACTTCTCTGAACGACTTCTCTTGAACATATGGCGACACTTACGCGATGGATCGGTAGCATTACCCCAAATATGGATGGTATGGCGAGACCATGGTGATGTGACCGGTGAATGAAACAGCCCAACCCGACTCAGGCACGGAGTGGAAGTGTCATGTTCAAGAGCGACTTGCTACCATCAAAGTTTTCTTGAGTTTCTCCCAATTTTTCCCCAGTCATTGCTGACCAGTACCTCTTTATTTTTGTCAAGCTTGAGGAGGATAACATATGCTTGTTCTATAACTTTCCCTTCGGGCAAGCCCATCGCTATGTTTTAACGAGCCTAGCGATAGTGAAACTCGTTCTCGTCTAAAGACAAGTTTGTCGCTATTTAATTCTTTTAACGAGTCTAACGACAAAGATAACTCGGTCCTTTTCATTTTTAGAGAGTCTGAAAAGGTACGTAAAGTCAACTCCGAACGTCCTTTTTCGTCATCTAATCTCTTAAGTCCGAAAAAGTATAAAACAATACAGAAGGGATGAGTTTTTGATAGCTTTAACGAGCCAAACAAAACAAGCACTCGATCTTTTTGTGCAATAATCCCTCAGGTCCAAAAAGATTAAAATCTAGAGGAGGGATAGCACTTCCGGTCACTTTAACGAGCTGGAAGGCCAAAACTCGGCAATCTTTTCATATTTTACAAGTCAGATGAAAAGAGCTTAAAGAAAACTCGTCTTTTGAGGAACGAGTGATAAAACGGGTTAACAGCTGATTCCCGGTATGGGTTGGAATTTTCCAATCACGGCAGTGTCACAAGGATGGCTAGTGAAATCACTCTTCGCAGCTGTTCCTCAAAATGGGTAAACAATCATATGGAGGTGAACGATCGGCCAATGGAAAAGTGGAGGTGATGGGCAAACACGACCAAGGCTTTAATGGCTGATAATGTTACATTCACGGTGGTTATTTACCGGAAGATAGTTCATTTTTAATGAGCTTAAACGCGGAAAAACACTGCTCAATCTTATGTTTATTTTTTAACGAGCATGAACTATGTGCTAAAACTGCTCGGATCTTGCGTTTATTTTTTAACAAACATGAACTGTGTGCTAAAACTGCTCGATTAATCCAGTCATATGATAAGGATGTCTCATGTAAAACGGCAACATTTAGATTTTGCCCCACATCCTTTCTTTATGCAAGTTCGGAAACGACTAATCCTACGAGTTTAAAGGGTTAGACCTACAGGTTTAAAGGGAGGACCTAAAAATTTTAAAAAATAAATAGTCGTCCCTTGCTTGCATTTCAAAAGGTTTGCATGCCCCCAGGCATAAAATAGAGTTTCAAGGTTACCCCTACTTCATCATCCGCCAAAACATTTGTTTTACCGAGAGAGGCCTACCTCTTTCAGGTCACCCAAAGATTGTTCTATTAATCTTTCAAACAAAACACTTCTTCGACGATGTCTACCGAGATAAACAAAGGTGAGTGATGATGCCCGCCCTCTCACATAACTTTGACAAGAGAATCTTATTCTAGAACAACCCCACTTCCAACCACGGACGGGGTACGGACTAGTCATATTCTCCCACAGAAACCTACCTTATACCCAAAGTTTTCCTGCCGAAGCAGACCAGGATGCATGCCCCCTGGGTTCCAGTCATATCCTTCCGAATTACTCACGCTCATCGGGAGGACGGACCGTGGGTTGAGACATTTCTTGCATGAAGAGACCATTTAGGGACGGTATATGACTATTTGCGATGCGTGATCCGGGAAATGAAAGCTGGTCCACGAGCTTGACCACTCTTCCTTCGTGCGGAAAACACATTACTCTAAAGAGTGAGGAGACAATAGCTCCCATGCAATATATATAGTCTCGTCCAAGGAGTAGGTTATAATCCAAGGGTCCTTGAACGACCATCACGTTCATTTGAACGGTCTTCCCTTTCAATGTTATGGGCACATTGGGGAGGATCCCTAAAGGTCGACTGGTTCCTTTATCGAAGCCTGTCAGATTTCTCATTTCAGGCAAAAGCGCTGGCGGACCAAGCGCTTTCCAAGAAATAGAGGAAAGGATACTCACAGATGCCCCCTCATCAATGATGGTGCCAGCCATTACCATTTTGTATACTTGGACGATAATTCTGAACGGTATGCTTGCTGGCAAACGGGGTCTACCTAGTTGGTTCCAGTCGAAGGATACAACTAGGTTGCTTGGTGGTGGGACCGAATAGACGGCCGGGTATGACTCTGACGAAGTTCCTTCCTACGATAAAGGAATGGGGGGAGTGCCCCCTTGTTCGTCGGAGTCTGTGTTGATGAAGAGAATTTGGACGGTGTCGTCTTTATTCTCCTCTGTGATGGTATCATTCGAAGATAGAGCCTCTGAAGGCAAAACCGGGTCAACTGCCGCCTCAACCTTTTGACTTTCGTCAGGTATGGATTCAGACGGTTCATCCTCAATGATAGGTGCTTCGGCTGACCACCTGAGCGGGCCAGCAGGGTTCTCAACTGGTGAAGGACTTGGCAGGAGTTTTTGATATCCAGGAGGAAGTTGCACTGGTAAAACCAGGCGATCTTCCAAAACTCTTTTAGCCTCATCTAAGAAGGGACAACGGTGGATGGCATGGTCGACTTCACACAGTTTGTAGGGAAATCTAGCTTTCCCTCTCTGTATTGTGGCTTCACTTTCACTAGTTGACGGTGTGCTTTCAACATGGCTATCAGAGGTTGACGCCACCGAATTGTTCAAACGGGGAGACCAGTCCCTTAGTATCCGAGGGATGTAAGGACAATCTCTGTGGAAGTGGTCTCCCTTGCATATGACACATGGCGATTTAGGCCTAGTCAGTGTTGTGTGTGGATTTTTGTCAGACGACACTTGTTTGCCCCCAGTCGCTTTTGGCTCCTTCTTCTTCTTCTCTTTCTTCTTCTTTTCCTTCTTCTCCTTAGGAACTTGGTTTTTTGTTTTACCAGTTCCGTGAAGCGAAGAGGAAGGAGGAGAGGAAGAATTAGATGAAGTAGAAGGCTGGTGGGTAACTCTGGTCTGGTCTAACTGTTGATTCGATTTTTCAGGAATAGTGGTGTTCTGCACGACATTGGTTGAGAAGAGCCAGACCGGCAAGCCAATTGTCAGTCGTGGAAGTGACAATGTGGCCATATGGGGCGCACCAACATCTCCCCAAGAGGAGAAGGGACTAGGATTTCCACCAAGGGGAATTCCTTGGTTGGTGTGCTCCATTTTCTCAACCTAAAGATCAACGCAGGAAAAAGGGGTGATTGTTCCGTTTAAAATAAATTTTAACGACGCTTTAGACACAACTTGATTTTTCAATTTTAAAGAGTCGAGAAAAAGCTAAAGATGACTCTAGTCTCCTTCGATGTTTTAACGAGCCCGAAGTGACAAATGCTCGGATGGACTTTTTCTGTTATAGAGTCTGAAAAAGGCCAAAAGGAACTGCTCTGGAGTTCTAGGTAGAGGGTGTGCCAAACTTTTCGCAAAACCGCAGAATACTTTTTAAGGTACGGGCGGTCAATATTCCTGAATGTTGTGTTCAGTGCATTGCAATCAGTAGGGCGGCCGACATGGCTTCCTAAGGATAAAGGTTTTATGCCTATAGGGGTCTCCCAATATATACTCGACGGTACGTGGGAGCACAATCCGTACTGGCGCTATCGTCCCTCAGGAGGAATCACCCACCATCAGCGAGATCGACAGTCACCAGGCTTTACGACGCTGGAACACGTCTCTAGCCTAGACCTCTATGTTGTGCGTTAAGTTACAAAGCGTTGTTAAGTTCATTCAATTTATTTTAGGTTGATCTTTTTAGAAGTTTGCCTTTTGAGGTTCACCACGAGATGTATGATACAATTCCTAAATGCAGTCTAAAGATGATAAGCAAATTTTATCTCTTTTCAACAAATGAAAATCCTAGCTACAAAGGGAAAAGAAAGACACCATCTTTTCTCAAAGAGCAATCAACACACTCTAATGCACTTTTCCTAAATCAAGCATGCAAACTATCAAGATGCAAATGCACAATGCAGGTGTTTGTTTTCCGCTTTCTTAATATTGATGCCTAAAAAGAAAGCTTTTTGTACAACTTTGAATTTGCTTTTAAATGACAAATACAAACAAGTTCACTTTTTCGAAATCAGAAAGGGTAGAAGAGATTACAACACTTTACGACTTTCGAAATGAACACTTGTTTCAACACTTAAAAGAGACAAACTCAAACCAAAAGCAAAAGTAAATGTATAATCAACTGTAAACAGCCAATGAACTCTCTCCTAAGATCACAATCAACAGATCTGAATCAAGGGCTACAGGATGACTATTTCACTCTTGCAAAGGAAAACTGCAAATGACACCACAAACACATAAAAACACTCACAATCTTTTTGTACAAAAGGAGGTGAAATTTAAGCAGAGAAAAGGAGTTATCAGACAGGTACCTATGCTGGTTACAGGCTGCAAAAATCAGAGATCAAAACAAGGCAAAACAGAGCAGAGAACCCTAGCTGCACAAGGCCTAACTGGATCAACGCACCCTCAACACAGAGGTTTTGACATTCAACGCAGGTAGCCTTCACGGGACCTGCGTTGAAATGCAGAACCTCTTCACAGGGTCTACGCTGAAGGAGAAACGAGAGTTCCTCACTGGGTTCTGGGTCACAGTTTGCTATTTAATCTATAGTTTCAGGCCAAATCAAAGCAACAAGTAAGGTACAATCAAAGGGATGCTTTGAGGGAGGGCTAAGATCTATCAGAAAGGATCATCAAATCATTTGTGAGTCCATTGTTCAGATCATAGACAAATCCAGTGATTGGATCAAAGCAGCAACTGTCTACTTTGCATCTAAGAATAGCAGATGCAGTTCGATTTTTGCTGTTGAGTCTATGAAACAAACAATGATAGAGACACAAATAAAATGACTAAACAAATCTCCCCAGTGGAGTCGCCAATTTGTTGTGGGGAAAAATGCCTATGCAGGACGATCCTATCCACCTAAGGTGTGACAGTGCCTTAGCAACAAACAGAAACAGCTATTCTAGTATTCTTCCTTTATGAATTAAGAATGAAGAGAGATGGATGGACTAACCAGTGTCTTCCGTTTGTCCCTCGATCCGGTTTCTCTTCTCTTTGAGAATTCCCAGCTACTTGCCTTCTCGCTCGCCCAGCTTCAACAGGTTCCTACAAGATCACAAGAAGATAACACTAGGCTCAGATGCCAACATACTACCTAAATAGACTTGGGAGCGCATGGGTATGCCTACACTACAATGGCCCCCTATCCAATTGTGGATGGCAAATCAGCAGAAGGTATTGCCCATGGGAAGGCTGCAAGGAGTTACGGTTCACCTTGACGGCACAAGTACTCAGACGAACTTTGAAGTTATTGAGCTCATGGATGAAAATATGCCGTATTCTGCATTGTTAGGAAAAGACTGGGCCACCGACATGAATGGGATTATTAATTTGATGAAGCGTACAATCGTATTTGAAACAAAGTCACTCCGCATGTTCATTCTGCTAGATCCGGCCAAAGGACCATGTTACATTAAACTTGTGCTCGACAAGGAAAGAGATGACGACACAAATTGTAGTTACAAAATGGTTGCACAAAGGCGATAATGGGTCAAAACAGCAGAGGGTAGAAGAATATCACGAGGCTATGGATAATCTTGCACTTCCAAGTCAGATGAGGAAGACAAGCGATGGCACAACATGCTGAATGGAGTGACCATGCTACATTTCAACATGGTGACTAAATCTTTGTACTGCATGAAGGCCCAGGATTGCGAAATGCTGACATATGATGGGCTGACAATAATAGACGAGTTACTGACAAAATTTTAAGTCGCAGTACTAGAGCACCAATGGTTTGATGCGATGAGGTGGGCATTGCGTGCGATGCCTATGCGATGGTGGGGAACACATGAAGGGACTTTTGAAGATTGGCGTTCCTACAAGCGTATGATGAAGATCAGATTTTGGAATCCAGAATTACGCCTAACGAAGAAATATGATGGATGGGATGACTCGCACATGCACCTTACCAAATGGATCAAAGCCTACGAAGAAGAACCTCAGCCAAAATGGGTGCACTTATTTTATCACACTCTGTACGTCATTCCCAGAAATTGG
Organism: Pinus tabuliformis; assembly: GCA_031772625.1. NCBI lineage: Eukaryota > Viridiplantae > Streptophyta > Pinopsida > Pinales > Pinaceae > Pinus > Pinus tabuliformis. The sequence goes on from CM062804.1 coordinate 1,498,968,070, forward strand.
TATACCGAAGCAGAGATCTGGTACAACACAGGGAAGTGGGATATCTTGCATGAAGGATTTCTCTCAATATTTCTCTTTGAAGACCAATGGATGGATACCGTGGATGACACATTACAACTTGTCAAGGCTGCCATTTTCAAAACACTGCTCGAACCCGAAGAAGTCATGCAACCCGACTGGTCGTGACGGTTGATCCAAACCTTAGAATGCTATAATGTACAATTAGAATATGATGAGGATGACTCGCGCAACATTTATATCCCAAAAACCGAAGGAAGTCACGAAGTGGACGGCCCCGAAATAAAATATCCAAATATCACAGTGCCATTAAAAACAAAACAAGTGAATATTGGAACAGACAAAGAGCCGAAGTATGCTATACTTGGGGATTACTGGGACGACGCAATGGTGGAAAAGGTCATCGAGCTACTCTGCGAATACCGAGACTTATTCCCAAAGAAGATTATGGAGTTGAAAGGAATTCCAAGAGGCTCAGGAGTAATGAAGATAACATTGAAGCCAGATGCAAAGCCAGTTAAGCAATGGCCTTACTGATTGAATCCCAAATACAAAGCCAAAGTTTGCGAAGAGTTGGACAAGATGCTAGCGGCAAGAATTATTGCACTAGTCGAGGAATTTGATTGGGTAAGCCCTATGGTGGTATAGGAAAAGAACCAAAAGGGTGAGATTCGCATCTGTGTGGATCTATGTGAGCTTAATGATGCCTGTGTTAACGACCCGTTCCCCACACCCTTTATAAATAAGGTATTGGAAAATGTGGGAGGGAAAGAAGTGTATTCCTTCATGGACGGATTCTCTGGGTATCACCAAATCAAGATCACGCCAGAGGATATGAGAAAAACAACGTTCACTACTGACTGGGGGTCTTCAGTATACGGTGATGCCATTTGGGTTAAAGAATGCGCCGATGATATTTTCCCGCATTGTGGTAGCTGCCTTTAAGGAATTCATCCATAAGTTCTTAGAGGTTTATCTGGATGACTGGACTATATTCGGCCTAGTGAAGAAGCATATCGCAAGCCTAAGGTTAATGTTGGATAGTTGCCATAAAAACCAGATTGCATTGAACCTAAAGAAGTGTACTTTCCTCGTCCCATTCGAGAATCTGCTCAGGCATGTGGTTTGTAAGCAGGGTCTGATGGTGGATCCAGCCAAGATCGTTGTTAAACTCAATCTACAAGCACCACAAAGTGTCAAACAACTTCGTGCTACATTGACACATGGGCTACTATCAGAAGTTCATAAAAACCTATGCCCAGATCACAGCTCCACTGGAACAATTGCTAAAGAAGGATGCTACCTATTGTTGGAATGGGAAGTGCAACAAGAGTTTAGAAACACTTAAGGAAACGATGGCATCTGCCCCTATCTTGATCTTTCCAAAATGGGATATAGAATTTCATGTGCATGTTGATGCATCGTGTATTGCATTTGGGGCCGTACTTACTCAGCCAGGCACGGAGGGGATTGATCACCCGATTTTGTTTGCAAGACGACAATTCTCCAAAGATGAATATAATTACTCCACTATTGAGCAAGAAGGACTAGCGATGGTGTACGCGCTCCAGAAATACCATCACTATCTGCTCGAAGGACATTTTAAGATGTATACTGATCACTTTGCATTAAACTACCTAGTGAATAAGCCTGTGTTGTGGGGGCATATCTGTTACTGGTTGCTGTTATTCCAAGAATATGACTTTGAAGTTGTCGTCAAGATGGGACATCTAAATGCTGGCTTGGATCACTTGTCCCGAATTAGGACGGGTGAAGAACCAACGAATTTAGAGGAAGGACTCCCAGATGCCCAATTGTATGTAGTGCACATTGCGGATGGCCACTTTGAGGTATAGTCCACTTTTTAACTATGGGAATTGCACCACAAGGGTATTTAGCTCAACAAAAGAAGTAATTGGTGATATGCGCCGCAGATTTCATTGTGATTTCCAGACACCTCTATAAGATGGGAACGACGAAATGTTATGCAGATATGTACTGGAGTTCGAGCACGGATAGATCCTGACTGAAGCACATGGTGGGGTTGTTGGCAGACACTACGCGGGCCGCGCCACAGCCTAGAAGATTCTTCACGCAGGATTATGGTGGCCCACTTTGCATCTAGATTTGGAAGAATACTGTCATGCCTACGATGTATGTCAATGAACTGGGAAACCATCGCAGAGGGATGAAATGCTACTCCTGCCACAAATGACGCTGCAACCATTTGAGAAATGGGCAATTGACTTCGTCGGGCCTATTAAACCGCGAGCAAAGACGAGCGCATGCTATATCATCACTGTGACCGAATATTTGACCCAATGGACAGAGGCACAGCTAGTAAAGGATTGCACGGCTGCGACAATAGCGAATTTCTTGTTTGAGAATGTACTAAGTAGGTTTGGATGTCCCAAAATCCTCATGAGTGATCGAGAAACACATTTTCTGAATGAAACGATCAGTGCACTCACTTAGGAATTCTAGATATATCACCACCAGAGTACACCATACCACCCACAAGCAAATTGGACCGTTGAGACATTCAAAAAAAAATTGGAGACCGTGTTGACTAAGGTCTATAATGTGTGATGAAATGACTGGGACTTGCGCATCCCTGTTTTGCTATGGGCATATCGAACCACGTGCAAGAATTTGACAGGCCAGACACCTTTTCGGTTAGTCTATGGCGAGGAGGCCATTATGCCTATGGAATATATTGTGTCGAGCTTGTGGATCATGGTAATTACATTTATGGCCGACCGCAGGGTATTGGAGGAAAGGCTCACGTAGCTAGAAGAACTGGAGGAGGATCAGTTTTTGGCTAGATTTCATCAGCAAGTATCGAAACAACGTGAGAGAGTGTGGCATGATTTCCATATCAAGGTGCGTGCCTTCAAGGAGAATGATCTAGTATTACTATATGACAGTAAGTTCAAGAAATTTTGGGGCAAACTCCGCATGCATTGGTTGGGACCCTATGTCGTCAAAGAAGTTACCGATGGGGGCGTGGTTCAGCTTGCCAAACTCAATGGAGACCCCTTCTCGAGAAGAGTGAATGGCAGTCGCCTGAAGCTCTACATGGGTGGGTCGGCCACCTAACTAACCATTCATAGGGTAGTCTCACCGCTCCGACCAGTTGAAAGAGAGTGCGGGATGATAAAGCAGTTTGGGGCCTAACGCGCGAGTACCAGGGAGTGCGTCCATTTGGCCAAACACAAGGATCGCAGTTGCATAAGATGGATCATGTAGATGCGCTGATAAGAGGAACGATGACCGTTGATATCACTATCCATGACAAGATGTTTGTGTTATGGAAAAGGGGAGTGGAGGATGAGCAATTAAGAGAAACAGTATGAGCCAGATATGGAACGAGCTGCCACATATTTTACACGAGGATGATAGAACAGGTGGGAATCAGAGAATTTGAAATCCTCATGGCTTATAAATCACCAAGGGACATCCACCGGGTGACCTATGCTTCTGGAAAGCATACACTGGGTATCGATATGCTTTTGTTCATTCACTATGCGCAAGGAGTAAGCCCAAGGGTGTTGATATGGCCGCTGAAGAGGCATGACTCTATAAGGAGTATGGTGTTGATAGTTGTGGGCACCCCACAGACTGCAGCAGCAACAGTAAAGGATGTACCAGAAAGGGAGAGACACGAAGCAAAATTGGTTCGGATGTCGTCGCCCCACCCAAGGGCAGGCCAACAAACTACAATAGAAAAGCAAAAGTATCGATAGACGGACACCATGGGTAGATATGTAGTTAATAAGTAGGCTTCGTCGTTCCTTAAGAATTGGGATCTAGCGAATAGCAGTAAGGGTCTTGCAAAATTACAACACAAGGTGCAACAGACAGTGCGAAGAGAAGATACGAAGGTCGAAAGTGGCTACGGTGGTACCACAGGGTCCCGTATGCCTCTCCCTTGCTTGCGCTAAAATATTCTGAGGGGGTGTTTTGTGTTAACCGAGCAGAGCAGGATGAGCATTATCGGTTGCAAGCAGTGGAAGAAAGAACGAAGCCGGAGCCGGATGAAGCATTGTAGGTTGCAACGAAGGAGTAGCAGGACGACGAGCGTTACTCAAAAGGAGGCGAACCATGAAGCCAAGGCAAAGCATCTAGCTGCTTTGGAGAGTGACACAAGACGAATCACGATGATTGAGTTCGGGGTTTGTTGGGTAGCAGAGGTCCCGCGTAACAGTTTTGGGGCAGAAAGCCTAGAAGTTAGGAGTAAATTATTATAAAAGCTACGAAGTATGCAGAGCGCGAAGTGTAAAAGGTCGAGTCTGTTGACACCTAATCATCAAGATTGGGTGAACATAATGTAAATAAATAAATAAGTAATGTGAATAGTCATCGGGAGATGAAGTGAAAAGTCTCTCCCTCATGTATATAATGAAGAGCAACCTGAAGGAATAAAAAAACAAATCACTTTTTCTTTGAGGAGTTACTGCCTGGCTTGACAGAGTCAAAGGGTTGTCCGCCCAAGAAATAATGTAAAATAATAGGAAGTGTCTGTGGACCATAGGAAGGTATAAATAGAGCGCGGCTCTACGAAGGATTGACAGTTCTTTTTGGGATATGATTTTTGGATCTGAAATGTAATGGGTTGTTGAGAGGAATAGCGAGAAAGAATCTGTAAGTCCGAGTTGAGGGTTTGGGTAGGGGATGGAGACTCTACAGCTATGTGCACAGAGGCCTGAAAGAGTCCATAGTTGTGTGTGCAAACCCCTGCAGTTGAGTGCGCAGGGCGGATCTGGATGTATTGGTGATAAGTGAAAATAAGGATAAGTTTCTTCTGCAAATTCTGTGTTACAATCTGAGTTATCATGAATCTGACTGTATGAATGGTTAATATAACTATTTAATCTATTCGCATATGCTTATAATACATGTGGATTTAAGTTTACTTTAAGTTTGTGAACAAGTTAGATATGTTAAGTGTTTGCTTAAACACCCTTCTAAGTAGATCTGAGTTACATGGATTTGATCTGTAAATCACGCGATCATAGAAGGTTAACATCTTTCCGGGTCTGGATTTGCACGAATATAGAGCAGAGCGAAGCAGCAGAATGGTGCGCGATACCTACAAACCACATCCAGACATCCCAAGGGTGCGGAAACCTAGTTCCAGCAGCCTCCCGTGCTACCTTGGGTGAGACCTTAGTCCACACTCCATGGACTATTCCCGAAAGGGCTGGTAGCTACGTGATTTGCTTGGCTAAATAATTCTTCCGAACCTGGGTCAGGCCCATATAAGCCAATAGTTGAGTTGAGTACTATGGATAATGTAGAATCGTTAGTCACTCATATAAATTTCCTCAATAAAGGAATGGTATGAGGATTATGATAATGAAAAACATGCTTATATATGTTGAGGTAATAGTCACATGGTTTAAAATAGTAAATATTGGATAAAACGATTGCCAAATGTTCATGAAAGAAATGCAGATAAAACTATGATGAAAATAGTAAAATATGAACATATGGATGGTAAAATAATATGAATAATGAGGAAAGACCATAGAATGAGACAACCATGCTATGGATTTTTTGATATGCAATAAATTCAATGGGAGAATCTCTTTAACCTTCCCTTTATAATTTTTCCATGAAATACTAAACACGATGCATGAATTTATGTCCTATATATACACATATGTGTGTGATATCCATGTATGTATGAACGTTATGTTCATCTACATTTTTAATGGTCACATGATGATTGAAAACAATTTTCTATAGATATTGTGATGCAACTATTCAGAAATATATTTGTATATCTGGTCTTGTGTAATATGAATTGTGAATCCAAAGAATAACATACCTATGGTTATAATATTGATGTTATGGGCATTCTTCGTTTTTAATCATTCTTTAGCACGATAGGACGCAAAATAGGCTCATGTACAATATTAAGATAAAGATATTATAGTTTTTTAGTAGGTATTGTCCATAGGAACAATTGATAGAAGGGTTGTGGTGGATTGCATACATGCACCTTTTGAAGGTTATATACAATTTTAATCATAGGTGATAAGATAATATCAAATGTGTAACAATATTATAATACATGATTTATGATTGTAATATTTCCAACAAAATTTTATTAGTGTTATGTAATTCTTTAGAGTATCGTGGTAATTGGATGGGCTACCAAGCCTTGATTAGACTAAGGCAACATCAAATTTTGAACCCTCAACTGCGTACAAGGACTTCCTATTCATGTTCTTAGAAATATGAGGAGAAAGATATTACTAGAGCTAGAATAATAACAAGCTAGAAATTACCGAAGGTGATGAGATAACGATAGTGATTATATTAGAACATTGAAAATAACCTAAGAGAATAGGATACTAGTTATAATATAATGATGTTAATATAATTGCAGTTTATGACAAGTTTATGGCCAATTAGGATCAATATTGAAACATGATCATGTATAGGTGTTGTTACACGTATAGAAAATTACTGTAGGTTGATTTTCCATAGGTATGTAACAAAAATGTAATGAATCATAACAGGATGTGGTCACCGATATAAGAGAATTCCTATATGTAATAATTGGTTTGTAACAAATTATATTGTCTTTAATGTCAATCAAGAAACAAATTTATTGTAGATTATATGACAGATTGTTGTAAGAAAGGGTTTTGATGGATATACTTCATTATTATAGGAAAATTGGTGACAGGTAGGTGGTAGGTATATAACAGGTTGTTGCAGGTAGGTGACAAATACGTCATATATTTTAACAATGCCTTATAGGTATATTGGTCCATTGCAAGATTCCTTACAAATTTATCAGAAGCTTGCCTCATGTAGATGACAAGGCCATAACATGTTTCTAACATGTTATAAAACATTTTTTCTTTGAATTATTACAAGATGATAATATGTTGTTGAAAGTCTTTGATGAGATAGGACAAGATTATGACATAATTGAACAAACCTTTTGACCAGTCTTGTATACAATCTATAACAAATTTTATGATAACCCTTGAAAATTATAAAATACCATTTTCACATGGCCATACTAGGTATTATGGTCGGAATAATGATGTGAACAATAAATTACTATCTATGATGATTTATCTATGGCCATAAAATTTGTTATGACATGTTGTAGTAGTCTTTAATATATTCGATATAGTATGGACAAGGTCAACAATTATAAAATTTTAATAAGGCCATAAGAGCAAGGGAAATTGGTAATGTAATAAGTGAGAACAAAGAGAAGCTCAAAATGACTTCAAAAAAAAAATCTTTATCAGAATAAAGGATGCTTACAAAGAGTTAGTGAACTATAATAGCACAATGATTGGGAAATATTGAAATTGATTGAATTGCATGAGAAAAAAAGCATGGACTTTAATATTCAAGTATACTAACAAAGGAAAATATTGGTAGATAAACTAGAAAGAAAATTGGATAAACAATGTCTTAAACCATATATCGATAATTTCAGATATGCGAGAGATGGGAACAATTCAGAACACATTAAGAGGATAGATGTTTTCGAGGGAGAGTTATGAAACGGAATGACAACATGGAAAGTCTATAGGACATGAACAAGTAAGAGAGAAAGAAATCAAAGATGCAAGGATAATATCTAAAAATATATATTTGTTTTTATAAAACTTATATGCAGGGAAAATGATTGCGATTTAAGTATCTAAAATCCTACTTGACTTTGGTTCTTTCTATTATATGAAATCACATTTTTCATAATTGGTGGTTATGATGAATGTATATGACACTTGATCCAGGTGGATCTCGAGACATCAAGGGGATGAAAAAGGCTTGAAATTAAAAATGGCAGAAAGGAGAATTGGTTGGCATCAGTTAGGAGGGCTCGTCTTCCTGATCGCGGTGGCTGAAATGGTTCGTCAATCTGACCTCGTATGCAAAAGATAGAGCTCTTTAAAGTTTGGCATGGCAGGGAAAAGTGAAGCCCACAGTGCATCACATAGCATCCCACTTAGCTCGTGGGCCCACATGGCAACCTATCAAATCGTGACACTTGGCATTTGTCCATTTGCCTACTAATCCTGCACAAAAAAAACAATGCACATTCGTTATATAAAAAGTTTTTATATAGTTAATACCGTAACTATATAACCAAACCCTAATATATATTAAACAAAACTATAACAAAATATATATATATATATTAACCAAAATCAAACAATATAACAAAATATCATACAAAACTATAACAAAATATATATATATTAACCAAAATCAAACAATATAACAAAAAATCATCTTTGTTATATTAAAATGTTATAACCAAAAAAACCTCCATTAAAAGTTCCAACGTGACATTCACGTGTTATGGCATAAAGGTAATTGGTATGGTTATAAAAACAAACCATGTAAAGTTAAACATGTAACGGCCACATTAAAATGTGGTCAACGATGATACGGCATACTATGGGGCTTGGGTAGGCGGCCACCTGGTGGTCCCGCCACCCAAAGCCACCCAAACATATTCAAGTACCATACCCGTTTAAGCGGCAGTTAATGAAATCGGATAAGGGTTAGTTGGGTTTTATTGCATATGATATTTTCGTATAAGGGTTAGTTGGGTTTTATTGCATATGATATTTATGTATATTAGTTATGACATTGTAAAAGGGATATTTGTGGAGGGGCAAGATTTGACCTCCTAACCTCCTCCATACTACTTTAAACACTTTACAAATCCACCCAAACAAATTTTTTTGGTAACTCTTTGAAAAATATTATTTAAGAACTCAGCGTTCTCAGAGTTAGAGGACAAAGACTGCACGAATTTAGAGAGAGGAGCTGGCAAACAAATCGAGGTAGTTTTATATCGATTTTACACTTCTCATCGCCACAAACATGATGGCGCTATCCATTTTTCAATCTGAAATGTGCATCTTCAAGCCATTTCCAGAGTGCACGTGAAACCATGATTTCAGCGAAAACAGGCAACTGAACCATGAGCCATGAAATTTTCCCACAGAGGTAAACTTTCACTTTCTCAAAATATGGTCAAGTTTATACTTGTTTTTCATGGTTTTCCATAGGGATCCTAATGGTGAAATCAGGTTTGACATCTGAGCAGTGGATTTTCAGCGCATCCCTAAAACAAAATCTTTGAGGAATCCCGAGGGAATCTAAAAGATTCTTTGTGCTCCGAATTTTCAAATTCTCAGAATTCGGATTTTGGACAGTCGTTTCAGCTCTACTCGATGCCACAAATCTGATGATGTATTCAGATTTGTCTTTCTCTTATTTCTTCTTTCAATCACTTTCTTAAGTGCCAGTGCAAATGTCCATCTTCATGTGCAAACAATCTTCTTCTTGTGATCGATGTTGTGAGATCGATGCTTCAACAAGCTTCAACACTTGGACAAACTTTGCTTCAGATGGCCCTTGGTGGTGAGGTATATGATGTGTTCATGTACTTCTTATTTCTGTATTATGTTGTACATATCCATTTTTAATGATTGATGCAGAATCTTGTTTATTTCATGTCGTCATGATTCCTTGCTTTATGTTATGCGAAATCTTTCTATGTGATGTACTTCTATCATAACTCTTTATGTTATGCTTTGAAATCCCTTGTTGTATGTTGTTGGGATACTCTTGATGTTGTCATGCATGTGTTTTTCTTTGACATCCCTTTTGTGCCATGTTGGTGGAATGCGCACCATGTTTGTTTTGTGTGATACTGATATGAGTCTTTTGATTGAGAGTTCTAACTACGAAACATCTCTTAGAGCCACTCCTGCATGAGGGCATTCTTCCTTGTATGATCGAGACATCATCTCTATGTACATCATCTTTATTGACAACACATAATGCAGCGGCCTACACCATCTTAACACTAGGGCTCGGAGAGGTAGTCCCTCTTTGACGAACTCTGTTATCAACGGCTTTTGTTTTCATGTGATGATGATTGTTATATTCCTCTTCTTTACAGTATGCAGATGGATTCCTTAATGTTGTTTTAAAAGAAATTTAACACATCACGAAAGTAAAAGGTCTTGGAAGGGTCCTTCTTCACACCCAGACCTGGATCAAGTGATATTAGAGCAGTCTTTACGTGTATGTGAATTGCAGTGTGAACAATGGAACTTACAACGACAGAGAATGAAAGAGCAATGTACGAGACCATGGTCAACAATTCCAAGAGAGTGGAAATCATGTATGAAACTCTACAGAAAGAGACAGAGGAAAGCAGCGATTGCAGCTTCAGTTGCAAGCCACAGAGAAGGCCTTGGAAGAATTGAAGCAAAACAAACATAATCTTCAAACGGAGAACGATGAATTGGAGATGCATCTACATGAAGAGAAAGAGGCAAAACAAAGTTTGCTATGATAGCTACAAGCAAAGGACAAGGCCTTGGAAAAGCTGCAGCGTAATTCATGTGAGGTAAAAAGTAGTTCTTCATCTTCATGTATGTTTCCTGATGATGATTTCGCTATGTTTGAAAATCACACCACAGGAATTGGCTCCAAATTGTTGAAGAGAATGGGGTATGAAGGAAAAGGGTTGGGCGTTAATGGCCAAGGCATTGTTAACACCATCAAAGTAGAGGAATTACCTCGTCAAGCAGGACTTGGGTATGTCAGGAAAGAAGTTGGAGAGTGCTCAAAGGTGTGAGAGTCATCCGAGACATCGTCGAGGAAAGAGAATGATGGGAAAGCATCCCCATCATCCCATAGGGAGAGAGCTGAGGCAAGCTCTCATTGGCATGTTGACATCAAAAACAACAAAGGAAGGTATAATCACTTTCGATCTTCGAATGTTCATTTTGATTATGATCATGTTGTTAAAAATGAACGAAGACAAAGGCATCGAAAAACATGCACTTTTTGTGGTTTACTTAACCATACCTTTTCCAAGTGTTGGAAAAGAATGGCAGCACTCATGAGGCATGAAAAACCCTCTCAGTAGCATGAAAAGAAATAGGTTAAGTAGGTATGGAGGAAGAAAACCTATTGCAGTCATTGTGATAGAAATGGCCATCAAAGAGCCACATGTTGGAGGCTCCATCCAGAGTAGCGCCTTAAAGACAAAGCGTTGGTGTTTGAACCGGGAAGAGCAGTTGTTCGACAAGAAAAACCACCACAAGGAGGTGACCCATTCACATTGATCAGTGAAAAATGGTTTCTAGACATGTTGTCATTTGATGGTCATTCTTTTGTAAATCATTTGTTGCATTTTAAAGTGTAAAAGTGATGATGTGTTTTCCATCACTTGGTCAGCAACAATGATCTGTTGGCCTTGTTGTCATATACATAGTATTATGTCCATCTTATTGTAAACTTGACCACCGAGGATGTGTTATAAACTCGTGGCAAGTATGGGGAGTTTGGGTCTTTAGTTTGGTCATGACATTCAAAGCATGGCATTTGCAAACATTGTACTACAAGTTGTAGAAGTAGCAGGTGTTGGTTCGTCGCTTAAGGCTACGAAGAACAAAGGTGAAGGAGATGGAAGCAAGAGCTTTTCGGGACACTTGTGATGCAGACAAGGTACAAAAAGAGAGGCAAATTATTGTTCATGCTTTTAGAAGACCAAAATCTTCTCAGTGGGGAGGATTGATCCGGATTTAGGCAGGAACACAATAGATTACAGAGATAACTATAAATACAGAGATGCGATAACCATAAAAATAGAGATGCAGCGGAAATAATACTTCATTTCATTAATGGAGAATACTGAAATATGCTTACAAATAGAAGTAACCCAGCTAAGGCGATGGTAGCTTATCTCTGAGAAGAGATGTGTCGGCTACATGCCTCTGAACTGTTTCGAATTGTCTTTACAATGAGGCTCGAAGGCCTATTTATTATTGAGAAACAATGGAAAGCCCTTCACATTCCAAAACCTAATCCTAGAAGATGAAACGCCAAATTGTGGGCCCCGTTTTGGGGTGAGTTGGACAGCCAACTTCCCGGGGTCGCGAATTGGTCATCTTATCTCCGTTTGACGTGCATGATAGCCCGTTGGAAAGATCTCTCCGAGGACTACGACAAAAAAGACAATTTTTATCAGAAAAATCGCTGGTGGTGGATTTCCCAAAAAACGTCGTTTAGGGCCTCAAAACGGCTCCGAAAGTTTAGGACCCAAAAAACTGCTAAAAATTGTAAACTGCACTATAATTAAGGAAAGTGAAAAACTGAAATAGACAGTTGTGGGGGTCCAAATGGGATAGGTGGGTGGCCACCAACATCCACCTGGATCATTCCTCCCCCCTTAGGAAGCAATGGTCCCCATTGCGTTGAGTTCCTCCCTGAGATGAGGAAGCTTCTGCTGAGCTGGGTCTCTGGTGAGCTGTTCTGCAATCTCTAATGTGTCCAGAAATGGTGGGAAGCATGGTCGACGACGGTCCACATTGAACACTCGGTGCAAGCGAAAGAATGGAGGAATTCTTTGCTTCAAAGCATTGTTGCCCGTAGCCTTGGTACTGGTGTAAGGACCATGTCGGAATGGCCTGAGCTTCTGATGGGTTCTGGTAAGGCGTTCTTTCTGGCGATGCAACCAAACTTTGTTCCCCACCTGAAACTTGTGTGGTACCCCCGTGGGTGAGAATAAGTTGTTCCTATGTTCTGTTCTGACGGTATCCCTCTGTTGCTGCTGCTGCGTGGAGGAACCCTTCGTGGGGGTCATGGATGTAGCAACGATCTTCCCCTTACTTTGGGAGCGAACCAGACAGAAAATAAATTTCCTAGTCTGTGAGATGAGCTTGCTGCCTTTCTTAGCAGTGATCAAAGAGGTGGCAGTAGGTGGGGCTACCTCCAGTATCCTGTATAATGAATTATCCAAAGAAATAATGACAGCGCGAGGCCTTGACTCATACACAGCATGTCGCCTCCACAAGTATGGTTGGCCTAATAGTACATCACAAACATCCAGAGGTGTAACATCACATAATACCTCGTCTGTGAAGGGCTTGATGCTGTAGGGAAGGCGGCACTGCTGGCGAACTTTGAGATCTCGTCCTTCGTGAAGCCACCCGATACTGTACGGCTGCGGGTGTGGTGTAGTCGGTAGGCCCAACCGCTTCACGACCTCTGCTGAAATGAGGTTCTTTTGGCTGCCACTGTCGACAATGAATTGCAGTGGCGAACCCTTCACCCACATTTGTGAGTGGAAAAGACGTTCCCCCTCCTCTGGCTCTTCGGGCTCATTCTTCTGGATCTTGGCAGTGGCAATAGTGGCACTAGGATCCGCATCAATGATCTGCTTCCCTTTGCCATTCCCCTTGTCGGGTTCTGGCTTAGAGTCGGAACATGCATCTGATTCGGAAGCCTTCAACTCAGCCACAAGCGACTGCTTGGTCCGACACTCACTTGTGTTATGAGTGGGACTCTTGTGGAACTCACACCACTTTCCTGTGTCCTTCTTCGGCTTCGTGGTGGTGTTCTTTTCTTGCGGCTTCGAGGGGTTGTCTTGGGTCACCCCGCTTTGGCTTTGTCCTTTAGGCTTCGGATTTGTAGATCCAAAGTCTCGCTTCTTCTGTTTGAACTTTTGCTCGATTTTGACAGCGTATCGGTATGTTGTGCCGAGTGAGGAGATGTTCAAGAACTCCATCTCTTCCTGGATGTATCTGTGTAGGCAGCCACGGTATTTGAGTACCAGATGCAGCTCAGAATCTTTGATACCCAACTGTGTGCGAAGGGTATGAAAAATATTTGTGAACTCTGGCACATCTTGGTCTCGTCCCTGCCGCAGTGTGGTCCATTTGATGCATTTGTCCTCATAGCTTTTGACAGGGTAGTACTGCTCCTTGATGGCATCCCAGAAGTCCTTCCAAGTGGGGGTGACTGAAAACAGTGAGCCTGTACTTTCATCCTTCTGCTCGCAGTATGTTTCCCACCAGTCCTTGACGTGGGGGCCTGCTTTGAGAAGAGCGAAAATAATCTTTTCCCGACTTGAAAATTCATGAACAGAAAAATACCCATCTAGCAGATTTAACCATTTATCTACGACATCTGCGTCTATTTGACCCTCGAAGATGGGGATTTCAAAATTAACTTGTACCTTAAACGGTGTGGCGTTTCCAGAGTAGCTGTTGGAAGCCGATGCGCCGCCTCTGGGTAGCCGCTGAAGGATCTGCGCAAAGCTATCCATCAGCGCGTTCCTTTGCTGCTCGAGGGCTTCTTCGAGCAAGATTCTGATAGGATCTCCTGCCCCCTCGTCTTTCTTCTCATCCGCCATGGGAGGTCGTCGAGATTTGCGAGGCTGGTCTTGCAAAGGTTTGACCAATTCAAGCCCTAACTCCTTATATCCCGACCTCGTTGGGGACATGCAAAGAAAAACAAAGAAAAAGCAGACTGCTCTGATACCACTGATCCATATTTAAGCAGGAACGCAATAGATTACAGAGATAACCATAAATACAGAGATGCGATAACCATAAAAACAGAGATGCAGTGGAAATAATACTTCATTTCATTAATGGAGAATACTGAAATATGCTTACAAATAGAAATAACCCAACTAGGGCGATGGTAGCTTATCTCTGAGAAGAGATGTGTCGGCTACATGCCTCTGAACTGTTTCGAACTATCTTTACAATGGCCTATTTATTATTGAGAAATAATGGAAAACCCTTCACATTCCAAAACCTAACCCTAGAAGATGAAACGCCAAATTGTGGGCCCCGTTTTGGGGTGAGTTGGACAGCCAACTTCCCGGGGTCGCGAATTGGTCGTCTTATCTCCGTTTGACACGCATGATAGCCCGTTGGAAAGATCTCTCCGAGGACTACGACGGAAAAGACGATTTTTATCCAAAAAATCGTTGGTGGTGGATTTCCCAAAAAACGTCATTTAGGGCCTCAAAACGGCTCCGGAAGTTTAGGACCCGAAAAACTGCTAAAAATAGTAAACTGCGCTATAATTAAGGAAAGTGAAAAACTGAAATAGACAGTTGTGGGGGTCCAAATGGGATAGGTGGGTGGCCACCAACATCCACCTGGATCAAGGATTGATCCAAGTGGATCTCAAGACATCAAGGGGATGAAAAAGGCTCGAAATTCAAAATGTTAGAAAGGAGAATTGGTTGGCATCAGTTAGGATGGCTCGTCTTCCTGATCGCGGTGGCATGAACAGTTCATCAATCTGAGCTCGTATTCAAAAGATAGAGCTCTTTAAAATTTGGCATAGCAAGGGAAAAATGGGGCCCACAGTGCGCCACATGGCATCCCACTCAACTCGTGGGACCCACATAGCAACCTATCAAGTCGTGACACTTGGCATTTGTCCATTTGCCTCCTAATCCGGCACAAAAAGCACATTTAGTTATAGTTTTTATATAATTAATACCTTTACTATATAGCGAAACCCAAATATATATTAAACAAAACGATAACAATAATATATATATATATATATATATATTAACCAAAATCAAACAATATAACAAAAAATCATTTTTGTTATATTAAAATGTTATAACAAAAAAATACACTCCATTAAAAATTCCAACGTGACATTCACGTGTTATGGCATAAAGGTAGTTGGTATCGTTATAAAAACAAACCATATAAAGTTAAACATATAACGGCCACATTAAAATGTCGTCAATGATGATTCAATGTCAACTCCAAACCTTCTCAATGAAGTTGATATCATGGAATATTAGGGGGCTCAATAGCCCAAGGAAAGGCAGACTTCTAAAAAGCATGCTCATGCAGGAAAAACCAACCATTCTCTTTCTGCAAGAAACAAAATGTAACTCGACAGTCTTGGAAAAAATAGCAGCAAAAGCCTGGCCGGAAGGGCTAGTAACAGTTGTTGATGCTCAGGGCACGTCGGGAGGATTGGCAGTTCTCTGGGATGCACGAGTAATTCAACTTGATAATATACATGCAAATAAGAACTTCATCCAAGCAATATTTCACATAATCGGCACCAACATCAACGACCATATGACAAATGTGTACTTCCCTCAGGAAACCATGCACAAAGCTGAAATACTGGACACCTTATCTGAGCTGAACTCAGAAAGGCTGCACCTGCTATGGATATCTGGAGGTGACTTTAATATGATAGCAAGAATGGAGGAAAGAAGGGAGGCAGAAGCAGAGGCAACAGAGATGGGACCATATTAAAAGATTTTATTCATAATAATTGGCTGATTGATCTTCCTTCAAATAATGGCCTATTCACATGGAACAACAAAAGGGAAGAACCACACCAAATAGCCTCTCGTCTCGATAGATTTCTTATATCAAATAATGCAACTCACCTAGGTGGAGAATTCATTGCCTCTATCCTTCCTGTTTCGGGCTCTGATCACTGGCCAATAGCACTCCACTGGAATCGCCCCGGCAACAGTATTCGGCATCCCTTCCGGTTTGAGGCTTTTTGGTTAACTCATCCTGAGTTTAATGAATTTGTTAGAGCAACCTGGCTTAAATTCAATCCCTCTGATGGCACCAAAATTTCTATATTCCAGCGGAAGCTTAAGTATCTCAAAGGAGAAATTAAATGCTGGAACCATTCCACTTTTGGCAACATCTTCAAAGCTCAGGCAACCCTCAATCAGGAAATGAAGATTATTCAGCAAAGGATCATCACAGAAGGGCGTTCTGAAGATCTAGTAAAGCAGGAGCAATATATAGAAAACCAAATCCTTGACAGGGCTTTACAGGAGGAAACTCTTTGGAGGCAAAAATCAAGGGTTAAATGGCTGAAGGATGGGGAAAAGAATACGAAATTCTTTCACAAAACTACAGTGCAACGAAGAATGAATAATCATATTTCCCACATCAAAAATGATCAAGGGAGCAGAATTGAAACTCATGAAGGTATTGAAGAGGAATTCCTCAGGTACTTCAAACAGGCTCATCAAGAACCCAACATAGATCGAACAGAGGCTATTGATAAAGTTACAAGACACATTCCAAAATTAATTACTGAAGAACATAATCTTCTCCTCCTCAAACCCACAAGCCTTCAGGAGGTTGAGACTGATGTGCATCAGCTGAAAGCAGGGAAAGCTTCGGGTCTGGATGGATTCACTTCCAACTTTTTTCACAACTTCTGGGATCTTATCAAATTGGAAGTCTAGCAAGTTGTTGAAGAATCACGCACTTTGATATGGATGTACCCAGGACTGAATGCAACCTTCATTGCATTAATACCCAAAGCAGAGGAATCTAATACTCCGGACAAATACAGATCGATTGCTCTCTGTAACATCATATACAAGATTGTCTCCAAGGTTATAGCTACTAGATTGAAACCTTTGCTCCCTTTTATTATCTCTCCAGAACAATCTGGATATGTAGAAGGACGGCAGATCACGGATGGCATTATTTTAACTCATGAAATAATCCACTCCCTGAAGCATTCAAAAAAACTAGGTATGATGCTCAAAATTGATTTGTCTAAAGCTTTTGATAGTCTAAGCTGGGTTTACATACAAAAAATTCTAACTGCCTTTGGATTTGCCCCTTCTTGGGTTAGTTGGGTTATTAATCTATTATCCTCCTCGTTCTTCTCTGTTCTCATCAATGGTATCCCGTCGCCCACATTCCGTCCCTCCAGAGGTATCAGACAGGGAGACCCGCTCTCACCTTTTCTTTTTGTCATTTTAGCAGAAGGACTGGGTCGCAGCATTAAATCTACTTTTCTATCCCAAAGCCTCAAAGGCCTTTCTTTTTACCATTCTCCCTCCTACTCTCATCATAAATTCGTGGACGATAATATGCTATTTGGTCATCCCTCTGTTCAAGAAGCTCGTATCTTCAAATCCATCCTTTCAAATTTCTCTGATGCTTCTGGAGCCCTTATTAACAGAGTCAAGTCACAAATTTTTTTCTTCAATACCCCTCCACCCACCCAAAGAGCCATAGCCCGCATTCTTGGTTTTACCATTGCGTCTCTTCCTTCTAAATACCTGGGGGCCCCCTTAATTGCCTCGGCTCTCAAGCATTCCTCCTGGAAAGACCTATTAGAAAAGCTCGAAGCAAGACTCTTCCTATGGACTCACAGAGCTCTTAACATGGCCAACAGGCTTGTGCTCATTAAAGTTGTTCTTCATTCCATGCCCCTTTACCTTTTCTCAATTCTCGCAGCTCCTAAATGGGTTCTAAAAGATATAAAGAAGCTTCAGCATAATTTCTTATGGGGTAATTCAGGCCCCAATCGAAAGTGGGCTCTGGTCAAATGGGACAATGTCTCTCTTCCAAAGAAAGCTGGAGGTATTGGGCTAAGAGACCCAGGGCACAATAATGCGGTAATGGGTGATAAAATTTGGTGGAGATGGCTCTGAAATCCCAGCACTCCTTGGGCCTCCCTATGGATGGCAAAATATGCGGACAATACCCCCATTGAAGAAAGAATCAGAATGTTAGAAGTAAGCACAGGATCAGTTATTTGGAATTCGGCCATTCAACATAGAAACCTAATACAACAGCATAGCCTCTGGGAAGTTAAGAATGGTAACACAACTCGGTTCTGGGAAGACTCCTAGCGGCAACTCCCAAAAATCAAAGACACTCTCTTCAACCTTCCAGAACAAGATATAAATCAGTTTGATAAGGTGAATCAATTCTGGGATTCTTCTTCCACACAAGAATACAGACAATGGAAGAAAGCCAATCAGATTCTAACGCACAGTACTGAGCAAACTCAGCTCTCTCTCTCCTCAGAATTACAAAAGCGGCAAATCCTCTCCTAAGCAGGAATGGATGTTCTCAGATGGGGATATGAAGAGAAAGGTATTTTCACCACTAGGGAAGCATATAAAGTTATTATTAAGGAAAGGATAACCAAAGATATTTTATGGGATAAGATCTGGACTTCATCTAATTAGCCGAAGGTGTCTACTTTTCTGTGGCTTCTGTGTCATAAAAATATTCTCACTTGGGATAACCTCAGAAAAAGAAGTTTCTGTGGACCATCTATATGTCCTAACTGCAAGCAAGCAGAGGAATCAACGTTACATCTAATGCAAACTTGTCTACTAGGACGGAAACTGTGGGAAAAGGTTACATTCCGTTGTCAAAAAGAAGGCAGAGTGCATGGGGACATTAAAGGCACTATTCACAACTGGAGTCAAGAGCCATATCAAAGCAAACTCTTAAATACACTGTGGTAGCTTATTCCTGGTCTACTGATGTGGAACATCTAGAAAGAGAGGAATACGAGAATATTCAAAAATCAATCAAAGTCTATTGAGCATATATGGATTGGGCTAAACCAGAACATTAAAGAAACCCTGTCTATTAAAGCCTGGTCCCAAGAAGATTATCCATCACTCCCGCAGGAACAAACTATCTGGGCCAATTGGAAGTTTCACTTAAATCATCAATCCACTACTAATGACAATCCCACTAAGAGTTACAACATTCCAACAAGTTGGACTCCATCGCCAAGCAACATGTTTCAACTCAACTTTGACGGAGCTTCAAAGGGTAATCCTGGAAAAGCAGGATATGGAGGAGTCTTCAAGGACCATCATGGCATTCCTTTACTGACCTTTCTTTGCTCAAAGGGTTGGGACTCTAATAATTCAGCGGAATTGGAAGGATTGTGGCGAGGTCTTAATCTTGCTCAAGATAGAGGTTTTTTTCCACTAATTATTGAAGGGGACTCGAAAATCATCATAAACATGGTCACAAAGCTCATGCAAGGATCCCCCATACATAAAGTCAGTAGTAGTTGGAGAATGGCCCAAAGACTCGAGCTAATAGACCAATGGCTCTCTCAACACCAAGCAATTTCTTTCAAACATATCAGGAGGGAAGGAAATAAGTTGGCTGACTTATTCTTGCTAATCTAGGAGTGGATACTGAAATGGATTTCTTTGATGGCCCAATCTCCAGTATAGCCTCAGAGAATCAACTCTCAGATTTTCATACCATTGTGAAGAATGACATGAATTAGAAGTTGGATACACACCTAGATGTGGGTGTTATTAATCGGCATTGATGAGACGCATGCAGAGACGTAAACTGTCCTGGCACCTGGATGGTGGACGCAGCTTACACATTCCCGCAGCATCTGATATGAAAGTTGAAAGGTACAACATTATGGCTCTGTTAATGGCATTCAATGCGCATTCGGCTCGAGAAATTCTGCAAGGTGATTTAATCATGGCCTGCTCTCTAGTTTCTGCAAGTTACTTTCTAGGCTCCTTCTTCCTTTGCTCGTTATTTTTTCCGCACACCTGCTCTGTTCAAGTTGCCTGGAAGCTCCTCTAGTTCTTTAGTTTGGCTTGTTCAGCCTGCGCCTGGTCCTCTCCCCTCCAGCTCTGGTCATCTTCCCTTCCTAAGCTCCATGTTCATCCAGCCCTGGCTCGACGTCGCGGAGTCTCATGTCGTGGTGGTAATGCTGGCAATCGCGGAGTCTCACGTCGTCGTGTTGGTTTTTCTCCCCAGAACATCACTCCTTTAGCCTCTGCCACCCTGTCCTCCCCGCCTTCTGATCATTCTCGGCCTTCTCTGAACAGTTCCTTTCAAACCACCCGTTTTAAGTTCAGGAGCAGGCTCAATAAGCCTTTGATTTCTACCAATATTACTGTAATTCTTACGGAGGAGGAAGATGCACCCAGGAGTTCGGACAAAATTTTCATGTCTCAGTCTCAGTCTCAGAATGCAAGCGGACTTCAGGGTGAGATTGCTGGGGTAGTGCTCAACGCTGATAATATGCAGAACAAAAGTGAAATCCCGGAAACCCCTCAACCCCAGCCAACGTCTTCACAGGATCAAGTACTTGCTTGTGAACCAGTGCATTTTACAGGAAGCATTCTGAATCTAGTAATCCCTCCAGATGGCGGTGTTCTCGAAGCTGAAGATAATAAAATGGTCACATGGATTGGCTCTCCTAGCCATGTAAATAAGGACGCGACCGACTCTCATACTCATAATTAAAAAATTCTGGTTCAAAGGCTCTGTCAGCATTCTCGTGTATGATCTGTCATTCTCAGGTTATGCATCTATGGTTTTTGTTACATCTGCTCATGCCTCTGGCACTGCTTTTGGTATAAGCACGAATCGCTATAGTCTTCAGTTCAGAAACAATTATGGCCTAGCTAGCCTGGTTTTTGATTCTTTTTGTAATGGTGGCTTCAAAAGATTGTCTCTCAGCAAACACAGAGCTGCCACTGGAGCTGTTATGTCAACTATAGGTCTGGTTAGCTTTTTGTCTTTTAGTATTCTTCAATTCTTGCTTCAAAGTCTTTCAATTATGTAAGGTGATTGAAGAAAGCTATATGTTTAAGTTTCTCTGGTGGAGGGCTGGCTTCGGCCCCCTCAGAGGTCTAGACCTCTCTGTAAATATTTTTAACTTTTTTTAATAGAAATAGTCTTTACTCAAAAAAAAAAAAATGTCATTTCTGCCCTTTTAATTAAATTAATTAATTGAAATAACTATCATAGGAACAAGTATCATATGAAATGAGTTATGATATTTTGGCTTGTATTATTGATAAGTGATAGTCTTAGCCCATGATATTGTAAAGTCTTTGAAATGTTAAAAACATAATTTATTGGATAATATATAATTGGATTTCAAAAAGTAAATTATGAAAAAAATAAAGACTTTTTGGAGTTTATGAGCATATTTTTGGAGAAATATTACGAAAAATAGTCAAATTTTGATTTGTGTTATTTAAATTGGTTTTTTGACTACATATATGCATTAAGCACCCACAAACTTGTGATTTCATTGAATCCCATAAAATTCTATACAAATTAGATCGGAAAATAAAACAGAAAACTTCATGAATCCCTAAAATTATAGATGAATTATATCAGAAAATAAACCAAATTTTTTTGAAAAAATCTAGACTCACACTTATAGAATGAAAAATAAATATATACTAAAAAATCCGGAGGCATGCTAATTAAATCCGGAGGCATGGAAATCGTCAGCGCTTCACACAACTTAACTAATTAACTCATTGCGTCCACATAATTGACACATCCGTTGGCTTACCCATGGATGCTCGATTCCAGTATCTTCACGTGGATATACATGGGCAACTAAGCAGACATTTAGCTCATTGAGCGGTGTGACGGCAAGTTAGTTTTTACTGTTCAAGGGCATTATATTATTGTGAGAAAGAGTGAAGACGGTCTTATCCATCGGCCAGAAGAAAGTTTGTCAGTCACAACTGGCAAAGAGAAGATATTTTTTATACATGGCTTAGTCTATCATTTTAATTCTAGTTATCCTAGATCATTTCCATGTTGGATTGTGTTAGTGTGACTGGAAAAAACAAGATCAAAGTAATTGTTTATAGTCAAGGAATTTTATATTCTAAACATGATAGTTTTGTTTGTGTTATTAAAACGGTTTTTCCACTTGTTTTCTTTGGTTTTCGTTACAGATAAATTTCAATAAAAATGTTGAATTATTTCTCTCTAACTTCGTCGTTTCCATTATTTAAGATTTGAAAATCTCCATAAAAATTAATTATGACAAATACGTTTGTTCATTTATTATAGTATTTGCACATACCTCTGGAAACAAAACCGAATCCCGAGTGAAACCATGTTTCCTTCAGCAAAACAACCAAAGCTTGAGTTTGTCTTTTTCGACTAAGCTTGCCTTGGTTATCTAGCCTTCTTTGCGAACTGATTCTTCTAATACTAGTTTAGCATATAATAAACTCTCTTTTATACTTTAGGTCAAAGAATTATAACTTATCATCCACGGAAGTCTCATTAGGCTGGTGTAGACTTTCTTTGTAGATTTGATTAGAAATATTCTAGTGCTAGAACCAGGGGTTAAATTTGACGGGTGACCCTACCTGTCAAGGAATTTTTTTATGACGTTTTTATTTTTAAACTGCCCATCATATGACTTTTAAAATTTATTTGTACAAGTTTCATCTAATTTTAAATTGTACAATAAAATAACAATAGTTGTGAAATAATTTTCAAACCAAAAACATAATGTGCATGATTTCTGAGTTGGATACAACGACCCTTTTGGTGGCTCCCCCAACAACCGACTTTGCAGACAATAAGTTGTGTTCAACCTCATTTCAGACAAAACCCAACAGTCTAATGCTATTTACTGCACAAACAGCTGTTGAAAGTCCAGTCCAATTTTTTACAACAAATACAAAACAAAGCTCAATTTTTTACATAACCCACTACTCAGAATTCCGCTGGTTTAATTTTTTACATAACCCACTACTCAGAATTCCGCTGGTTACCAAAAAAGGTAATTGTCAAAACACCACTATTACAAACATAAAAATAAAAGCAAAAATTTAAAGTAGGAAGTGCTTCTAAAATGCGATGGAAGGGGCTTAAAAAGCATTCATGAGCAGAACCCACACAACACAGGGAAGTCATGACAGCTAACAGAACAATCCATCGGAGATTCTCAATGCACATAAATACTGAAGAGATGTTGTATTCCCCTGCATGGAAGAATACAAAAACATTCAAATACAGAACTATACCTGCTCCATATGACCTTGTGGGAAATAAAACACCCGCTCCCCGATCCTGGGCAGCGTAACAAGAGGTCCAGCACAGGCATGCCACAGCTCCTCGTATAGCGCATCTTGAGCACCTACCACAAATTCAAACGATAACCATGGCAAGATCAGGAAACTGCTACGCCTATAACTGGATGAATCATCTAAAAAAACCCATATGACCATGGAAAGATCTCAACCACGCCCAACAGAGATCCTAACATACTATAAAAGAAAACAGAACCATTGCAATTTGCAATAACCAGTAAGCCTTACTTGGTGAAGAATTCGGGTAGCCATGTGGACCGCCAATCTGTCCCATAACAAGCCCTCCCTCATTGGACATCGAAGAATAGCCATCTACACCCCCATTACTGCTATTGCTCTGATTAGAACCACCATTATTGGCCCCCAAAACAAAATTCCTAAAATTTTCAGCATAAGCCATAACCACCACTAACTTTTAACAGCGGCCAACTAATATCCTCTCCCAAAAGCCGTCTCCGCCGCTTCTATCAAACCCACCTGCACTGATGTAACCCCCGCCTTCCTTAACCAGGCCTGGGAATCTCAACAACTCCCCTTAAACTCCCAGACATACCCATCTCAAACCAGCTTGCAATTCCTTTGACCCAGTTCAGATTTCGCCGTAATCTGCACACCCATCAAGCGATACGCCGAATTCTCTCGATTCCCAAGCGAGATTTCGCCCCTTCCCCTTGCTTGCAACTTGCCACTACTCCTGGTTGTTGGTGGGTGGTGCTAAGGCCATAGTTGCTAACCGGCCACCGGAGTTAAAAAACACCCAACCCCGGTTACCTCCTTGTCCCTGATTCGTGACATGAGGAGAGAGATTCGTACTGTGCCAGAACAATCCAGTCGCCACATTGTAAGTTACAGCCTACACGTATAAAAAAGATATGACGTAAGGTTAAATATATATATAAAAAAATTTATAAAACTTTTAATTTTTAAACATGCCCATCAATATGACGTTTGTGAAAATGAATGGCAAGTTACCCATGACGTGGAGGTTTAAAATAAAAACGTATTTTATGGGTAAAAATGTGAAATACAGGCATACGGGCGTCAAATTTAACCCCTGGCTTGGGTAGGCGGCCCCCTGGTGGTCCGGCCACCCAAAGCCACCCAAACATATTCAAGTACCATACCCGTTTAAGTGGCAGTTAATGAAATCGTATAAGGGTTTTATTGCATCTGATATTTATGTATATTAGTTATGAAACTGTAAAAAGGATAAAAAAGACATTTGTGGAGGGGCAAGATTTGACCTTCTAACCTCTTCCACACTATTTTAAAGACTTTACTCATCCAACCAAATCAATTTCTTTGTGATTCCACCAAGAATATTGTTTAAGAACTCAGTTTTCCCAGAGGTAGAGGACAAGGACTGCACAAATTTTGAGACAGGAGCTGGCACGCAATCGAGGTAGTTTAGTAATTTTTTTACGCAAGAACCATGAATTTTGCAGGAGGGAAAAATTTTCAACTTCTCAGAAATTGACAAATTTTATATGGATTTTACATCTCTTGTCGCCACTAACACGATGGTGCTATCTGTTTTTCAATCTAAGGTCTGTATCTTTAGGTCATTTCCAGAATGCATGCAGAACCATGATTTCCGCAAAAATATGAAGCAGTACCATGAGCCATGAAATTTTCCCACTGAGGTAAAATTTCACTTTGTCAGAATATGGTCAAGTTTATACTTGTTTTTCATGATTTTCCGCAGGGATCCTAATGGTGAAATCAGATTTGACATCTAAGCAGTGGATTTTCAGCTCATCCCTGAAACATAATCTTTGAGGAATCCCGAGGGAATCTAAAAGATTCTTTGTGCTCTGAATTTTCAAATTCTCAAAATTTGGATTTTGGATAGGTGTTTCAGGACTACTCAACGCCACAAATCTGATGAAGTATTCAGATTTTTTTTTCTCTCATTTCTTCTTTCAATCAATTTTTTAAGTGTCAGTGCAAATGTCTATCTTCATGTGCGAACAATCTTCTTCTTGTGATCGATGTTGTGCGATTGATGCTTCAACAAGCTTCATCACTTTGACAGCCTTTGCTTCAGATGGCCCTTGGTGGTGGGGTATATGATGTGTTCATGTACTTCTTATTTCTGCATTATGTTGTACAGATCCATGATTGATGATTGATGCAGAATCTTGTTTATTTCATGTTGTCATGATTCCTTGGTTTATGTTATCCGGAATCTTTCTATGTGATGTACTTTTGTCATAACTCTTTATGTTATGCTTTGAGATCCCTTGTTGTATGTTGTTGGGATACTCTTGGTGTTGTCATGCATGTGTTTTGCTTCGAAATCCCTTTTGTGCCATGTTGGCGGGATGCACACCATGCTTGTTTTGTGTCATACTAATAGGAGTCTTTTGATTGAGAGTTCTAGATACGGAACATCTCTTAGAGCCACTCCTGTGTGAGGGAATTCTTCCTTGTATGATCGAGACATCATTTCTGTGTACATCATCTTTATTGACAACACATAATGCAATAACCTACACCATCTTGACACCGGGGCCCGGAGACGTAGTCCCTCCTAGACGAACTCTGTTATCAACGGCTTTTGTTTTCATGTGCTGATGATTGTTATATTCCTCTTCTTTACAGTATGCATATGGATTCCTTAATGTTGTTTTAAAAGCAATTTTATCACATCATGAAAGTAAAAGGTCTTGGAAGGGTCCTTCTTCACACCTGGACCTGGATCAACACTTGATTGTTGGTTTCCATTGTTGAAAAGTGAGAATCATTAACATCCAATTATGAAAAATACATCAAAAAAATAACATCAATTTTAGCAACATATATATATATATATATATATATATATATATATATAGATATAAATTTGTTGCTGAAATTGATGGTATTTGTTTGATGTAGTTTTCATAATTGAATGTTTATGATGATTGTATATGACACTTGGTTGCTGGTTTCCATTGCTGAAAAGTGAATATATATATATATATATATATATATATATATATATATATATATATATATATATATATATATATAATGTTGCTAGAATTAATGCTATTTGTTTGAGGTATTTTAGTTGTATGATAATTATGGTGCAAAGAACCTATGCTCGCTAACATGGGGCAAGGACCATCATATCATATTGATGTGCAGATGGAACTAAAAATATAGGGGTCACCCTAGGATGAAGCAATATATCAAGACATGCATTTTATAAAGAAGATTTAGTTTGTGATCATAAGATTCTCTGAGGATATTGCATAAAATAAGGTGGAGGAGGAATGTAATACCCCCGCCTATCTATGAGATAGTAATTACATATAACTTTACTAATAGCATGGTGATATGGAATTATAGTATAGGTCTGCATGCCAATGTATCTATTTTATGTATTTTGGGTTGATCATATCAGGATATATAAATGCCTTTAAGGGTTGAAAAGTTAAGAGAGACAAATTTGTAATTATGATACACTAAAAAAATTATTAATAATAACATAGGTTGGATACTAAGTACTCCCTTTAAAGAGTATGAGTGATGGCCTGATTCTATGGGGCAAGAAACAAAGTGTTAGAGATAGATGCTAGTGAGAAAGGGTTCTTAGGGCCCACATGGCTTTAGGAGCACCACATGGAAAAAGCTACCATGTATTGTGGAAGTGTGTTTGTGTGTGTGTGTGTCTATATATATACTTACCACTCGATCATTATTATTATGGATTATCATTTTGATGATCATGGATCTCAGGAGGATATTTCCTTTAGACATTGCTCTTCAATGACTAGCTTATGAAACCTGAGTATGGGTTGTGATACTAGCTAGTAGTTATTCCTTTTATCCCTCAAGAATGCCTAGAGCCCAAGATTAAAATGATATGGGATTGGTACCTTAGCAATTAGCTTGGAGGGTGCCTAAAGCACTAGAGAAGTATGGTTGTTGGGTTGGAATATGTGCGATTAATGTGGCCTAGAGGGTGCTTGGAGCCTCGGACCATCATGGCTATTGGTTGGAACCTTGGAAGTTAGCTTGGAGGGTGTGTGACGTAGGAAAATTCCCTCTACATATAGAGGCAACCCCTCTAGCCCTAGAGTGGGTCTAGTCACCGCAACGACAATACCAAAGAAAATTTCCTTAGAAAGTTGGTGTTATGAAGGCCTACCTTCAGTCATTTGATGAAGTCCTCATTGTGTTGCTCCAGATCTTGTTCTTATAATCACTTGTACTTGAAAACAACATGTAGAGAAACACCGCAAACGCAATAGAAAACGACCAAACAATCTACTTGAAGAGTCAAGGAACTTCGACCTATCGACATACAATTTAACATACGATATAGGGAACAAGCTATTGATTTGTATTAATATAAATCAAAGTAAAACTTACAATTGAGCCTTAACATCGTAAGTCTCCTCGAAGGGTCTTTTTGGCATGTCTCCATAAGCATTCACTTGTGAACCATCTCCCAAGGGAACAAATGAGTCTCTCTTCGGTCCAAAAGGTTGATTCTAGAAAGTTCTCAAGCCAACTCTACTCAAACATCTCTCAAGCCAAATTACATGTGAGGCTACTTCCACTCTCTAATAACACTCTCTACCTCTACTCCTCTCTTAGAATTTTGAAACTACCAAATTACATCTAGCTATCATCAAGTTACATCCAAGCCATCATCAAGTTACATCTAAACTAGCTGATCTCAGACTGAGGAGGCATTTATAGGAGGGAGAGCTTTCATAAAAGATGGGAGAAAGAGCTTATCTCTTTGAGAGGTTGCACAAAAGGTGGAACAACTATCCCAAAGGAGAGAGGTGAGTTCATCTGACCCAACAACCAGCCCTAGGACTTCCCATGAAGTAGTTTCATCTCGAATCTTTGAAATGTTGTTTAAAAAACTTGCCAAAAGTAGCTCGTCGCGGGTGAAACAAAAGGATAGAGCGACGAATCCACTACGGCTAGTGCAAACTTTACCATATTTGTGGGTGGGACAACTCTTGACCCACAATGACCCAGAAACTTAGGTAAAAAAGGGTTTGCTTCAGGGATAAAGAACTGAGACATTCCTCTTGAGATTACAAGGAAGGTATTGACACATAATTGGCAACATGACACATAATAGATGTCAGTAATATGGACTGATAGTCCGAGATCAGGGAATGCGGGGTTAGTGACAAATTATTGTGTAACAGATGCCCCCTAAAGCATGAAGGCCAATGGAGTGGGAGGGGTGAAATGATTTACGAATCCATAACCGAAACAGAACATCATCATAGAGAACCTGCAAATGCAAGTACAACTAATATCTCTGATACATGAGTACTTAGTGA
Organism: Pinus tabuliformis; assembly: GCA_031772625.1. Taxonomy (NCBI): domain Eukaryota; kingdom Viridiplantae; phylum Streptophyta; class Pinopsida; order Pinales; family Pinaceae; genus Pinus; species Pinus tabuliformis. Next base: position 1,498,996,876 of record CM062804.1, read on the forward strand.
AAAGGAAATACATGTTTATAAGGCATGGGTGTAGCCATCCAGAAGATAAACATAAATGGTTTGTGGTATGGACACAACCATCCAACCAGAAAGGCAAAAAAAACTCGGGTATGGTCGCAGCCATCCAATCAAAAGAGTCATGTATGAATCAATCCACATAACCTGGACTTGTGTAATATGAGCCCAGGGTCTTGAACGCCAACTTGATGAAAGTACAAATTCTAATATGCGAATAGATGTGCCGAAGTCGAGCATACTAGAAAATCACTTGATTACTGACCAATGATGTAAACTGTTAACAAGCTTGAGAGAGACCACGAGTAATGTCAATGATTCTCAAAGTATTGTTAGTACAATCCACAAAGTGTGAAGAATGATATAAAGTTGAACACTTATGAAATAACTTGATCAAAGACCAATGATGCAATCCTATCGTCAAATGCGAAGAACTTGCCATTAAGGCATACAAGCTCCAAGGTACCAGAAACGATTATCTAGATCAACTTCCTGGATAATGAGATGAAGTCGACAGGAAGCGACCGGTCGAAGGAGGGCCATAATGTTTCCCACATCATCGACGTGATACAAAGGAATAAAATGAGGTGGATGAGACAAAGAATCAAAGGAAGGTGTGTAAGGATACAAACTGCAGAAGGATTAAGCTCTTGAACATATCGACAACACAACTTCGTAATTTGATAGGATTTTGGTATCAAGGGATGAAAGGTCGTGATGATGCAACAAGGATCAGATGGAATGAGGAAAAATGAATAACCCAAAACTCGAAAGGCCAACAATAGAATGAGGATATCCCAACCCGACACGAAGTAGAAAGAGTGTCGATGTCCAAGAGTGACAAGCTATCATAATAACTAACATAACCAACAGAATGTTTCCAAATTTTCCCCCAACATTTTTGGCAAGTACCCCAATTATTTTTGAAACACAAGCTTGAAGGATAGCATATGTTTGTAATGTAAGTTCATCCTTTGGATGAATCCCACCTAGTGATTTTTAACGAGCCCTAAGAAGGAGAAGCTTGGTCTCGTCATGGTGATAGGTCCAATGCCATCAGGGTTTAACGAGTCCAACATAGGTAAAACTAGGAGTCTTTTTCATATTTAGAGAGTTTGAAAAAACATAGAAAAGAAAACTCCAAAGGTCCTGTTAGCGCTCGAATCTGCCTCAGGTTGAGGAAGGCAAAAACTCAAGGCAACATCAAACCAAGCTCAGCCTCGTAGCTAGCCCTATGAGGACAGGAGAGGGCTCTCTCCGGGTCTATCTCGGCAAAATGTCTTCAAAGGGGCTGAAATGACAATAAATAATACTGATTTTAGGCTAGTAAACTAATAGGGAAAGTTTGATTTCAAATTTTTAGGGTTTTGTTGGACGACAGGGCAAGGCAATTTTAGGTGCGGGGATGAGACACAGTTTTTGCAGAGGTCTTTTTGGGGCAAGGTAGGTGATTGTTTTGATGCCTTTAAAGGAATTGAATGGAAAGGTATGACTGGTGAGGAGCTAAGGAGAGCAAGAAACTTTCAGGAGTTCTCCTTAAACAGATGAAAACATAGATATTAAGCAAACTTAAAGGCAGAGCATAGAAAACCATGAATTCTACCTTAACACTTCATTTGCTTAATTTGCAAACTAGAATAGTAGGAAAATGATACACATAACAAACTTACAAGTACATGAGAGTAACACACCATCAACACAAATAACCACAAGAATCCCAAATGGTGCTGCAAGACCCTGGTCTTTCCTTTGCCAAAATTGCAGAGATACAAAGTGTAATACAGTCTAAGCTTATCCCTCCAGAGTCCAACCCTGAAAATGACTAAGAAGATACATAATATAGGCAAGCTAACACATTTCCTTGCCTCTAGGGGTCGAGCTCATCATCCTAGGAGCTGTTTCAACCAATTCTAAACTGAGCACTACAATCTAGGCAATCAAAACAACTTGCCTCTATAAGCTAGGAAACCAATTCATTCATTAATTTTTTGCCATTTTATGAATGAATCTTCTAGAATAGGTAAAAAAGTGTCATGTCAACATGAAAATACATTAATTACATCAAAGAGGGTGAAAAATCCCATGAAAAGTCAAAACTGGTCAAATAGCTGCGTTGTCCTGTACTGTAGATGAAAAACTGGAAAATTTCCCTGATGCGTAGCGCGCCAAATCTCTACCCATAGCGCGCCTTTCAGCCCACGTTTGGGGAACTTCCCCGCATCCAAATGAGGCTCCGGTGGGGTTGTTGGAAAGGTCTGGATGTCTGCTTTCCAACCCAAGTGGAATTTCTCAATTTGGTGCCCATTTTTCCCTCCAAAAATGAATTCTCCCAAGACTGCTTCCTGTGTGTCCAAAAAGGGGCAGAATGTCATTTTTTGCATGATTTTTGACCTTTTGGGGGCCCAAATATTTATGAAATGTCTTGGAAGTGGCTAAGCAGGTGTATTTTATCATGAAAAATCCAAAAATGCAAACCTTTCTTGAATTGGACCTCCCCATCTTCAGGGTAGCGTGCGGCGCGCTACGCGTTGAGGGCAAAAACCTTTTTTTAATACAAAAATTTCAAAATTGACAAAAACTTCTCCAAATTTTTTGAAATTTGAGCTGGGGGTGTCTCATCAAGTACCATGCTCCTTCAAAGAGGCTTCAGCCAAAATTTGGAGTGGATCGGGCCTTTTTCTCCGTTTTAGTGCTTTGCTCAACCTCCTTGGATCTGGCAATTGTATTTTTGACATTTCTCTAAAACCATGACACCTATGTAAAAAGTGAAGGAGGGTTTTATTCCTTGGCATGTTTTGGACAAAAACCTCTCTTAGGTTTCCCAAATTCTTTTTTGATTGCTCAGAAACATCATGTGAGTAAAACCTATCCCGATGTGTGAAACAAGGGATTTTGTCGAAATGAAGCGAAATGAAGGGGATGAGGGGCTTCTAAATTCTTGGGGAAATTTTTGGAAGTAGGGAGGGATGTTAGTAAGCATGGGAAAGTGGAATTGTGGAGATCGAGTGAGGGGAAGGGGTCCAAAAGGGCAAAACACAGGCCCAACCTAGAAAATTGCCAAGTTGTAGCAAGAAACTAGGGTTTGTGCAAAAATGAGGAATTTGGGGAATCTCAGTGATGGGAAGAATTTGATAAGGTACTTTAAGGATAGGGGAAGGTGTATGAACATTAGGATACAAGTTTTGCCGATGATTTGACCGTCCAAGAGAAATTAGTTTCAAAACCCTAGGAGAGGGAAATGACCTTGCCTAGGTGCAACTGAAGCATGAACAAGGCGTAGAATGACCCATTGGAACTTGACATGATGATAACAACCATATGAATGATCATAGACTCAGCTGAATAGTGACATAGATTGGCATTTGGGAAATTTTGAAAAGAGTGAAAGCAAACCCTAGACCTAATGCCTAGTGACCAAATTTTGCTTGAAGACTCACTGAAATGACAAAATTTGACCTTGAGACTTCAAAATCACTTTCTAAGAGCACGTTTGATCACTAGAGGAAGGCTGGAAAGACTGGCACTAACATTGGCTCCAATGGGGATGGTAGCTCCTTGGAGGTGCCAAGAACGGCAGATCTTTGGGAGAGCAGACCAGTGCCTTCATCCATTGGGCAATGGAGTCAAAAACTCAAGCTGAAATGCATGACTGAAAACCGACACTTAACAACAAGACTGAAAATTGATTCACAAATGACTCATGACTCAACTAAAAACTGACGCGATACTTAAACACAACCGACAAACTGGAAATGATGCTCAAAGGGGAGCTTATTCATCACAACCTACTCTAACAGTTTCATTCGTCACCTGATCAAGTGAAATGGAACAACCAGTGCAACCAAGTAAGTATTCTGTTTGTTGTTTGAATTCTCCGCAAGTGCTCACTTATGAACAACAAGAGAGAACTACTGAAAAGAAACTCCCATGACAACTTGGAAACAGATCCGTAAAATGATATGAATTATCTCTCCACCTCCAAAAACACTGCATAAGGATCTTGAAATTCAAGCACACTGGAACTTAGCTCATCCAATGGATTACTTCTCTTTTCCTCATACCATGAATGCAAACTTTGATCTGAGCCTTGTGACGAGACCTCTGTTGAAAATGACAAAGAAACCGGCTGCCGGATCAAATTTGTATCAATACACGTTTCAAGCTCACATGTAGTCAATGGAGAAAGACTTTGACTGCAAACCTCATCCAAAACATCAGCTATTGGATCATGAAAAACTTGAAAATACTGCTGTAATGTATCCATTGAAAATGTATGACATCCTTCTAGCTGTTCATATTTTTCTTGAGAGACTTTACAAAGATTCTGCCTTATAAACTGAAATGCTTCGAAACAAAAGGGTATAGAATCTTCCTGCATCATCAAATCATGTATTTCATCTTCCACAACTTCATCTGTAATCTTCCCTTCAATTTCTTTTGGTGGTTGCAAATTTGATGCTACAGGCTGCTTAAGAATTTTGTTATCTGTCTCATCCTCAACATTAACACTGAGAGATTGCTGATTTGTTATAGGCTGTTCATTTGAAGATTTACTATGCAATCTACCCTTCAAAAATTGAAATGATTCAAAACCGAATGGTACAGAGTCTCCTTGAAACATTAAATCATGTGTGTCCATTTCCAAGTTTTTAGCTTCAACTTGAAAATCAATGGCTTTCGGGGGTTGCAAATCTGAATATGAGAAGTCGTGAATAAAATTTTCATTGCTCTCAAGATGATTCAAATCAAGACTTGTTGACATTTGATTTCTGATTGCATGGTAGTTATCTCTGATGAACTGACATGAATCAAAACAAAAAGGCAAAGATCCTTCACTTACTTCAAAATTTGCTGCCCTTTCCTCATCATTGTCATAGCTCATATGCATCGGTTGATCACTGTATTCGAGCTGCTGTAAGTGAACTTCTTCCTCATCCCGCAAACTAGCTGCTGATTTGTCTGCAAGATTAGCTTCTATTTGGAGAACATAATCATCATCATACTGATCAAACTGAGGCAAATGATCGGTATAAAACATATCATCAAGCATGCAGGTCATATCAACAGTTCTTTCTTCGCTAGGATGATCTACAAAACAATCATTATCAGATCTATGACAACTGGGATAAGAAAGAAGATGTTTTGGATCAGCAACTTGTTCTTCTTCAATCAGCGAGCCATGAGCTTGAGCATCATAATCATTCCTTGGGGTGATCCTTTGCATCATCTCTTCTACTGCACTTACCAAAATGTGAAGCTTTACCTCTAGAGATGTAGATTTTTCCGGATCTATGTTTTTTATCTCTTCTTCCTTCATCCTTGCCCTTCGGATCAACAGATGAGCCTCTACATTTACTGCATTGTTTTGCATCTCATGAAGTGTTGCAATATCCCTTTCTCTCAGCTGAAACTCCATCTCCGGATCAAAGGCACCCGGATAGTGCAAGAGAGCTGATCTAGGAGTAGGTCTTATATCAACTGGCATCGAATAATAAACTTGATTAAATCTGGCCGAAAATTGTTATACTGTCTCCCCTGGCAATCTTTTCAGCTGGTTATACTCTTCTACAATCAATAGAAGGTTTTGTCCGATCATCCACTTCTCAAGAAAAACTTTGACGAACTACCGGAAATCTGAGATGCTTGCATCAGGCAAGGTTTTGAACCAACTCTTAACTTCAGCTTGCAAAGAAAGAGCAAAAAGCCTAATACTGACATCTTCGCTATCAACATCAAAAAAATCTAGAAAATTCTCAACATTCTACACATGTTGCTCAACGTTGACATTCTTCCTTTCACTGTCAAACCTCGGCAAGTATAGATCATAGTTTTTGGGGAAAGCATGGAGAACAGAAGGTAAAATAAGAGGTTTATACCGATCTGGAATTTTATAAGGTGTAGGGGTATTTACAGCAGGTATAGAATTAGTCTTGCTCTCTTGAGACTCATCAATTTGAAGATGGTCATCACAAAATTCGGAAAAAGGATCCTGATCAAGCTCAAAGGCATGCAAATCTTTGGTATTCACAATCTTCAAAGGGAAAGAATAAACTGCAGGCCGAGGATCTTTTCTCAAATACAATATACTTTGCAAAGCCTTCTTGACATTCTTGGGAAAAGAGAAGAAATAATTTATGACAAAGAACAAAATGTCTTGGATGAAATTCCAACTTGAGTACCTGATCTGTCCATGTTGTCCTTTCATGTTTTTGCTGGTCGGGATCGTCCTCCAGTGGAGTCTTTGGATCTGATCTCGAAACTGATTTAGAGTCACCATGTGAATGATTTCAGCCTTGCCAGTGTCTAATCGTTTTCCAACATCAACAATCAGATCTGAAATTGATACATGTACTGGGGCAATTAACAAGTTAGATGTCACGATTACAAGCTAGACCGGAGATTGACTGAAGCAGCGTTTATCTACTTCCGCTAATGCAAAGAAAAAGAGTTTCGAAGGCTACCTGGCATAACTTCAGGCTCCGTCTGTAGCTTATAAAACAAATGACATCAACAAGTAAACCATTTGTTCTTCCCCAGTATGGTCGCCACTATGTTAGCGCTCGAATCTGCCTCACGTTGAGGAAGGCAAAAACTCAAGGCAACATCAAACCAAGCTCAGCCTCGTAGCTAGCCCTACGAGGACAGGAGAGGGCTCTCTCCGGGTCTATCTCGGCAAAAGTTCTTCAAAGGGGCTGAGATGAACAATAAAGAATACTGATTTTAGGCTAGTAAATTGATAGGCAAAATTTGATTTCAAACTTTTAGGGTTTTGTTGGACGACAGGGCAAGGCAATTTTGGGTGCGGGGATGAGACAGTTTTTGCAGAGGTCTTTTTGGGGCAAGGTAGGTGATTGTTTTGATGCCTTTAAAGGAATTGAATGGAAAGGTATGACTGGTGAGGAGCTAAGGAGAGCAAGAAACTTTTAGGAGTTCTCCTTAAACAGATGAAAACATAGATATTAAGAAAACTTAAAGGCAGAGTATAGAAAACCATGAATTCTACCTTAACACTTCAATTGCTTAATTTTCAAAAGAGAATAGTAGGAAAATGATACACATAACAAACTTACAAGTACATGAGAGTAACACACCATCAACACAAATAACCACAGGAATCCCAAATTGTGCTGCAAAACCCTGGTCTTTCCTTTGGCAAAATTGCAGAGATAAAAAGTGTAATACAGTCTAAGCTTATCCCTCCAGAGTCCAACCCTGAAAATGACTAAGAAGATACATAATATAGGCAAGCTAACACATTTCCTTGCCTCTAGGGGTCGAGCTCATCATCCTAGGAGCTGTTTCAACCAATTCTAAACTGAGCACTACAATATAGGCAATCAAAACAACTTGCCTCTATAAGCTAGGAAACCAATTCATTCATTAATTTTCTGCCATTTTATGAATGAATCTTCTAGAATAGGTAAAAAAGTGTCATGTCAACATGAAAATACATTAATTACATCAAAGAGGGTGAAAAATCCCATGAAAAGTCAAAATTGGTCAAATAGCTGCGTTGTCCTGTACTGTAGATGAAAAACTGGAAAATTTCCCTGATGCGTAGCACGCCAAATCTCTACGCGTAGCGTGCCTTTCAGCCCACTTTTGGGGCACTTTCCGGCATCCAAATGAGGCTCAAGTGGGCTTTTAGGAAAGGTCTGGATGTCTACTTTCCAACCCAAGTGGAATTTCTCAATTTGGTGCCCATTTGCCGCTCCAAAAATGAATTCTCCCAAGACTGCTTCCTGTGTGTCCAAAAAGGGGCAGAAGGTCATTTTTTGCATGTTTTTTGACCTTTTGGGGGCCCAAAACTTGATGAAATGTCTTGGCAGTGATTGAGCAGGTGTATTTTATCATGAAAAATCCCAAAATGCAAACCTTTCTTGAATTGGACCTCCCCATCTTCAGGGTAGCGCGCGGCGCGCTATGCGTTGAGGGAAAAAACCTGTTTTTAATACAAAAATTTCAAAATTGACAAAAACTTCTCCAAATTTTTTGAAATTTGAGATGGGTGTGTCTCATCAAGTACCATGCTCCTTCAAAGAGGCTTCGGCCAAAATGTGGAGTGGATCGGGCCTTTTTCTCCGTTTTAGTGCTTTGCTCAACCTCCTTGGATCTGGCGATTGTATTTTTGACATTTCTCTAAAACCATGACACCTATGTAAAAAGTGAAGGAGGTTTTTCTTCCTTGGCATGTTTTGGACAAAAACCTCTCTCAGTTTTCCCAAATTCATTTTTGATTGCTCAGAAACATCATGTGAGTAAAACCTATCCCGATGTGTGAAGCAAGGGATTTTGTCGAAATGAAGCGAAATGAAGGGGATGAGGGGCTTATAAATTCTTGGGGAAATTTTTGGAAGTAGGGAGGGATGTTATGAAGCAGGGGAAAGTGGAATCATGGAGATCGAGTGAGGGGAAGGGGTCCAAAAGGGCAAAACACACGCCAAACCTAGAAAATTGCCACGTTGTAGCAAGAAACTAGGGTTTGTGCAAAAATGAGGAATTTGGGGAATATCGGTGATGGGAATCATTTGATAAGGTACTTTAAGGATAGGGAAATGTGTATGAACATCAAGATACAAGTTTTTCTGATGATTTGACCATCCAAGAGAAATTAGTTTCAAAACCCTAGGAGAGGGAAATGATCTTGCCTAGGTGCAACTGAAGCATGAACAAGGTGTAGAATGACCCATTGGAACTTGACATGATGATAAAAACCATATGAATGATGATAGAATCAGCTGAATAGTGACATAGATTGGCATTTGGGCAATTTTGAAAAGAGTGAAAGCAAACCCTAGACCTAATGCCTAGTGACCAAATTTTGCTTGAAGACTCACTGAAATGACAAAATTTGACCTTGACACTTCAAAATCACTTTGTAAGAGCACGTTTGATCACTAGAGGAAGGCTGGAAAGACTGACACTAACAGGTCCCTTTTCATAAATTTGTCGAATCTGAAAAGGTAGAAACCAATATCCTAGGGAACCTATTGACCATGATAGATCAACGTATACATTTTTCGTAACTAATCTATCCCAGCTCGTAAAAGGGGTAAATTTATACTAGGTAGATGATGCTTCGCAAACTTTAACGAGTTCAAAGCGACAAGATATTGACAATCTTTTCATATTTAAAGGGTCGGAAAAGAGCTTAAAGCATACCTCCCATTTTTATTTTCTTTAACGAATCAAAAAAGGAAAAAATAGTCGGCAAGCTTTTTATTTTTTACGAGTCAAAAAAGAGCTTAAAGGTGACTCGTCCTAGAGGAACGAGTGGTATAAAGGGTAGCAACTAGTTCCAGCAATGGTGGAACTACTCAAAACATGTAATGGTCCAGAGGCTGGCTAATAAAACCACTCATCGTTGCAGTCCCTCGGGAAAGGAAAAACAACCAAGTGAAATCATATGATCGGCCAAAGAGATGGTGGCGATGAAATGAAACAACCAAGGCTCATCTAGCAGAAATCAACTGATTAAAACGACAATCACGAGATGTAAATCGGGTGTGGGTTCACTTTTACACAAGCTTGAAATGAAAAGCTATGCTTGCTATAAGTTTGCATGCCCCCATCATAATGACTCAAATCAAGGTGAATGTCCCCCAAGCATCATTTCATTCAATTAGGTGGACGGAATGAAGTTTCACTGGTGAGATATCGGAAAGACTCAACTATGATTTTACGAGATATTTATCAAGACTTGATTTGGAAAAGGAGGTTGTTCCAATTTTTAATGAGCTGGACAGAAGACAAAGAATGATACTTTGAAACCTTGCTTCATTTTTGAATGAGCTTGACACAAGATAAGGAACTATGCTTTGAACGCTTTGTTTCATTTTTTAACGAGGTTGACACAAGACCAAGAACTATCCTCATGACTACTTGGTTTCATTTTTTAATGAGGTTGACACAAGATCAGCAACCATCCTCATACAACTATTCATGGACTATATGAGAACATGGCTCCCAGGAGGTCTTCACTAGACAGAAGGACCATGCTTCGGGAGGAATACATGTCATTTGGTACCAACGACAGATCAATTTCCAATTCCTCTAGTACATAATGTATGATACCATCTGTGTGATCATCAACATATGCGAAGATGGAATGGGTAGCCACATAATTGACCAGTGGCAATGAAGGTATTGCTGCAAACAAGAGAAGAGAGGGGATGATGGTTGCAAAGGAGGCGCCTAGTGACCAATGAACGACAATTGATTAATAGTCATAATTCTTCCATCGTTCAGAAAACAAACCACATGGAAAAGAGAAGAAATGAGAGCTCCCAGGACATAAATATAGTCGTATCCAAGGAGAATATTGAAATCTAATGAACCTTGAATGACCATCACATCTATATAGACGGTCTTTCATCCCAAAGTAATAGGGAACTTCGGAAGGATCCCTAAGGGTTAACTAGTTCCTCTGTTGAAGGCCAACAAATTCTGGGTAACAGGTACAAGTTATGGGAACCAAAAGCTTTCCAAGTAGTAGAAGACATGATGCTAATAGATGCACCTTTGTCTAATAGAGTTCCAAGTACTGCCATATTATAGGCTTTCATGGTGATCTAGAATGGCACATAAGATGGGAGGCGATAAGCAGTCAAGTTACTGCAATCGAAAGAAATGATAGAACTACTTGGTGGGGGTATCATATGATTTCCCCCATGCTCTACAGAAATAGAAGAAGGACTCTCTCCTACCAATGGTTGGTTGGGAATAGACACAAGAGAGTCAGGCTCAAGAAGAGCAAGATGGACAAGAGATGAATCCAAGTCGATCTCTTTACCAACTGGGAGAGGGTTAAAAGAAAGCCTCTGATAATCAACAGGGAGTTCAGATTGAGAGGTTGTAAGGTTTTCTAAAACTTTAGAAGCTTGATCCATAAGCAGAAAAATGTGAAGAAGATGCTTTCCTTCAAATAACCTACAAGGAAATCTAATCTTCCATTTCTTCTTACCATTGCTAGCCAAGAGTGCAACATCGACATAATCTCTAGAGGTCAACAGGGATGGTTTCTCTTGAGACCATACCTCTAAGACTTCGGGAATGCCAAGACAGTCCCAGAGTAGATGGTCACCCTTACACAACCTACAAGGGAATTTGACCTTCTGTGGAGGATCAGAAGGTTTGCTGATGGGAGGTGCATTTGGAGTAACAACTGTAGGTTTTAAACCCCTACAGAAATTACCTGCATACGAATTCTAAAACATAGAAAATAAACAATGCGAGAGCATAACACAGAAAACACATATACACAGAGATTTTCCCTTGGATCCCAAAACCATTTTCCCACTTGTTGTTTCCTTTCCACAGGGGACCACAAGAGAGCTTAGTCATTTATCCAGTCTTGTAATGCCCATTGTTTTTCTACACCAAGATAACTTCTCAGAGCTCACAGATCTTGTCAATGCATCTACAATATTCTTGAAAGTGTCCACCTTTACCAACAACACCTTTTTTTCTTCTATCATATCCCTTACAAAGTGATACTGAACATCGATGTGCTTTGTCCTTAAATGATATGCAGGGTTCTTTGCCAAACAAATTTCACTTTGGCTGTCACAGTATATCCTTATAGCTCCCTGAACTAACCCCATACTTGAACACAATCTCTACAACCAAACTTCTTCCTTGCTTGCATTAGTGGCTACCATGTATTCTGCCTCTATAGTTGATAATGCCACTAGATATTGTTTCTTACTCATCCAACTGACTTCACCTCCAAATAGGCTAAACACATACCCACTTGTAGATCTTCTCTTATACAGATCTCCAGCCCAGTCTGCATCAACAAAGCCACGGATATCCAAAATTCTGTCCAATCCTGGTCTTCCTTGGTAGCACAAACCATAAACTTCCTTGGTAGCACAAACCATAATCACTAGTGCCAAACAAATACCTAAAAACCTGCTTCACTGTTGTCCAATTCTTATTCCCTGGTTTTGACATAATCCTGCTCAATACTCGCACTTCATGTAGTTTATAGTGCCGCTACAAATTGCTTCTTACTCATCCAACTGACTGCACCTCCAAATAGGTTAAACACATACCCACTTGTAGATCCTCTCTAATCCAAATCTCTAGCCTAGTATGAATCAACAAAGCCACAAATATCCAACACTCTGTCGAACCCTGGTCTTCCTTGGTAGCACAAACCAAAATCACTGGTGCCATGCAAATACCTGAAAACCTGCTTCATTGTTGTCTAGTGCTCCTTCCATGGTTTCGACATAAATCTGCTGAATACTCCCACTGCATGTGCAATGTTTAGTCTAGTACATACCATCACATACACCAGGCTACCAACTACACTTGCATATGGAACACAGGACATGTCCTCTTCCTCTTCTTGTGTCTTGGGACACTGTTCAGCAGATAACTTTACACCTACAGGAATAGGAACCTTCACCGGTTTACTATCCTAGATATTAAACCTCTGCAATATTGTCTCGACATACTTCCTCTGGTTTAACCAGAGCTTCCTCTTTGTCTAATCTCTTTAAATTTCCATGCCTAAAATATAGATTGCAGCACCAAGATCTTTCATGTTGAATTTGGAGGACAAATGGGTCTTCAAATCCTGGATAATTTCTTTGTCATTTCCAACCAGCAACATATCATCCACATACAATACCAGATAAATAATACGGTCACCAATTAATTTAAAATACACACAGTGATATCTTTGCTTCTGGTGAAGCCAAGTCCTCGTATAAATGTATCAAATTTTTGTTACCACATCCTTGGTGATTGTTTTAACCCATACATAGACTTCTTTAAATTGCATACCAGTTCTTTCATACCTTTCACTACAAGGCCTTCAGGTTGCTTCATGTAGATCTCCTCTTCTAGATTCCCAGGAAGAAATGTTGTCTTCACATCCATCTATTCTACCTCAAAATCAAAAGTAGCAACAATAGATAAAAGTAATATAATAGAAGTTACCTTGGCAACAGGAGAAAAAATATCACCAAAATCAATTCCCGACACCTAGGAATAACCTTTCGCTACCAATTGAGCTTTGTATTGCTCCACCTTTCCTTCTGCATTTGTCTTCTTCTTGAACACCCATTTGATGCTAATGGGTTTCCTTCCAGCTGGCAACTCCACTAAATTTCAAGCCTCATTTTTGTGCAAAGATGCCATTTCATCAACCATGGCCTCTTTCCAGAGTTTTCCATCCTTTGAATCCACTGCTTCCTTCATAGTTATGGGATCATCGTTAGTAATAGATAAAACAAAATTTGAATAGAAAGCAAATGGACTATATGTTTTTGGTTGCCTTCTTTCTCGAACTGATCTTCTCACACCTGGGGTTTGTGGCTCTTCATCTTCTAATTCCTCCTATGTTGTAGAGTTTGATTCCTCCTGCTTTAGCTCAAACTCTATCTTCTCAGGTTCCTTTGGTTGGAATTCATGTTTAATAACACCTTTCACATCTTTGAACACCACATCTCGGTTGTACACAACCTTTCTTGTTACTAGGTTCCAAAGATTATAACCCTTTAAACCATCCTTATACCTAATAAGATGAACTTTTCGGATTTACTATCCAACTTGGTTTGTTTCTCCTTTGTAACATGTACATATGCATCACATCCAAATACCCTCAGATGTGAAAGAGAGGGTTTCTTACCAGTCCATACCTCTTGTGGAGTCTCAACCTCCAACATTGATAAAGGTGATCTGTTGACTAGGTAACATGCTGTCTCCATTGCCTCTGCCCAGAATTCCTATCTTAACCTAGCACCACTAAGCATTATTCTTACCCTTTCCATCAATATCTTGTTCATTCTTTCTACAACTCCATTTTGTTGAGGTGTATATGGAGTAGTTTTCTACCGTTCTATACCACAGTTCTTACATAATTCTTCAAATTCCTTATTGCAAAACTCTCCATCGTTATCTGTCATGAGCACCTTTATCTTCTTCTCTGTCTGGTTTTCCACAAGAGCCTTAAATTTTTTAAACCTGTCAAAGACTTCAAATTTATTCTTAAGTTAATATATCCATGTATTCCTTGAGAATTCATCTATAAATGATACATAGTACACAGACTTACCTAGTGATGGAACCTTCACAGGTCCAAGCACATGATTGTGCACAAGATCTAATATCTGTTTCACCCTCTTACCACCAGAGAAGAAGCTCACCCAATTCTTCTTCCCATATACAAAATTTTCATAGAAATCAAATATAAAGAACTATTACTCATACCTTCTACCATACCTTCACCATGATGTATTCAAAGTCCCTTCTCTCCAATATGTCCAAGCCTTTGATGCCACAACATGGTCTTCTTTCCAGAGACCACTAGATTTTTTGCTCCACTTTCAGGAACCACAGAACTGTTGCACCCATCAACAACAACTGTGCTACCTTGCAACCTGTACAAAGTTCCAACTCGAACTCCCCACATCAATACCAATGCCGCCTGAACCATCTTGCAGGTATCGTTCTCAAACACTATTTTTTCACCTGCATCATCTATCTTTCTTACATAAATTAGATTTCTGGCTAATGCACGAATAAGCAGAACACTCAGAAGTGTTCTAACCCTTCCACCTTGCAACTTCAACTTTACTTTTCTGTGACCAACGATTCTAGCCTTCGTGTCATCCCCCAAGAAGACATCACCACCATCATATTTCTCATACTCACAGAACCACTCTCTATGGGGAGTGAAGTGAAAGGATGCAGCTGAGTCAATCAACCATGCCTCATGATCTACATGCGTACTTGAAAAGGCCAAGTAAACATCCCCACCTTCATCTGAGGTGGTTTTCACCTTTGCAGAAGGAGAATCATCAGATCCCTTTCCTTTGTTAGGAGCTTTACATTTACAGTCCCTTTTGTAGTGCCCTTCCTTTCTGCATTTCTAGCAAACCACCTTCACAGGTTTTCCCGGAGATTTAGATCTCACTCTAGATATAGATTTCCCACTCGATGACTTATTTTTGTTTTTTTTCTGGAACCATCCTCGTATAGACAAGGAATCACCATTATGGCTCTCCATATTTTTTTGTCTCATCTCCTTCATTAGCAAGGATGAGACTATTTCATCAAACTCCAAGCAGTTGCATTGCTACCTATTGCAATAACCAGACTATCCCACGAATCTGGTAGAGAACACAACAAACTAATACACTTATCTTGATCTGAAATTTTAATATCAATAGATAATAACTAACTTACCACATATGACAACCTTAAAGCAGATATAAATACAATAAAGGGATTTTTTTTACAGAATTAACTAACAGAACTGCTGAAGGTACTTAGCTGCACACTTGTGGTTGATTATGCTTCCAACAGGTTGATGATGCCTCCAGCTCCCTACTTCAGTTACCAAAAGACCGAATCCACCCAACCAAACTGCGCAGGGCCTGGCTACTCAGTCCAGTAAGCTTCTGAGTTGAAGCAGACTGTTCCCCCGTGCCCAGAACCTCAGAACAATCCGCGCTCTTCCTGTGGATGATGTTCTTCCTCCGTTCTTTTCCTTCCTTTCCCCCCTTCAAAAAAAATTGAACGGTGGTTTTATCCGTTTTCTTGGCGGTGGCCGCTCTTCCACTAGCAGCCCACCGCTTAGCCTTCTCATGACACCTTCCATGTCACGTATCATATGTATCCCTGTTATGGTCACGTATGTGTTTATTTTATTTATAATTTAATTAATTATATTTCTTTATGATTTATTAAAGTGCTTCTTTTGATATTAATATTATTTCTTATCTATATATATATATATTAATCGTTTTATTAATTTATTAATATAGTTTTTATTAATAATCCGAAATATATAATTTATAGATAGGTCGTTACATACACTCCACTTCAGAGAACTTCGTCTCGAAGTTAGAGTTTTTATCTTATATGATTACTTATGATAGCAATTAGTACATTCTTCTTGAGATTGTAAATCGAGGTTAAATTCTTATTTAATGTAAGGATACTATAAAATTGGTGTTTTGAATACTTCTAGGTTTATAATTTTAATGGGCATGCCTTGCCCGAATCAAGTTCCCAAGCTATTCTAAAATCATCCTATCCTTCCTAATCTCTTCCGCTCCCATCCTATCCATCCTCTACTGGAGTATGCCATGGCGTCAGTTATACTGACCTAACCATTCATAAACTCTAAGGATGGCAGCGTCGGCTATACCGACCTGATTTCCAGTAGGCATTTGGTAGTCATCATTACACGTCTAGGGGAGCGTGATTCCCACAGTCCTTCCATGACTCTAGGGTTTGGAGGATAAACGGTGGGCAACACCTCCAACCCTCCCGATAGAATTAGGGTTAATACCCTATCATAGAATCTCTTGGAGCCTTAATTGTTCTGAGGTTCTGTCATCACGTGGTCATTTTGGTAACGGATATTATCTGCAATCATAAACACTTGTCCATACATTTATAAAATGTGCATACATATTCAAAAATAAATAGCTTATGTATAATTCACATATGTCAATTACAGTATAACATACTTTGCCATATTCTATATATGTCATTGACTTTAATATTAAAATGTAATTATTCTTTGATTTCTATCTCATCAATCATATTCATATGCATAAATTAAACAAAATTATAATATCTTAATTCCTATCAGAAGCAAAATCACTTAAATATTTTAAATTTTACTATGGCAACTATAATTTAGTAAGATCAATAACATATTCCGTCTTGGTATCCATGTACCAACGGAATTTAAATAGATATTATGTCATAAAAATTCACATTTATATATGATCATTCAAAATGGTTCTGAGCCTCTAATTTACAGTAAAGTAAATATATACAAAACGTAGTTTAAAGTTCTTCAAAATTGACACAAATTAGGGTATTTTTGACATATGTTCTTGGTATCTTCCCAAGTAGCTGATCCAAGGCTATACTTGTCCCACTGGACCTTAACTGGGTCTACTAGACGAATTCTGAGTTTTCGAACTCTACGTTCCAGTATACGTAATGGTTCGACCGATATGATTCTTTCGTCCGATACCTGCAGTTCCTTCCATTGAAGGTTATGAGATTGATCAGCTATATAATGTCTTAATATATATACATGAAATACATTATGAATTTTATGCAAGTGAGGTGGGAGCGCAAACGATAGGCGATAGGTCCAACTCTTTCCATGACTTTAAATGGTCTAATAAATTGGGGTGACAATTTTGTCCCTTTTCTGAATCAAATAGTACTCTTATTTGGTTTGATGCGGATGAAAACCTGATCCCCTACTTCATATTTCCTATCAGTTCTGTGAGCATCAGCATAACTCTTTTGTCTATCTTGTGCTTCCTTTAACCATTGTCTAATTTGTATTACCTACTCTTCCATTTCTTGGATTAATTATGGTCCTATTATCACTCGATCTTCTAACATGTCCCAACTTAACGGTGTTTTGCAAGGTCTGCCATATAATGCTTCAAATGGAGGCATTCCAATCGAACTGTGGTAATTGTTATTGTATGAAAATTCGACTAAGGATAAGTACTTTTCCCAGTGTGATTGCTGATCCATAACATACATTCTCAACATATCTTCAAGTACTTGATTTACCCTTTCTATTTGCCCATCAATTTCATGATGACAAGTTGTACTTAACTTTAGTTGAGTTCCTAAGGCTGACTGCATGCAAGTCCAGAATCTTGAAGTGAATCATGAATCTTTATCGGATATAATCTTCTTAGGTACTCCATGAAATCTGATAATTTCATTTATGAATACTCGAGCTATGTCAGCAACTTCGTAAGTATCTCTTATGGGAATGAAATGTGCACTTTTCGTTAACTTATCCACTACTACCAGAATGGCATTGTGTCTTTGAGAAGTAAGAGGTATTCCAGTGATGAAATCCATAGAAATGATCTCCCATTTGGTCATAAGAATGTCGTGAGGTTGTAAGAGACCCGCTAGATGACAATGATCTCATTTTACTTGTTGATATTCCAAACATTTTGCATCAAATTGAATGACATCTCGTTTCATGCCCAACTATAAGAAGAGTTTCTTCGTATCCGCATACATTTTCCTTACTCCAGGATGTGCACAATACACTGCTCTGTGGGTTTCCTTAAGGATAGTCTCTCGAAGATCCTTATTATCAGGAATATACATCCTTCCATGGAATCGTAAGATTCCATCATCTTCTAGTTCATATCCCTCAAACTTAGATTTTTTTGTCTTTTACCTTCAAGACTAGATGTCACCTTTAAATACCAGCTATCTTTTATGAGATATTCTAGTACTTGTTGCCTTAAGTCTACTTTGATAGGTATGAGAGAGAATATCCATGGTCTTCTGCTTAAAGCATCTACTGCTACATTTTCTTTTCCCTTAATATATGATATTCGAAAGTCATATTCACTTAGGAATTCACTCCATCATCTTTCTCTAGCATTTAAGTCTCTTTGGGTGAACAAATATTGTAGACTTTGATGATCGCTTTTAAGCGTAAAACTTTGCCCTACTAGATAGTGTCTCCAAATCTTTAGAGCTAGTACTACAGTGACTAACTAAAAATCACGAGTAGCATAGAGTTCTTCATGAGGTTTTAACTTTCTGGAGGCATATGCTATTACTCCTCTATCCTGCATCAATACTACACCTAGCCCTTGTTTGGATGCATCAGTATATACTGTAAGATTGGTGGACTGGTCAGTAGTCTCTTGAGTTTAGAGAATGCTTTATTACATTCCTCAGTCCATTCATACTTAACACCTTTACGTTGAAGGGTTGTAATCGGTTTTGCAATTTTGGAGAATCCCTCCACAAATCTTCGGTAGTAACCGACTAAACCCATAAAGCTTCATAATTCATGTTCGTTTTTCGGTATTGGCCATTCCATGATTTATTTTACCTTCTCAAGGTCTACAAAAATCCCTTCACCTGATATGATATGACCTAAGTAATGAGTATTTTCCTTAAAGAATGAACACTTGGATAATTTTCCATACAACTGATGTTTTCTAAGGCAGGACAATACTATTCGTAAATGATCTTCATGCTCTTTCTTATTCTTGGAATAAATGAGAATATCATCTAAAAGTACTTGTACAAATTGATCAAGATATTTGCGGAAAACATTTTTCATAAGATTCATGAATATCGCTTGTGCATTTGTTAATCCAAATGGTACAACTGTAAATTCATAATGTCCAAAACATGTCTGGAATGCAGTCTTAGAAATACCGCTTTCAGAAATCCTTAGCTGATGATAGCCTGATCGAAGATCAATTTTTGGAAAGACAGCAACTCCTTTCATTTGATCAAAAAGGTCATCGATTCGAGGTATAGGGTATCGATTCTTTACTGTAGCGCGATTCAAGTCTCGATAGTCTATGCATAATCTTAAGGATCCATCTTTCTTCTTGACAAAAATTACAGGAGCACCCCAAGGTGATATATTGGGTAAAATATGTCCTATATCCAATGGTTCCTTTAATTGAATTTGCAATTCTTGACGTTCTGGAGCTATCATTCTATAAGGTATTTTAGAGATTGGTTGAGTACTAGGTTTCAATTCAATAGTGATATCTAGCTCTCTTACAGGGGGTAATCTTGGTAGTTCCCTTGGAAATACATCCGGAAATTCGGCTAAGATCGGATATTGTTCTAAGGATGGTCCTTTTTCTTTACTTACTTCTTGAATTACATATGCCTGACAACATTTTATTAAGCAACACTTCACTTTGATTGCTGATATGTAGCGTAAAGACAATTTTCTCTTGATTCCTTGAATTTGGATCGCTTCTCCTTCATCATTTATACCTAGAATTATTTTCCCATAATAGTCTACCCAAGCTTGATGAGTTTCTAGCCAATCCATACCTATGACAAGATCATAAGTTCCTAAGGTTGTGACATAAGCTTTCAGTTTAGTCATCTAGACCCCTAGGTCAATTTTGCATTGATCCACACTTAAGTCTACGGTTTGGAGTTCTCGTGAGGCTATTTCTACCTGTCTGAAATCATTTTTTCTGCGCGCTGCCAACCCACATTTGTTTAATGCATATGATGAAATGAAACTATATGTGGCACCAGTATCAAATAAGATTTTGAGTCTTATACCATTAATAATACCTGAAGATTCCACTACAGTGGATTGATGTGCTGCTTGGTCATTGTTGACTACTCCATGAATTCTATGGTTACCTTGATTATTTGATATTGGTTTCTTTCTAGTCCTATGAAATATACTTGACGAAGCTTCTAGACAATCACGTTGAAAATGCGGTCCTCCACATCCCCAACAATTAACCTGTGTTGATCCTCTTGAATCAGGATGTGAATTTCGAGATAAAGAGCTCCGTCCTCTCATGTTGTTTCCTCTCGAATTTCTTCCTCTATTGGTAGTTCCATGAGATGTCCATGGATTGGTGTTTGATGATTCAACGGCTATAGTATTAACTTCCATGGGAGCTCTTGTTCCTACATTTCTTGAGGTAAATCTATTACCATAAGGTGGCCTTGAGCTACCTCCCCTGAAGAAATTTTGAGGGGTCTTTCCTGGAAATCCTGATTGTAAAGGTTCTGCTGGCCCTACATCCTTTTTGATTCCCAGATGTTCTTCTGCATAATAGCCAAATTTTACCACCTCAGCTACTGATTATGGTCTCCACATGCTCACCAAGGCCCTGATGTGAGGATTTAACCCAAATGAAGCGTTCAGTTTGACGTTCACCAGAATCTAAATAGTGAATTTATTTTACAAGCTCCATAAACCTTATCTCATATTCTTCCAGTATTTTATTACCTTGAACTAATGTATGAAAGGCTGTGGCTTGATGTTGTTGAAAGTATGGAAGTAAATACTTTGTGTGGAATCTTTCCTCAAACAATTCCCAAGGGACATTATCCGATGTAAGGTGCAGTTGTTTTTCCATATTTCCCCACCAAATCAAGGCACTTTCCTTTAATTAAAATACAAAAATTTATGTTTTTGCAGAAGAAGAATTTTCTCTCAATCTAAAACATTTGTTAATTCCTTCTAACCATGCCTCAACACATTCACTTTCTTAACCTCTTGAAAATTCTGGGAGTTTAATTTTTTGAAGCTCCCTAGAGATATCTTCTTTTGATATTTTATGCTCAAAATTATTTGGTCTCGCTGAATTGGTTGCTAAGGGTTGAATTTCTTCTTTGGTCCCATAGTTGACCCTTTTAATGTTTCCAATAAGGCTTCTAATGAGTTCATTATCACGGTCAACTCCGGTGCTGGAGGGATTGGTGTTGATGATGGTGGTGGTGATGGGGATGACGATGATGACGGTGGTTGCATTAATGATGGTGATGCTACCTGATCACATCATCGGCGCTCATATGTCCTTACCATTGTAGTGTTTCTTGTATACATAATAAAATTTTGTAAAAATTTGGGGTAGACATTCGGATTTAACATATAGTTTTCTTTTCACAATTTCACATTGATAAATGGGGATAGTTTTTTTTGCTATTTTTATCTGCTAGGCAGATCTTACTGGTACCGAGGTCAAGGAGGATGGTCTCGTGACCTCCTTGTCCTAATGCAAGGTATTCTATCCTAATATGAAGTAATGCAGAAGTGTATGGTTATTAATTCCTAAAGTAGATCAACCAAAATTAATTACTAAGTAACATTTACAAAATTAAAATATTAAATTCCTTGTTACAATGAACATCATTAACATACCCATTGCACCTCAAACTAACTATTGCCTTTAAAGAAGGACACACATAGTTATAGTGTTGAATATGTTACTTAGATGTATACTATCGGGTTAAGATTTAAGTGAGGAATTACACCAAGTGGCATGCTAAATGAGAAATTGATGTCCTTGAAACAAACATAATGTCATTCATACAATTGTTCCTGCTGGTCAAACTAATAAGGGAATAATAGTTTTAAAATGCCTCAACCAAAACTTCCTTGCTCAGCACTCCCAATACAAAACCCACAGCAATTACTTCACTTGATTTTTAAGCTATTTAAAACTTCAACTAATATTTTGTATCAAATTAGTATATTTTGATCATCTCTCCTATATATATATAATATTGACAAATCTGCTTTTCTTCATGCACAAATGGCCAAAAGTGTTGGAGAAGGCAAAATCATTAGTTAGACTTTTATCGTATTTATTATTGAAGATCATGATCATAAGGAGATAGTCATTATTTCATCATTCACCATACATATTTTGATAATTTATATTTTATGATAGGAAATTCAATTTTATCTTTTCATATTATTAGAATTAAAAAAAAAATATTATTAAATAATAATTTGTAAATATTATTAAACTAGATTTAGGATGCAATTCTTATATTTATAAAATTAAATTAATCTAAAATTTTCAATGTGTTTTTTTTAATTTTAAATTTAAAAATTTAAATTAATTTAGATTCTTTTTTAATGCACAAAAACATAAACGAAGTACAATTTTTTTTTAATTTACACAAATTATAAGACGTAGGTAGAATTTCTATGTACACTCAATTTCAGGTGTATATATAAATAAATAAATAAATAAATAAATAAATAAATAAATAAATAAATCTTATAATAATAATAATAATAACTAAGATTTGCGGAATATTCCCACATGTTAACACTCTCTAGGTTGGATTGTGGAATCATAAATGGAAATTCAATGTGGCCAGGGTAATGGGTTTGGTGTAAATACGGTATAACAAGTCTTTCTAATGGTTGACCCCATGGGATTTTTTTTTAGATCTTCAAAATTCCCAAACCATAACGTAAAATGAATTTTAACAAAAACTCATGGAATTCCTAAGAAAGAACCCTTAAAAAGAATATTTCGTTGATGAAAAGAGATTTAGTCTTGAGAGTCTGAGACCACACGTTTGTAGTAAATGGAGACGCCATCTATACTCTACAATTTTAGGTCGGTCAGGCTCCTCGATTTTAATTGAAACTTTGAAGGACAACAAACTAGAGGTGTGAAGCCACAACGATATTTCATGCATAAGGTTGAGCGAGGAGGGATGTGTTGAACCGCCATGCCGAGAACCTTAGAACAATCCACGCTCTTCCTGTGGATGATGTTTTTCCTCCTTCAGTTTTCCTTCCTCCGTTCTTTTCCTTCCCTTTTCCCCCTTCAAAAAAATTTGCACGGTGGTTTTATCTATTTTGTTGGCGGTGGTCTCTCTTCCACCAGCAACCCACCGCTTAGCCTTCTCGTGATACCTTCCATGTCATGTATCATATGTATCTGTGTTATGGTCACGTATATGTTTATTTTATTATAATTTAATTAATTATATTTCCTTATGATTTATTAAAGTGCTCCTTTTGATATTAAGATTATTTCTTATATATATATATTTTAATCATTTTATTAATTTATTAATATAGTTTTCATTAATAATCTCAAATATATAATTTATAGATAGGTCGTTACACCACAGTATTAAATGTGTTCAGATACTTTGTCACTGAGTCTCTATCTTTCATCCTCAAGTTATACAACTTTTTCCGTAGGAACAATTTATTCACTAGACACTTAGATTGGTACAAAGTCCCTAGCTTGTCCCATAAATCCTTAGTCATAGCTTCCCCTAATACATTTAGCAATACTGAATTTGAGACACACAATCATATTGTGCTCTTTGCCTTCTGATTTAACTTCTTCCATTCTTCATCACACACGCTCGTTGGTTTAATACCCAGATCTACCACGATCCACTGATCTTTATGCACCAACAAATCCTCCATCTTGAGTTTCCACAACTCAAAACTCTAACCCTTAAATTTCTTGATCTCTATCTTTCCACTACTCACCATCTCCTTTCACCACCAGATTTGATCTCGCAGATCTCCCATTGAATAGGGTTTACCAGAGGCTTGAGTGAAACCCCTCAGCAACAAATGTGTCCCCTTGAAGCCAAAATAAGTATGATACCAAATGTTAGTTTTAACCCCATACAAAGATTACCTGCATATGAATTCTAAAACATAGAAAATAAACAATGCGAGAGCATAACACATAAAACACATATACACAAAGATTTTCCCCTAAATCCTAAAACCAGGACTACCGGCTTGGTTTTCCATTATGTCCTTTCAATTTTAGAATACATATTTCTACATGCTGCAACATCCAATACCATGGAGTAAAAACCATTGCGTCTAAAACCATGTGCGAAAAATCATGCACAAAACCATAGGTAGGTCTGCCCAACCTAATATAGGGTCCAAAAACAAAATTTTCTAGGGCGCTACCCTGGACCCCATAGAGTGGGGTTACTTGCACCCCTCAAATTCCTTGTGACTCCCCCCGCTACACAATCGGTGCAATGAAGGGGGGGTTCCGCCCCCCTTCTAACACCCTAGTTAACTACGTGGACTAATCATGGAAAGAATATAACACAACCCAACAACAACCGCATGGTCGGCCCCTTGCCTAGCTAATTTCTTATTCTTCTTCTTAGCATCTTGGTTGCTAAATTTGAAACTCTCACTAGGCGAAGTAGAAGAGGAAGGTGAAGAAATAGGGGAAGAAGGTGAGGGGTCAACCTTAGAATCATCATGATGTGATTCGAATGAAAGAGATAGCGGGGCAAGAATTTAGACACTCGAGATCACTGAGGTAAAAAATAACCAGGTAGGTAAACCAATGGTTAACTCAGGAAGGGACAATGTTGCCATATAAGGAGCACCAACATTTCCAAAAGAAGGAAAAGGACTAGGATTCCCTCTCGAGGGGAATCCTTGACTGGTAGACTCTGGAATTGTTGCCATTGGAATCAGCCCTAAAGAATTACTAAGGAAGATAACTTTTACCAAGAATATTTCATGGGAAGTTAATTTTAAAACACTGAAACAAAACTTTGCCTTATCATTTTTTAAGAGTCGAGAAAAGGATGAGAGGTGACTCTATCACTTTCCATTGGAAATGAGCTTGAAAGGACAAGTGCTCGGATGATCATTTTACTTTTAAAGAGTTGAAAAGGAAAGAACTCTAGGTAAAAGGCTTACTAGGCAAGCGTGAACTACAGAATGCCTCCTGGTGAACCAAGAAGTATGGGCAAGTAATCTCCCTGAATGCTGTGTTTGGTGTATCACATCTTTAAGGCCACCGACTTGGCTTTATATGGATAAAAGGATTACAACCTAGTGCGTTCTTCCATCAAATATGAGACGGTATAGGGAGAACAAGTCCATACTATTACTTATCAAATCACAAAAGGATGAATCACCCAACCTTAGTGAAATCAACAACCACTAGGTTTAAAGACGCCAGAACATGTCTCTAGCCTATATCTCTAGATATGAGCGTTAAGTTTCAATGATTCCTTAGGTTTATCCAATAAATTTTAATAGTTAATCTTGAATTAAGTCTTGGTTTAAGGCCCTATCGAATGTGTCTTCAAAAACTCCTAGAATGCAACTAAATGACCATTAATACCATTCTCGTTGAATGAGAAACTAGCTAAGGAAGAGTGAGAGGTTCAATTCACTACAGCTAAATGGAAAGAAAGCAAACCAATCAAGGAAAAAAAATACTTCTACCATTTACTTAAACTTACAAGCAATCTAAATAAGAAAATGGAAAACACACTTTTTGTTTTTCAATGTCTTAATCTCAATAATTTACTAATGCGAAAATCATCTTTCAAGTCTTGATACCAGATGAATGGAATTTTTTGATTTTTCCAAATAAATGTTTAGAAACTAAATTAAAAATGAATCAAAGACTCATAGCTCAATAACATGTAGACAAAATGAATGATTTCTTTGACCTCCATGAAGTTGAAATTGAAGATGTGATGATGAGGCTGTTTGTACAAAGTTTTGGAGGAGAAGTTCAAAAATGGTTAAGATCCCTAAAAGTAGCTTCTATCACTACTCTACCCATCCTCCAGAGGTAGTACCTAGATCAGTGGCAAGTGAAGAAGAATCCCCTTCATATTTTGTCTGAATATGAGAACATCAAAAAAAATGTTGGCGAGAGTGTGCAAGACTATTGTGTGAGGTTTAACGCATTGTACAATGCTATCCCTGCCAATATCAAACCACCAGAGGGATTGGCTTTGCTAAAGTTTCCAGATGGATTTGATGTTGATATGGCATATCAGTTGCATGGACGTTATCCTACAACTCTAGAAGACATGCTAAAGAATGTTGTGAGCACAGAAGCGAACTTTCTAGCCAAAAGAGAAAGAATGGGATTAGAGAAAAGAGTGACCGTGAAAGAAGAAGCATCTACTTCAGATGTAAAAATAGATACATTGATTTGAATAATTGAAGGAATGGTTGACCGGTTGTCGATCATAGACAGACCTAAACTACAGATCCAGAACCCAACCTCTGAAGGGCAGCAAGAACCCCAATTTTGAATCAAGTAAAGCGAGAAAAAAGCATCGGAACAACCACCACAACAACAACAGTAGATCAGAACTCCCTTACAAAAGAATTATGTTCAAGGAGTGGAAGAAGAAGAGGATGAAGATCCGGTAATTTAAAAAAATCACTTCTTCACAGTGGATGGTATGCTTATATTTCTAACCAAAGATGAGGAGAATGTAGAAAGTTTTGACATTCTAAAGGATGAGGACTACATCTTAGAAAATGATGTTGTTTTGGAGGCTGAATCTAATGATTATCAGCATGGCTACATGAATGCTTTGAGCATACAACAGAGACAATATCCTTTGAGGAGCAGAGATGTACCATTCAGTCCTATTTAGAAGAGGAACAATGTTTAGTCAAAGAATGATCTCTCAAATAATCAGAAAAAAAGGAAAGGAACATGCCTATCAGAATTCTAGAAAGGTAAATCAGCCATCAACAAGTGCATCTGCAAAAGAAAAAGACAATCAACAAAAGGATAGTGCAATGAAGGAGCCAACAGATAAGAGGGACATCTGTCTCAAAGAGGTAGAAAAAGTCACATCTTTTAATTTAGAAAGTGAAATTGCTAAATTGAAAGTGTGCATTCCTTTGACTGGGCTTGTTAAGAATAGCCATTACAAACACCATGTGTCTAGAATACTACAAGTTGATCCTTTGTCTGACATGGTGAATGTTGAGGATGATCATCCTGAACTTATTTTTTGTCTAGCTATAGAAGGTTAGCTAGAAGATAGTGAAGTCCCGCCCTTTTATTTGAGTCTTAGGCTTCATGAGTATATTCTTCATAATTCTATGCTTGATTTGGAAGCTTCCCACAATTTGATGGCCAAGGCCATCATGGAAACGTTGGGCCTGGATATCACCCGAAAATATCATGATTTGTACTCATTTGATTCTCGTAGAGTTCATTGCATTGGTCTCATCAATGATTTGGTTGGTTTTCTTAGATCAAATCCCAACCAAGAATGTCTTGACGGACGTGGTAGTTGCTGATATACCACCTCAATTTTCTATGTTGTTGTCTACATCGTGGGGAGCCAAACTCAAAGGAACTTTACAACTTGACTACTCTTATGCTACAATCCCTGTTTTCGGTCAATTGAGGAAGTTGTATTGGGAAAATAAAATGAAATATATGATCACTAGTAAAGAGAAGCCCATAAATCATCTGATAAACGTTGTACATACAAATTTAGAGTATTTTGTTTTGTATACTGATAGTGGATTGAATGATGTAGATATTCAGCTTGTAGAAGTAGATGATGTACCAAAAATTTCTGAGAGTTTTAGAGTAGTTCTTAATCAAGACAAGGAAAAAATGGCAATTCCTTCTGAGTAGCCTCCACATGAGCAGAAAGTTAGTGAAAAGAAAAAAATAAAGCAACCAACAAAGGTAAGATCCAAACTAAAGTAGAATTCCAACACTTGGAAGATGAAGATGGCCTTTGGAGCATGCACTTCGATGGTGCTTTGGGCAAAGATGGTGTAGGTATTGGAATTTGGATTCGAAGTTCTATTTTTCAGCCAGACAAAGTCCCAAGTAATGTATGAGTTTGTTCTTATAAATTAGCTTTTGATTGCTCTATAATGAAGTAGAGTATGAGGCATTTATTGTAGGTCTAAATATTTTGAAGAAGTTGGGTGTGAAAAGGATTTATGTTTATGGTGATTTAGAGCTAGTGATTAAACAAGTCAAAGGAGAATATCAAGTGAAGCATTTGTGGATGAGAGCTTATAGGAACGTAGTCCTGGATATCTTGAAAATGTTTCTAGAATAGACATTGATAGCAGTGCCGAGAAGTCAAAACATCATTTCTGATTCACTTGCTACAGTAACAAGAAATCTGAAAATTCCAATGAATTCTAGCAATAAATTTGAAATTCATGTCAAATATAGGCCTATTGTTCCTTATAATCTGAGACATTGGCAAGTTTTCTGGGATGACAATGAAATTAATTCCTTTTGCAGAATGAAGGGAAGTTTAAGAATGCTTTCATTGATGATGTTTGGCATTCTGATGAAAAAGACATTTGAGGTAAATCAGATGGATGTATTACAGCTGAAGGATAATGTTATTCCTATAGGTCTTATACCTTTAGAGGAGTTCTGTGATCAAGACGATGTGGCGAGAAAACTAGCATTGGTTCCCCCTAACAAGGAGTTGAAGATGTAAACATTAGGATAGAGGACCAGCCCAAGCTTGTTAAGTTATCAAAAACATTATCTCCTCAGTTAAAAGCTAAGTATGTTAAATTGTTTTCTTAATTTTCTAATGTTTTTGCATGGGATTACTCTGATTTGAAAGTATATGACAAGAACATCATTCAGCACACCATTCCTATCAAGCCTAATCAAAAACCATTTAAACAAAAGTTGAGGAGGATCAATCCAAAGCTATTTCCATCCATCGAGAAAGAGGTAAATAGATCATTTAAAGCTGGTATCATTGTTCCAATTAGATTCTATGATTGTGTTTCAAATTTGGTCTCGGTGAAAAAAAAGACCGGAGAGATAAGGTTGTGCATTGGTTTCCAAACCTAAATAAAGTATCCCTAAAAGATAATTATCCTCTTCCTAAGATGGACCATATTCTGAAAAGATTAGTTAGATCTTCATGGATGTTGTTAGTGTCAGTATTTGAAAGAATTCCACCAGTGATCAAACATGCTCTTACAAAGTGTTCTTAGGGTGTCAAAGTCAAATTTTGTCATTTCAGTGAGTCCTCAAGTAACATTTGGTCACTAGGTATTAGGTCTATGATTTTTTTTCATTCCTTCCAAAGTTTTCCAAATGTCTGTCCATGTCACCATTCAGCTGAGTGTACCATTATTCAGAGAGTTTTCATCATCATTTCAGGTTCCAGTGGGTCATTTTACACCTTGTTCGTGCTTCAGTTGTACTTGGGTAAGGCTCATTTCCCTCTCCTAGGGTTTTGAAGGTAATCTCTCTTGGAGGGTCAAATCATCAACAAAAATTGTATCCTGATGCTCATACACCTTCCCCTATCCTTAGTGTACCTTATTAAACACTTCCCATCACTGATATCCATCAAATTCATCATTTTCCCACAAACCCTAGCTTGTTGCTACAATTTGACAATTTTCTAAGCTAGGCGTGTGTTTTTCCATTTTGGACCCCTTCCCCTCACTCAATATTTGAAATTCCACTTTCAGTTGCTTCCTAACATCCCTCCCTACTTCCCAAAATTTTCTCAAGAATTTAGAAGCCCCTTATCCCCTTCATTTCCCTTCATTTCTACAAATCCCCTGTTCCACACATCGGGGTAGGTTTTACTCAAACGATGTTTCTGAGCAAGAAAAAATGAATTTGAAAAAAGTGAGATAATTTTTGGTCCATAATAGGCCAAGGAAGGAAAACCTCCTTCACTTTTTACATAGGTATCATGGTTTTAGAGAAATGTCCAAAATACAGTTGCCTTAGGAGGGTTGCTACACCTCTAGAGTGAGCTTGGTAAAATCAAGTTTTATCCTTGCTTGGTTGGCCAAATGACTTTCTTGAAGCATTAAACGATAACTATACACAAATATATTTCTAATGAGCTATCATGAGCTCAATTTGGAGTTGAGGAAGACCTTCAAAAGTTGACTACAATATCACTCTGCATTTGGGCAGCCTCATTTTGCACATTTTGAACAGTCTTGAGAGATTTGAATTTTGGCAAGGCCAATGAACTCCAAATTGAAAAGTTCAAGATGTTATAGAAAGTAGACTTGACTGACTTTCCAACGAGCTATCCCATGCCCAATTTGGACACCAGTAAGGCCTCCCAAAGTGGTCTGCAAATGGTTGTTGCGCACGTGGAAACTGGCACTGCGCATAGAAAGGGCGCTGCGCACGTCAAGAATTCACATAGTGCAAAACTAAATGTGCGTTGTGCATAGAAGAGGCACTGTGCACCTGAGAGAGGGCATTGCGCACCTAACAATCATGCCTAGAAACTTCACCAAGTTTCCATTTCACCTGAAATCTTCAGTTTCTCCCTCTAAACAAGTAAGTACTTCACTCCTATCTTGTGTGTTAGGGTTTGTTTACTAAGATTGGTGTTTTGTGTTCTTCAAACAAAAACCCTAGCTTCTAGGGTGAAACCCTAGTTTCCTTCATTGCACTAGTAGTTGTATACCCTATCCCCTTAATCCCATTCCCCTCACACGTTTTTCCCTTAATCACATTCTCCACATATAATTTCCCAAACTCTACACTCCCCAAACCCTAGCCATATCCCTAAACCATACTCACATCCCTAAAATCTTAATCTCATCCCTAAACTCTATTCAACATACATTTTCACACTCCCTCTTTCATACCCTCTGCTCATTTTATTCCTTCACCTTATTTCCACACTATTATCCATAAAACATCCATATACAACCATATTTTGCAAAACCAAAGGAGAACAATGGAAAGAGACAGTGTGTATGAGTTTGAGGAGGACACCCTCAGTGATAGTTCCATGGAGAGACATAAATAGCAAATCAAAGGGAAAGAGAATATGCACAAGGATGATATAGATGATGAATAAGAAAGAGAACAAACAATTGGAGGATAAGCAAAGCCTAATGAAGGCTGAAATGTTGAAACTAAAGAGGCAAAATGACAAAGAGGACCATGTCACTTTGACTTTCATTGAGCAAGAGATTGAACATGACCAGGAAACCTGGCTTGAGAGGGTCAACATGCATCTTGAGGGACCGATCAACAAGGCTAGTAGGGACAATAGAATTCTCTGGCACATGTCATATCATTATATGACTCGAAAACAAAATTTGCAATATGAGAATCAAGAAGCTTAAGGCAAGGTTAAGGAAGGCCTTGAGAAGCAAAAATGGGCAATACAAGTTGGAAATCCTAGCTGATGCCTCATTAGCTCATCAAAGCAGTGGATGAGGGTGCCTTGTGCCAATTTTGGGAAAATTTTAGTAAGATTTTGCAATTTTCAAAATTTAAATTTTGCAACACAGGAAATTGGCATAGGTGTGCAGTGCCACTGGCGTTGCGCTTTTGATTGGGACACTTTTTGGAGAAATGGCTTGCATATTCAGATTTAGCATGATGATAACATCAATCCCTAAAAGTTTCATAAAATTTCGAGCAAATCTTGGTCACCTAAAGGTCCAAAAACCATAAATAAATGACCTCTCTGCCTCTTTTTGGACACACAGGAAGAAGCCTTTGGAGGTTCCACTTTTTAGGGGGAAAATGACATCCAAAAGAAAAAATTCAAGATGTTCCAAAAACTAGACAGGAATACCTTTCCTTCGAGCTATCTTGGGATCAATTTGGTCAAGGGGAAGGTCTCCAAACCTTAGTCTGAAGTGGCACTACACATAGGATGAATTTTGACAGTTTTGCTGAAAAATCCATTTTCACCTAGTTATTTCACAAAATGACTTTTTTCTCTCATCATTGATGAATTTGTGATTTTAAACAATGCTATGCTATGTAAATTTAATTGGAAACTGACCTTAGAAGGTAGATTCATCATTTTGGGGTGGTTGAGGGGTGAATGAATCAGTTTCCATGGTTATAGAGGCAAGCTGTTACACTGCCTATATTCTTTTTCCTAGTTTAGAAATTGTTGAAACCACCCTTGTTCTCATGGATTCAACCCCTAATGGCTAGCATAGGTGGTTTGATGTCTATATTATGTATTTTTTTAGTCATTAGCAAATGTTGGACTCTAGTGGATGCTTTGAGCTACATTGTACATATCTACAACAGTTTGGCAAGGAAATAAACTAGGATTTGCCGCTATTTTCGTGGGATTCTTGTGGTAATGTGTTTTTGCATTGTTTCTCCTTCTGTCATTAGTTTTTCTCATGTGTTATGTGTGCCAAAATTTGATTCATTCCTCTTAACTAAATGAAATCAAGATTGATAGGTAGAATAGATTGGTGACAGTGCTCTGCCTTGGGAATACATTTAGTTTTTTATGTTTTCAGCTATTTGAAGAGGACTCATGATATTTGCATGCCCTCCTCAGATCTTCACCAGTCTTAGACCTACCATCTCACTCAATTTCAAGTGTTGAAACACCTACCTACCTTGCCCTACAGAACACCCTTTATTCTTGACTTGATTTCCTAGACCCAAGCTGCCTGCTCCATTCGATCCATCAACACAACCATCAAAATCAACCAAAAAACCCGAGAGCTCCTATACCTAGCCTAAAATCCATATTAGATTCAGTCATATCAATAGAGATTGAGAAGGAGAGAGCCCTCTCCCAACCTGGTAGGGCTAGCTACCAAGTTAAGCGTGGTTTGTGGTTATCCTAGGATTGCCTCCCTTCAGCTTGAGGTCAATCTAAGCTCTAACAGATGTCACTACTACATGGCTACTCAGGTTACAATCAGATCTTCGTGCATGAGAAAGACCAAGACAAAAGTGCCTTCACAACACCATGGGGAACTTTTCAGTATGCCAAGATGCCATTTGGGCGGAAGAATGTCGGGGCCAGTTTTCAGCAGGCCATGGACATAGCTTTCCCTAATGAGAAGGATGTTTTCTTAGTGGTTTACTTAGATGACTTGACAGTATTTTCTGGTTTTGATTATGAGCATTTACACCACCTGAGGATTGTTTTTCAGAAATGCAGGGAGTTCAGAATTTATTTAAATGCAAAAAAGATTCTTTTCGCCATGGAAGAAGGTAAGCTCCTCGGTCATATAATTTCCAATGGTGGTATTCACATTCATCCTTCTAGGGTGGAGGCAATTCAGCAAATAGACTTTCTATGCAACAAAAAGGAGATTTAAGCCTTCAACGGTAAGATGAATTACTTACGCAGATTTATACCAAATTTGGTCGAGCATTTGTGTGTTGTTGAAGCCCCGAAAATTGGGTCGACAACAAGGGGGATACCCACCCGGTCCGGACCTTGGTTGGCAGCTCCTTATCCGTTTGGTATAGCAGGTCCGACTGGGGATAATGGGACCAGTTTCCCAATTTAAGGGTGTGTGTGTGTGTGTAGAGTTGGATAGTGCTGATCTAAGAGTACTTAAAGCTAATTTAATTCAAACTTCTAAACTAACTCTATGCTATTGTAATCTAATGAGAAACAACACATCTAATCTACGCTAACCCGGGATGCATTTCTT
Source organism: Pinus tabuliformis (assembly GCA_031772625.1). Lineage (NCBI taxonomy): Eukaryota > Viridiplantae > Streptophyta > Pinopsida > Pinales > Pinaceae > Pinus > Pinus tabuliformis. The sequence goes on from CM062804.1 coordinate 1,499,030,378, forward strand.
CTATTATGCGATCTAAAGAGATTTCAAACAATAACTGGTAATAAAGATCATTCAACTATCATAAGAATAGAAATCAATTAAGATAAACCACTTTGCATAAAAAGTTAAGCAAAACAGTTGTGAACAACATATCGCATAATAAGTTATTCATATATCAAACATAAATGAATGACTCCACCGTACAAAAGTGCCAAATGGTAACTCACACATTCATACAGTAACATATAAACAACTGAAAACTGTATATCACTTTAAGAATATGAGCAGAAATGGTCAAGAGATAAAAGTACCATTTATGACTGGTTCCACTCATAAGATTCAAGCAACAATGATTTATCTCTCCTTGCTCTAACATCTACTAAGAGTACAAAAGTGCAACATCAGTAGCAGATATCAAATGCAAACATTAATAAATCTCGATCCAACCATTAATCAAAAACCCCCTCCGAGGGTGCAAAAGTGCATGTTCTGAGGACAAGTTTTTTGACAAATTTCTGGACCCTTCTCCAAATGCCTGAGAAGGGTTTAAATACTGCTAACTAATTAACTTAATTACATAAATTTAGGATACGTTTTTAAATGACCGCCCTTCTGCTAAAGCAAAATTATTTCTAAAAATTGAATCTAATTCCTAACCGTTTCTGTATTTTCTTCTTAGTGCTGCAAGCATGTAACATTCGCCTGGGAAGAGTCGGCTGGTCGTCTTCTCCTTTTGTTTGAGCTACGAAAATAGAAATAACAAGCGTTGGCGCCACTTTCTGGTGAACTAGAAGATATTTTCGAGAATCTTCCTCTGGCTGGGTGTATTCACTGCGTGTATACTTGGTAATAACCCAAATTCCTCTCAAACTGATTCTGCTTTTGCTATTTCAGTTTCCGGCCTTGTGAATGACTGAATAAGTTAGGGACTTTGCTCTCTGAACAATTTTCTGTATTGAAAACTGCCTCCGTTCTTTGTTCCGGGCTTTTTTGGTGCGTTTTCCTTCTTTAGCGCCTTTTTTTCTTTTTGCTTTACCGGGCATAAGCTTCAGGATCCTTTGCAAACATGCTGCTTTTGTGCGCCTTTGATTCTGAGTTTTGGATGGCCTATTGACATCAGCATCTGTTGAGTGATACTCTGGAATCTGTGGTCCTGTTGCATGCGACATCCGTTTGTGAAGGCATCTCTTCTCTGTTCTCCGAGCATTGACGCTTTCCCCTTTTCCTTAGATGTTTCCTGCACATTGCCTTATGTTATTTCCTGTCTTACAGTTTACGCAAAGGAAAAGAGTAATGATGATAAAGATTGACATGAAAGCTTTAAGCTCTACTGAATGCATAATCATGACACCCATAACGAACTGACTCTTCGAGAAACACAACACTATCCTTCTTGAATACTTTGGCGTACAATCATTAATTTCTTTTAAGGCGCGCGCCCAATTTTGGTCTACAGACAACTTTCCTTGAATACTGCGCCGAGGAAATTTTGCGATGGGTGATTTCTGCGACTCGCATCACAGCATCGAGGATCGCGTCGTCAAGATGTGTCATCGTAGAAATTGATGATCGCATTTATCGCAGATCGCATTCATCGCAGATCACATTCATCGCAGATCGCGCTCATCGCAGATCGCATTCATCGCAGATCGCGCTTAGTCATCCAATAATTGTGTGCTGCTTACGCGATGTTGCGATCTGCGACGTCGCATATCGGCCGTTAGAGATTCCTTAAGTTTTTTCATTTAAGAGTGCTTCATAATGTATGCAATGCGATGAGTTTCGCGTTGCTTCTTCGCAGCTTTATTATGCACATAGGAAAACGTTTCACTCTCTTCTCGCGATGCGATACAGTTTTAGGGAGTTGAAATACAAAAATTTTGATAAAATGTTTTTTGGATTTTTTATTAAGGGTCCCCATTTGCTTGGTGTTATCACTAATACCAAACAAAGAGGGGGGTTGTTGGTGGCCACAACAATGGCGATTCACTGTGAAGAACCAATTATCTCTGTTTTTCTATTGAATTTTAACTTCCAAAGCAGAAAAATTTTCATACGTCTAAATTTTGTTATGGACAGATAGAGTACATTATGCCTTATCCTATCAATGATATTTTGTCTCAACCTTTTCCTATTCCAATTGTTTGCTTCCTCAGGCTTAGTCCTTGTATTTACATCAGACATTACTTGGTCTTTTAAAGATAAAATAAGGTCTTCTCTGCGTGCTGGCTTTTAAAATATGCTCATTTGTCGTAGGTAGAGCCTCTGCTGCCAGCAGGCGTCCATAGCCTCGACAGGGTTACCTGTTACCCAGCAATGATCCTTTATCCTGCTTAAGGCTATTTACAACTTTTCAGAGAAAAACCCATTTTGACACTTTTTCCTTTTTTATTCTCTAAAGAACAATGTCTTGGTTTGGTGGCCAAATTATGACACAGTCATTCACTTGATTTACACTTTTGCTGAACAAGCTGGCTTGTGATGAGACCCCTTGTCTTTTGATTGCAACAATCTTGAGTCGTTGCCCTGTTTTGGTGGACAGTATTGGCAAAGTCAGCAAGTTATAATATCTGTGATCATGATAAGCTGGCTCGTGATGAGACCTCTTATTCTTTGAGATATAGTGTTTTCTCGGATTGTTCCTCTGAATGCTGCGATTTCCTTGAGTAGGGAGGAAGTCATTGTTTTTCCTTAAGAAAGCTCTGGATGACAATAATAGAGTTTGAAAATAGCAGTTTTACAGAGAATATTTATTTTATTATTGATACCTTTCATTGTGCTGATATAAAATAATTTTTTACCAAAGGTTGCTTTCATCAAATTTTTTGAAGTTGAAACTAGTATCATATCTAGGCTAAAGTTAACTCTACCTGTCAATAATAAAGATCAGATTTTTCGAAAATTTTGCTACTTGTACAAGTGAAAAAGCTCAAAATCTGATAGAGAATTGGTGTCTTTTTCGTGAACCCCTTTAGTAACCATGTACAACTGGTTTTATTTATAAGAAAAAAAAAGAAAAAACTAAAACTATCCTACAAAATAGAAGAGTAATCTTCTATGGAAAATATATTTTAAGGATCTGTCCATTAACAGGAAAAGAATCCCTTCTACCTACTAAATCCTACAACGCAAACGTTGATGGGCCTATGACTTCTACAATCTGAAAAGGACCAAGCCACATCTTCTGAAATTTTGTATGTTTGTCCTTTTCTTCATGAGCCTTATCCCATTTCAAAACTAAATCTCCCATCTGAAAATTTTTTCTGGTCATTATGCTCGAGTCAAAAGAGGATTTTATTAGCGCTTGGTGATGGGCATGGGTTTTCTTAGCTTGTTCTCGTCGTTCTTATAATTTAATTATTTCCATTTGTCTTAGTTGTATGGAGGAAGTAGATACCTCATCGATGTATTGTACTAAAGACAAAGAGGGGATGACTAAGTGAGTTGGAAGAACCACTTCTTTCCCATAAACTAAATTAAAGGGAGAAGTGCCAATTGAAGCTTTCTTCATTATTCTATCTGCCCATAACGCATTTACCAAAGCTTTGTGCCAATTCTTTTGGTTCTGGTCAACTGTTCTTTTAATAATCTTGATCAGGTTTTTATTTGTCGATTCAGCCAATCCATTACCTTGCGGATAGTAGTTGGCTGAATATTTCAGTTTGAACCCTCTTTTAAGTGCAAAATTAGTCATTGTATTCCCAGAAAAGTATGAGGCATTATCAAACATTAAAGCCATTGGCAATCCAAACCTAGTGATTATAAATTGATCTATGAATTCAATGATGTTTTCAGAATTAGCTGTCTTGAGAGGAACTGCTTCTACCCATTTAGTAAAATAATCTGTTGCCGTGTGGATGTATCTATGCTGCTTAGAAGAGTGAGGAACGATCTCACCTATTATGTCCAAGCCCCACTAACTGAATGGTTGCTCGATGTTTACCGGCTGTAGTGGCATGGATGGTTTCTTTTGTCTCCCTGCAACAGTTTGGCAGACTTGGCATTTCCTCACGTAACTGTGTGAGTCTTTGAACAGCGTGGGCCAATAATATCCTGCACGTAAGATTTTATGTGCAGTAGCATCTCCAGCATAGTGTCCGCCTACTGGTTCATCGTGGAGTTCCTGCAAAACCTTTTTGGCTTCAGTTTTCTTAAGACACCTAAGAAGCACAAAATCGTAATTCCTTTTAAACAGAACATCATTTATGAGCTGATATTGTTTAGCTTTCAATCTCAGAGCTCTTTTCTTGGTGTGATCCAGGTGTGATGGAGCATACCCGTTCTTAAGATAACAAATGGTGTCAGTATATAATGATTCTGCATCGTTTAGGCTTACCTCATACGTTTGTACCTCTTCAGATGAATTCTCAGGAATTTGCGATGCTCCAGCCAACATTTTGCAGAAGCCTTGACCTCTTACAATGCTTGCTGGTTTAATCTCAAGGTCGTATTCTTGTAAAGCGGTGATCCACTTTGCTCTTTTTTCACCCACATCCTTCTGTATTAGAAGATTTCTTACCACTGGAAACAGTACTATGACCTTAGTATGGGCTTTAAGTAAGAAAGGTCTGAAATATTTGATTGCTTTGAAAACAACATATGCCTGTTTCTCCACGTCTGAATAGTTGAGTTCAGCACCTTGTAAATTCGAGCTAAAAAATGCGATTGGAGCTTCCGCTTTCTCTTGATTTGCTTGAGTTAGAATCGCGGCATATGATTTTTCTAAGGAAAATGTGTATAAGATAAAAGATTCTGAAAAATTCGGGGTTGCTAAAGATGGAGCGTTAATGATAGCTTGTTTGATCAGGTTGAATGCTTCATGCTCATCTTGACCCCATTTAAAATTTGAATTCTTTTTAATCTTGGTTTGCAAAGGAGAAACAATCCGTGAAAAATCTGGGACAAATCTCTTCACAAAATTGATTTGACCAAGGAAAGATTGCATGGCTTTTTTGTTATGAGGTAGGGATATTTCAGAAATTTCTTTGATTCCGTCAGGCTCAATGTGAATACCAGATTTTGACACTATGAATCCTAGAAGTTTTCCTTCACTTAATGCGAAAAAAGATTTCTTTGGGTTAAGTGAAATCCCATACCTTAAACATCGTTGAAAGATTTGTTTCAAGTCTTTGAGATGGTCGCTTCGCTTCTTGGAGTACACTGTTATATCATCTAGATAAATTACTACAGACTTATTGACTAAACCCTTGAATGCGATGTCCATGGCTCTCTAAAATGTAGCGCTGACATTGATCAAACCAAATGGCATCTTCCGATATGCGTATGTGCCCCATTTAGTTCGGAATGTGGTTTTTAACTGATCATCGGGATGTACCAGCACTTGATTGTATCCTGAAAATCCATCCAAAAAAAACATTAATTCTGAACCTGCTACTGCCTGTAATATCTGCTCCATAGGTGGGAGGGGAAAATTGTCTTTTTGACAGACTTTGTTGAGATTCCGAAAATCGATACAGATTCTAATCTCTCCATTTTTCTTTCTAATGGGTACCATATTGGAGACCCATTTAGAGTGTCTGAGGAGGAAAATTATTCTGGCTCTTAATAACTTATTTAGCTCAGTTTTTATCTGATTTTCTAAATTGGGGTGGATTTTTCTGAGTTTCTGTTGGACAGGTTTTTCATTGTCAATCATAGGGATAGTATGTTGAATGATAGAAGTGTCGTAAGTCTTCAGCTCATCGTAATTCCAGGCAAAAACATTTTTGTATTGTCTCAAAAGACGGATATACGCTAGTTTTTCTTCAGGGGCTAGGCCATGGCCTAGATTAACATTTTGTGGTTTATCATCGGTTCCTAGGTTTACTAATTCGTAGTTCAGAGTTGAATTGTAGAGCTTAGAATTGGTAGACCTTTTAAACCGGCTTTTCAAATCATATAAGTCTTCTAACTTAACCACCGATTTAGGTATAGCATTATCAGTGCTATCTTGTTGTATTTGTCGATCGTGATGGTCTTCGTCAATTATCTGATTGGAGTAGGATCCTTCAGAAGTGAGGAAATTTACAATATCAGGATCGTCATTGAATACTCTCCAATTTGTAATGTTGTCAGGGATGGATGGTCTAAAGATTAATTCTATTGAGAATCTATCTGGACTAAAATCTTTGGAGGGAATAAGTCTAGAGGCTACGTTAGCTAAAAGGCCTGCGCTCGCATTTTGGAGTCTTGGGATTGACGAAATATTGAATGCTATGAAATGCTCAGTCAGATCTTGTACTAAAGATTGATAGTGTTTCAAATGACCTGATAGGCAATGTATGGTGTTACGTACCTTTTTGACGAAAATCTCAGAGTCTCCGAAGACTTTAAGGTACTTGACGTTCAACCCAATTGCTTTGTATAGGCCTTGCACCAAGGCCTCATATTCTGCTGTATTGTTTGTGCAATCGAATTCAAGTCTGCACGTAAGCATGGTCTTATTTCCTTCTGGGCTAATCAGAACGCATCTTGCTCCTGCTCCTTCGTTAGATTTAGAGCCATCAAAATATAATTTCCAAAACAAAGATGTATTTACAGGTTTATCTAAAAAATTAACACACTTTGAATTATCAGTTTGGGAAAAATTTTCGAATTGGGACAAAACTAAATTTTCTAAGTAAGGTGATGTATGAGCATTGAAATTGCCGAGGAAAGAATCTACCGAGTAATTGCCTATGATACTGCTATTGTATGCTATTGCTTCATTTTCTCCCTCCAATTCCGTTACTATGTACTTCTGGTGTAACTCTCTTTCAACCTTTATTTGATTTGGTTTACCATTGTACGGTAACCACATGTGAAACCAGTCGGTTGGGAAGTATCCATGGAGTTTTTCGGACCAATCCCTGCTAACAATCAAGCCATATAATTCTGGGATATCAGCTACTAGAATTTTAATAACCTGACATACCTTCGGGTTAGACGACAATCTTATGGTCACTTGATTAAGTTCACCAATCACTTTGACTTGAGATCGATCAAGCTGAACTATGCACACTGCGGATTTTTGTGGTTGAACATTCAACTTGGCACATATTGATATGGGTAAAATATTCGTTGAAGCACCAGAATCTACCAAACAATTGTGCACATTTTTATTGAAAATTTCATAAGTGAGAAGAAAAGGGGGAGTGTGAGACCTTGATCTTCCTCCAATCAAGGCGATGTCATTTGGATCAACCTTATTGATCGTGTTGGTTGGAGGTCTTCCCATGTTGTGGGAACTTACAGCTGTAGCCAAAGATTTAGTAGGCACGGCATGTAATTCTTTCATCATATCTTCTGTTGATGTTTCAATTTGCTCAATTCATAAAGAGTGATATTAGCCCTAGTCTTTTTCATGTCATCAATAATATTGTACTCCATTTCATCCGACACAATCAGTGTTCTTGATGGAGGTGTTTGATCTGATTGGACTGGGCTAGATTGAGTCGGTTTAGCGGTCGTTTTCTTTGTTGCGACTTTATCTTTTGCTGCAGGGCTTGTGCCCTTCTGCTTAGGGGTATTTTGGGGAGGATCAAGTTGATTTTTGCTTCGTGTGCTAACCGGAAATTCTTCTTGATCTTCTTCTTGTGGGAGGATGAAATCCCACATTCCTTGCAGTTCCACAACTTCTTCGTCATCGGTCTGCCCTTCAGTGGTACTCTCTTCTTCTTCCTCTTCTTCGGATTCGACATTTGAGATAGCGTTGGGTGGTTTCACATCCACTGAAGGGCCTCTTTTAAAAGCTCTGTAGGGCTTTTTTGAAAAAGTTTCTGCTACTTATTTTTTTATGTCAATCATCTCATTGGACATGGTTTTTAATACTTTTTGTAATCCTTCCAAATCGAAAGGGTCTTTCGTTTGTTTCTTCTTGGAGTCTTCCTTGAAGGTGACTTTCTTAGATTTGCGTTCCTCTATCGCAGATCTTTTTTCCAGGGCTACTACGCATTTCTCTACTGCTATCGCCTCTGTCAGGTTTTCAACTAAGGTTGTCTTATTTTCCCTATCCACGAAGATTGCTAAGTTTGATGGTAAGGCCGTAATATACCATTCACATCGTACTTCTTCGCTGGGTTGGGAAGCAGTGGGAATTTTGTTGAGGATTTTATTGAACCGTAAATTGAAATCTTTGATGGGTTTTCTAGCTTCGGCTTTAAGATTGGATAGGTCATTGATTAACGTTGCCGTTGATCCGTCATCACTAAACTTGGTAAGGAATTGACTTTGAAAAATGTCCCAACTTGTGATAGACCCGGAAGGTAATGAAAAGTACCATGACCTGTCTGTTCCTTGCATTGTATAGGGAAAAAGCCGGACAACAGCATCCTCGTTGGTAACTCCGTTGAGATTGACAGAAAGCATGAAATTATTAATGTGCTCTTCAGTTAGCATGCCTGCTTCTGGATTGAATTTGGGTAGCCATTTCTCAGGATGGGCCGGTATTTGGCTCAGGGGTGGAGACATCAAAACTGCCCCAGGATTGTTCCATGGAGACTGGGCCATCGTTGAACTGCTAGTAAATGAAAGAGCAGAGGATGATCCCTGAGGTTGGGAAGATGAAGATATTATGATCTTAGATGATTGAAGAGGAGGGGTTGTGGAAGATAGATGAGTGGTTTGGAATGAAGATGTGGGTGGCTGACTTCGCGGTGAGGGAGTTGAAATGGACGATGTAGATGAAAGAGTCTCACTGTCAGACTCTGGTGGTGTTTTCCTTGCTCTTTTCCTGGTGGGGAGAGGGAATTCAGTTGGCTAGATGCGAAATTTTTCACTCTTTAATCTGGTCAGGGGATGAGTAGGATTGTACTGCGAAGTCACGCTGCTTTGAGATTTATCAGACCTCTGTGTAAAAATAGAAAATCCCTGGAGTTTGCGAATTAGAGTTTGAACTTCAGGGGGTTCAATGGTAGATTGGTCTGAAATATTAGGGTATGTAGTAGCGGTTAATACTCGAGCGACTTCTGACTCTGAATTTAAACGTACTGGGGAAGTCGGGGGAGTTGATGAGGGCGATTTACTCTCAGAATGGTATTTAGATTTTGATTTAGGTGTCATTCATAGTTCGGGCCCTCCTTCTGGTGCCAAATATGTTGAAGCCACGAAAATCGGGTCGACAACAAGGGGGATACCCACCCAGTCTGGACCTTGGTTGGCAGCTCCTTATCCGTTTGGTATAGCGGGTCCGACTGGGGATAATGGGACCAGTTTCCCAATTTAAGGGTGTGTGGGTGTGTAGAGTTGGATAGTGCTGATCTAAGAGTACTTAAAGCTAATTTAATTCAAACTTCTAAACTAACTTTATGCTATTGTAATCTAATGAGAAACAACACATCTAATCTACGCTAACCCGGGATGCATTTCTTCTATTATGCGATCTAAAGAGATTTCAAACAATAACTGGTAATAAAGATCATTCAGCTATCATAAGAATAGAAATCAATTAAGATAAACCACTTTGCATAAAAAGTTAAACAAAACAGTTGTGAACAACATATCGCATAATACGTTATTCATATATCAAACATAAATGAATGACTCCACTGTACAAAAGTGCCAAATGCTAACTCACACATTCATATAGTAACATATAAACAACTAACAACTGTATATCACTTTAAGAATATGAGCAGAAATGGTCAAGAGATAAAAGTACCATTTATGACTGGTTCCACTTATAAGCTTCAAGCAACAATGATTTATCTCTCCTTGCTCTAACATCTACTAAGAGTACAAAAGTGCAACATCAGTAGCAGATATCAAATGCAAACTTAATAAATCTCGATCCAACCATTCATCAAAAACCCCCTCTGAGAGTGCAAAAGTGCATGTTCTGAGGACAAGTTTTTTGACAAATTTCTGGACCCTTCTCCAAATGCCTGAGAAGGGTTTAAATACTGCAAATTAATTAAATTAATTACATAAATTTAGGATACGGTTTTAAATGACCGCCCTTCTGCTAAAGCAAAATTATTTCTAAAAATTGAATCTAATTCCTAACCGTTTCTGTATTTGCTCCTTAGTGCTGCAAGCATGTAACATTCGCCTGGGAAGAGTTGGCTGGTCATCTTCTCCTTTCGTTTGAGCTACAAAAATAGAAATAAAAAGCGCTAGCACCACTTTCTGGTGAACTAGAAGATATTTTCGAGAATCTTCCTCTGGCTGGGTGTATTCACTGCGTGTATACTTGGTAATAACCCAAATTCCTCTCAAACTGATTCTGCTTTTGCTATTTCGGTTTCCGGCCTTGCGAATGACTGAATAAGTTAGGGACTTTGCTCTCTGAACAATTTTCTGTATTGAAAACTGCCTCCGTTCTTTGTTCTGGGCTTTTCTGGTGCGTTTTCCTTCTTTAGCGCCTTTTTTTCTTTTTGCTTTACCGGGCATAAGCTTCAGGATCCTTTGCAAACATGCTGCTTTTGTGCGCCTTTGATTCTGAGTTTTGGATGGCCTATTGACATCAGCATCTATTGAGTGATACTCTAGAATCTGTGGTCCTGTTGCATGCGGCATCCGTTTGTGAAGGCATCTCTTCTCTGTTCTCCGAGCATTGACGCTTTCCCCTTTTCCTTAGATGTTTCCTGCACATTTCCTTATGTTATTTCCTGTCTTACAATTTACGCAAAGGAAAAGAGTAATGATGATAAAGATTGACATGAAAGCTTTAAGCTCTATTGAATGCATAATCATGACACCCATAACGAACTGACTCTTCGAAAAACACAACACTATCCTTCTTGAATACTTTGGCGTACAATCATTAATTTCTTTTAAGGCGCGCGCCCAATTTTGGTCTACAGACAACTTTCCTTGAATACTGCGCCGAGGAAATTTTGCGATGGGTGATTTCTGTGACTCGCATCGCAACATCGAGGATCGCATCGTCAAGATGTGTCATCGCAGAAATTGATGATCGCATTTATCGCAGATCGCATTCATCGCAGATTGCATTCATCGCAGATCGTGCTCATCACAGATCGAATTCATCGCAGATCACGCTTAGTCATCCAATCATTGTGTGCTGCTTACGCAATGTTGCGATCTGCGACGTCGCATATCGACCGTCGGAGATTCCTTAAGTTTTTTCATTTAAGAGTGCTTCATAATGTATGCGATGCGATGAATTTCGCGTTGCTTCTTCGCAGCTTTATTATGCACATAGGAAAACGTTTCACTCTCTTCTCGCGATGCGATACAGTTTTAGGGAGTTGAAATACAAAAAATTTGATAAAATGTTTTTTGGATTTTTTATTAAGGGTCCCCATTTGCTTGGTGTTATCGTTAATACCAAACAAAGAGGGGGGCTGTTGGTGGCCACAACATGTGCATTAACTAATATGTTGAAGAAGAACAACACTGTGAAATGGATTGATGATGCCATGAAATATTTCAACTTGGTAAAGCTTCTTTGACCACAACCCCTATTTTGAATAATCTTGATTATAGTCATGACTTTATTATATTTTCATTTTCATCTGAGCACAATTTGGCTGCAGTGTTGATGCAAAAGAAGGATCAGGTGGAACAGTCCATTGCATTTTTTAGTCAGACTATGAGAGATGCTGATTTGCGCTATAACATTATTGAGAAACAAGATTTGGCTCTTATAAAGGCATTGAAGGATTTTCAAGTTTACATTTTTCATTCACATACCATAGCATATGTTTCCAACGTGTATGTGAAATATGTCATCATGCAAACTGATCCAGAGGGAAGGAGAGGTAAGTGGATAGCAGCGATGTTAGAATATGATCTTGAGATTAAGCCTACCAAACTGATCAAAGTTCAAGGCTTGGCAAAACTCATGGCCCAGTTGAATCTTCATGCTCTGGACATAAATATCATTGTAGCAACGATGTTTCAGGTATCAGAGATGTTTCTCAACTCACCTTGGTATTCTGATATAGTATACGCTCTTTAGCATCTTTCTCCTCCTCCTTAAATGTCGAGAAGTAAAGATAGATCACTAAAACTAAAGTCTACAAAATTCAGCATTTTAGATAGTGCTCTCTATTGGAAAGATCCAGGAGGGGTTCTTCTTAATTGTTTGGTTGGAAATGAAGCTTAGCAGGTAATGAATGATTTTCACAGAGGAGATTGCGCGGGTCACTTGATTTGGAAAACAAGATCTAATAAAATTTTGAGAGCAGGGTATTATTTTCCATCCTTGTTTTCATATTTAAATAAGACAGTGAGGAGCTACCATGAATGTCATGTTTTTCAGGGAAAAAGGAAGCTGCATCCTCTTCCCCTAAAGCTAGTTGTAGTTAGTTCACCTTTCAAGAGTTGGGGGCTTGATTTCATAGGATAAATTCATCCTACATCATCAACATAGCACATATGGATTTTCATAGCTACCGATTACTTCACCAAATGGATCGAATCCATTCCAACAAGGCAAGCTATGGACATGGTAATCATTCAGTTTTTAGAGTCCAATATCTTGTCTCAGTTTGGTTGCTCTCACAAGATTACAGATAATGTAGCAGCATTTAAGTCGAAGAGAATGGTTGAGTTTTTCAACAAATACAACATCACATTGGGTCATTCCATGGCATACTACACACAAGGCAATGGACTAGATCAGTCTTCAAATAAATCCTTGGTAAACATTATTAAGAAGATGTTGGAGGCAAACAAAAAGAGTGAGGGCAGTTATGTTTCCATTAGGTCTTAGCGTTCATTTCCATGGTCAAAAGCATAGTTTCATGTGTAAATAAAGGGCAGCAAAGGCACGAGGATGACCAATAAATAAAGAGTGATTGCTAGTATGTCATGGTTATTGTACAAATATCTTATTTGACTAATGTAATTGAAATAGAGTATTTTTAGTTGAATTATATTTTTTGACGTAATTCAATTCATTTCATGTAATAAGTGTTCCCATAAGTTGCCCTGGCATTTCTCCTTGCTGCAAGAAAATGAATCCAATGAAGAAATCAGTTCTATCCAAGCATCATCCACCTGAAAATAGACAAATAGAGAAAGGTATTAAAGAGAGACTTGAAGATAAAGAAAAACTCCCAAAAAACATTACAAAGAGGGTTTTTTTCTAAAGAAAAATCAAAATCACCCTCTATATAAGATTTCAAATTCCTTTTCCAACTTCATCATATTCATTTGACAAAGAGAAAGAACAGAGTTGAAGGAGAGAAGGGAATTAAAGCCAATTGGTGGCTGGACAAATAGGAGGCATTGTGCATAGAACATGAGGCATTGTGCGTAGAGTAGGGGGTGATGCTATTCATTACTTCACCAAATGGATCGAATCCATTCCATCAAGGCAAGCTACGGACATGGTAATCATTCAGTTTTAAGAGTCCAATATCTTGTCTCATTTTGGTTTCGCTCACAAGATTATTACAGAGAATTTAGCAACATTTAAGTCAAAGAGAATGGTTGAGTTTTGCAACAAATACAACATCACATTGGGTCATTCCACGACATACTACCCATAGGGCAATGGACTAGCTGAGTCTTCAAATAAATCCTTGGTAAACATTATTAAGAAGATGTTGGAGGCAAACAAAAAGAGTGAGGGTAGTTATGTTTCCATTAGGTCTTAGCGTTCATTTCCATGGTCAAAAGCATAGTTTCATGTGTAAATAAAGGGCAGCAAAGGCACGAGGATGACCAATAAATAAAGAGTGATTGCTAGTATGTCATGGTTATTGTACAAATATCTTATTTGACTAATGTAATTGAAAATAGAGTATTTTTAGTTGAATTATATTTTTTGACGTAATTCAATTCATTTCATGTAATAAGTGTTCCCATAAGTTGCCCAAGCATTTCTCCTTGCTGCAAGAAAATGAATCCAATGAAGAAATCAGTTCTATCCAAGCATCATCCACCTGAAAATAGACAAATAGAGAAAGGTATTAAAGAGAGATTTGAAGACAAAGAAAAACTCCCAAAAAACATTACAAAGTGGGTTTTTCTAAAGAAAAATAAAAATCACCCTCTATATAAGATTTCAAATTCCTTTTCCAAATTCATCATATTCATTTGACAAAGAGAAAGAACAAAGTTGAAGGAGAGAAGGGAATTAAAGCCAATTGGTGGCTGGACAAAGAGGAGGCATTGTGCGTAGAGCAGGAGGCATTGTGCATAGAGCAGGAGGTGATGCACATAGAGCAGGAGGTGCTACACATAAAGTAGGAGGCGTTGCACATATAGAACATTGAGGAGGCGTTGTACATGGAGGAGAGAGTGTTGTGCATAGGGACAGAGTGCTTCACATAGGGTTGGTTTGCCAATGAAATTTTACATGGTGCTCCACATAGAGCTTGAGCGCTGTGCACCTGTACAAGGCACTATGCATATGGCAAGAAAGCACCAAAATCACTCTATCAATCATCTAAATTACCTTTTTTCCACCTAGAACTTCTAAACAAGTAAGTGCACTCCTTGAACTATCCCCTTGGCATTCAGTTCATGATTTTGAAGTTGGTTTGCTATTTAAAATTTCAAGCCCTAGGTTGCCTACAAATCCGTCCACCTATCGCTTATACCCTAATCTTTCCACGTATCTCTTATACCCTAATTTCCTCAAACAAATCCCTCCACCTATCCCTTATACCCTAATCCATCTACCTATCCCTTATACCCTAATTCCCTCAAATCCCTTATACCATAATCCCCAAAACAAAATCCTTAAAACCTTATTTATTAAACAATCATCAGAGAGGAACCATGAAACATTAGAGAGTTACAGGCTTCTCATATGACTACCTCTTGTTTTAGGCATCTAGGGTGTTATGAGTTTCATGAGCTGGTGGAAAGAGTTCAACATCATCCTAAGCTGACAAGGCTTTTTGTAGCCAATCTCCATGATAACAAGGTAACTCTTGCATGGGTGACATTTACAGTTTCATCCACCATCATTGTTGATGCTACAAGGATTCCAAATGTAGGGGAAAAATGGTATAAGGCACAAGATTTGGATGAGCACTACTCTGAGCCATACATCAAATTTAGGTACAGGAATGAAAAGAAGAGGACCTTTCCTTTAAGTTTCCTTGAAGACAAGTACGCCCCTATGGTGAGGATCATTATGAAGTATTTTACATGTGAGGGCAAATTTTCTAGATTGTACACCTATCATATTATGCTTCTTATGCACTTCATAAGAGTGAAAATGTTGAACATCCCATGTTTCTTATTTAGGAACAATGAGAACATGGCCTACATTGTACATAAAAAGCCATACCCCCAACATATGAATAGTATCTGTCACTATTCCTTGATTAAGATTATTGTACTACATCATCTCAACCTCATCAACATATCTTGGGATACATTCATTGCCAATGACATCTTCAATGGTCCTCCCACCAGTGCCCCAAGAAGTAGAAAGGCCTTCCAGTAGTTGCAAAGTAAAGAAAAATTAGAAGGCTAAAGAGACTAGAGTTGTTGAGAAGCCAAAAGCCTACAAAACATATCATAGAGGGGCTAGAAAGTTGTTTGTAGTGAATAGGAAAGTGTTTACTCCACTTGATGTGGACGGAGCCTTGTGTTCTTCATCAACTCATGGGAAAATGCTTGCTCCACAAAATGTGGAAGGGGCTTTGCATTCTTCCTCAACACAAAAAGTACAACAGTTGCAACAGGTGCATAAATGGAAGCAAAATATGCTGGAGTAAAGCCTCAATGATGAAGTGGAAAGGGAATTTAATTTGATGGAAGACGATGAACTAGAATAGCCACACATCCACCATGGCATTGAGATAGTTGACTTGGAGGCTTAAGATGAGGCAACAAATGAAAATATAACCATAACAGAAAAAGATGCACATATCCAAGCAGTGATCAACAACTTGGCGAGAGCTAAGTATGACATTTCATAACTTGACCAAGAGAACAAGTAGATAAGTGACAAACAAGTCCTCATGGAGCTAGAACTTTTCAAAGCAAAGAGGCAAGGTGACAAAGGCAATTGAGTAATACAAGAAGAAGAAACCCGAACCACCTTGACTACAAAACAAATGCTTGAGAAGGATATTTAGGAGGATAGAGAAAATTGGCTTGAGAGGGTCAATTTTCATTTGGAGAAGCTTCTACAAAAGGCCAAAAGGGACAATCAAATCATTAGGCAAATGGCTCGCCATTATAGGACCTGGAATAAGATTTGCAACCTAAGGGTCAAGCAAATGAAGACAAGGCTAAAAAGAGCACTCAAAGGCAAAAAGGAGGGTCATGATAGGCTTAGGTGTCATGCTGAAGCTTCCTTGGATAACCAAGACACTTGATGGTGGTGTTCTCCACAAATTTTGAGTAAGCTTTCAAGAAATTTTTCCTTTTGGAGAATTTAGCAATTTTTGACACAGAAATTTTGGCTCTATACGCATCGCCACTTTCGCTGTGCTTTTCCTAGGGTAATCTAATGAGGAAATGGTCAACATTTTTGGATTCACAATGATGAGTAGATGCACCCTATGCATTTGGTAAGCTTTTGGAGTAGAATTGGTCAACCAAAAGGTCAAAAAACACTCAAAAAATGACCTTTCTGCCTTCTTTTTGAGCCACAGAAACATTCTCGGTAGAATCTATTTTTGAGGGGTAAAATTGTTATATATCTTATCTGAAAATATATGAAAATACATATATACCCAGAAATAAGAAGATCTAAATATATAAGTAGACTTGAAGTGCTTTCCCACAAGCTATTTTGGGCCCAATTTGGACACTTTGAAGGTCTCCAAAATGGCCCTGAAAAAAGTGTTGCACATAGAGCTTGGGCACTCTGCATATGGCACTTTTATCCTGAATTTTTACTTCACTCTGCCATGATTGTAATTTTGAGTTTTCTCTCATTGACGATTTTTTTACTTATGTAAATGGTAACTAGGCATGTAAATGATATGGGTAATAGTTATTATAAGATAGATTCATTAGATCAAAATTTATCTTCACGACAAATGAATCAGTTTCCTCCCTTTTAGAGCCAAGTTGTTAGGTTGCCTAGATTCCATTTTCTTATTCAGTTTTTGATGGATTAGTTCCTCATCTTAGGGATTTGACCACTGAGGATGCGAGGAGGTTGAATCAATGTCTATTCTTCTTCTTCTTTCTCATTGTAAAGGGTTGGACTTAGCTAGATGCTTATTCTTTGAGTAGACATCATTTTGTATCAGTTTTAGCAGGAAATTAATGAAAACTTGCAACTATTTCTTTGGGATCCATGTGGTATGATGTTTAGTTCATTTTTTGTTATGTTTTCATATCTTAAAATGTATTTTTTACTCAATTTCATCATTTCATACTCTTTAAGTGGACGTTTTCAAGTTGATAGGCATAACCCATAATATTTATGCTCTGTTTTGGAAAAATATTCACAGTCTATGTTTTCTTCATTTTAGGAAGAATCCATGTTGCTTACATTCTCTTTTTAGCTCCTCAACTATCTTTGAATCACTTCACCCATCAAACCCTAGAGTGCTCACCCTTCTGCATAGCTTTCCCCATCAAAACCATGCAATTTTGACCTAATTTCCTTGCGCTAACTATCTGGCTCGTCCGGATCGGCAAAACCCTTCAAAATCAAATCAAACCTTGTGCTACTATACCTAGCCTAATATAAATTTCTTGATCGAGTCATCTCGGTTGATATCCTTATGAAGAGAGCCCTCTCGTGGCCTAGTAGGGCTAGTTACTTGGCTAAGAGTGGTTTGTGGCTACCCTGGAATTGCGTTTCTTCAGCATGAGGTTCAATCAAGGTGATGACAAAATATTTATTGCAATTCCACAATGCTTCATAATATGAATTATATTTTGGTTATGTAATTTATTGTGACTCTTGAGCACTTAATTCCGGATTATTTCATAGGAAACCCTAATTGATACAGAAAAAATAATGACCAAAAAATTTCTTAACTTATACATATATACATAAATTTAAGCTAGGTTTTATAACCATAAATATAATATGTACATACAAAACTATAGGGTTTTATAAATATAACCCATCCAAATCTGCTTTGAGAGGAAAAATTGCTAAACTAACTCATGTAATTTAGGATATGATGACATAGTTCTTCTTATCTAGAGGCGAGGGAAAATACAACATGTGTTCCATCATCTGATCCTCCTAGCAATTGAAACATTAAATTATAGAGAAGGTGAAGATCATCCACACTCAATCATAAGTCTCTTCATTTTATGTAGACACAAGGGAATTTATAGTACAACTTCCAACAAAAATTGTCCACATTCCTTCAACAATTCAATTTGTATATCAAATAAAATAAGGGTAGCACTAATCATGTTTTAGGCTACCTCGGTCAACCTCGATTGTGGCACTCATTATATTTCTCTACTCTTGTATGAACAAGACCTCTCGATGGCTACAACTATATAATGGTGACTCAAAATTTGCTACCACATACTAGATGTTGATGATAGGAAAGCAAGTTCCATAATTTCACCTCATGAATGCATTGTTGTGCTACCTGGGACACCTTTGTGTTCCTTGAAGCACACATGGAAAGCTTATTTGAGAGGCACATTAGAGTGAGTTAGTAGGGAACTTTGGTATGGGTAAGACAATGAAATTATTACATAATTATTTTTCTTGGAAAAAACTTTGACATGATGTTGGCAAGTGTATCAAGCCTTTCATCACTTCTGCCATTACCAAACCAACTATTAAGAAAAAAAAAATGTACAACCCTCTATATACTCCTCATGATCTTCAGGAATCCCTATTGCTAAACTATATATTTGTACCTACTTTAGCCAAGCATGGTAGTGATTGTGTTTTTGTGGTTATTGATATATTTTCTAAGATAGACATTACAGTTACCTACAAGAAGAGTATCACAACAAAAGCCACTACCAACATCTTATTCGAATGGGTGTTCTTACATTTTTGGATCCCACAAAACATCATATAAAATTATGATAATAGGTTCCTAAGTGCATTATGGTCAAGCCTCTAGTCATTGTTGGACACCAATCTCACTAAATCATCTACCTTTCACGCCAACATTTATGGCCACATAGAGGTTGTCATCATGATGATCATGCATATTTTTGCATGTACATTCAACACATCCAAAAACATGAGATGATACTCCCCCCATATTCAACACAACTACAACATAGCTCCATAACTTAGTTGGCCACATCCCGTCTCATGTGGGCTTGGCATTTCAACCATTGGAGCAACTCATATTGACAAATATTAACCCAAATTTCATTGAAAATTCCACTATTCATTAAAATGTGGACACATATATTAGGATTACTGTCCAATAGAGGATCAAACTATATTAGCTTGTCAAGCAATACCAGCTATTGCACCAAGGCATGTGGCTAACTAGGAGCCAAGTTTAGTAGAAGTTTCCTATATCATGAAAGGCCTCATAACAATGGATACCATTTCTTCCTAAGGGGTATAAATAATCAAAGTGGATATCCATTTCCACTAACCTATTCCATTGACTCACAACATACTTTCATGCTTTTACATTTTTTTCTATAGTTTTTAGGTTGTGAATTTCTGGAGTCACTTGAAGGCCTTAAACAACAATTTTTTGGGGATGAAAGACTATGAAAGCTGTATACTCCATTGTTAGTTGAAACTTTTACTTCTTGTATACATACCTTTTCCAATAGGCTATTATTTGTTTCAAACAATGATCCTATGCCAAAGTTACGGCCCCATAAATTTGGTGTCCCCATGGAAGACCACAAGCATTTGGTGATTGATCTCTTAGAGTTATGTTTTTGGATTTTTATGGTTTCTCATTGATTTTTTATATTAAAAAGGCCAATGAGCATCATTATAATAAAATTCAAAGAATGGTGTAGATCTCACATTTCTTGTGAGAGATAAGCTACCACCATTTTAGGTAGTTTGTTTTCATTCTCCATGTAAATAGTTTAAACATTTTCCATTTATTAATAGAAATTAAGTTTCAATGTATCTCTAAGTTTTGGTTATAAATCTACATATAATTTCATTCCCTTCATAAATTCATATCACATTGGCTTGGTATGAGCAAGGAATTGAGATGGGGATGAGATCATCATGCAACCATGGAATATCTTCCTTCCTAGTAGGATCAAAATTGTCTCATCTCACTACCAGGTTTGGGTGGCATATTTACTTGATATTCTTGGCATAAAAGTAAATGACCCCATACTTTTGTAATAAGTAGGTTATGTTCTACTCAAAGATATAATAATTAATTTCCTAAAGTAAACAAGGTTTAGGTAATGAAACTCAATAGTTGTACCCATTATTGAGGTAACCAAGAAGTTCAAAGAATAAGTTGCAAGATGTAAATATAAAGTGTTGAAAGCCTCTAAAAGCGGGGATTTCATGGATTGTATAATGTAGGAACTTATTTTCAAGATAATATTGAGAAGCTCTAAGGACCATCCCAAAGGATGATATCATTCTATGCATATTATGATTTTTTGAGGACTATTTTTTGATAATATCTTTGTTTTTACACTTTCTTGTGAGATATATTACTTCTTTATAAGCACATTTTTCTTTTGATTAATTACTATAATTTCAAAGGCTTTACCAATTAGAGGAAATTTGGTTTTAAAAAGTTAACATTGATTTTCCATGTTATAATGTGTAAGCCAATGAAAATGTGTTATAGTGTTGATTTTAAATTTAAATTTTATGAAATCTGGTGTAAATATATTAATTTAAATATAAAATGTATATGGATGTATATTTTGATAAAAATATATTTACTTGGGTAGCTTATATTTTTATATTTTTAATTTAAATTTATTAAATATTGAAATTAATATATATATATATATATATATATATATATATATATATATATATATATATATATATATATATAGAAATAAAACTAAACTTAACTAATTTAAATTTTAAATTTACTTTTTTAATTTTATTAAATCATGTGCTACTAAATTAATTTAAATATAAAATATGCATGGGGTTATTTTGATAAATGTGACATTTAATTGGTTACTTTTGATAAAAGTAAAATAATAAAAAAGTTATATTAAAAAATTGCTTAGATAACATTATTTTATTATTTTTTATTTTTTTTAAGTGACTATTTCATAGGTGCTTATACATTGAAACTTGCTCTTTAGTAAATTTGTATAGGTGAATTTCAATTTAATAATTAATAACTGATTTATAATCATTTATTTAAATATTTGTGTACTTTAAATTTGTATATTATATATAATAAAATTTCTATAAAACAGAGGGAGTTTCCGGCATGATATAGGTTTCCATTTTCAAAATGCGATATGTTCACATTTTTTGCCATCTAATGGTTTTCTAGTAAACACGTGCTAATGGATCCATTCTTATGATTAATGGTGCTACTAGCATGCTATAGGGTTTCCACTTTAAAAATGTGATATGTTCACATTTTGTTTCATAGTTTCATAGTTTATCTTTATGGTAGATTAAAGGTTTTGCCATCCAACGGTTATCTAGTAAACCCATCGATCAAGTCTTATGATTAATGGTGATACCCTGGCCATTTTTGTTGTTTAGCACGAAAAAAATAAAAAAATAAATATTAAATGCCAAAATCATTATCTCTCTCTCTCTCTCTCTCTCTCTCTCTCTCTCTATATATATATATATATAATGAAATGAAACCTAACTAATTTAAATTTTAAATTTACCCTTTTTTTAAATTTAAATTTAAATTTTATTAAATCAGGTGCTACTAAATTAATTTAACTATAAAATATGAATGGGGTTATTTTGATACACGTGACATTTAATAAGTTATTTTTGATAAAAGTAAAATAATAAAAATGTTATATTAACTAATTGCTTAGATAACATTATTTTATTAATTTTTTTTTTTTAAGTGACTATTTCATAGGTGCTTGTACATTGGAACTTGTCCTTCATAGGTGCTTGTACATTGAAACTTGCCCTTTAGTGAATTTGTATAGATGAATTTCAATTTAATAATTACTAACTGATTTATAATCATTTATTTAAATATTTGTGTCCTTTGACTTTTTTAATGTATATAATAAAATTTGTAGAAAATAGAGGGAGTTTTCAGCATGATATAGGTTTCCATTCTCAAAATGTGATATGTTCACATTTTCAATGGTTATCTAGTAAACACTTGTTGCTCGATCCAGTCTTATGATTAATGGTGATACCCTATCCATTACTTGCATGATATAGGGTTTCCACTCTCAAAATGTGATATGTTCACATTCCATTTCATCCTTTATCTTTATGGTAGATAAAAGTTTTTTCCATCCAACAGTTTTCTAGTAAACCCATCGATCAAGTCTTATGATTAATGGTGATACCCTGGGCATAACTGTTGTTAGCAGGAAAAAAATAAAAAAATAAATATTAAATGCGAGACTATTTGCTAAAGACCCTAGATAGAGGGTGGGGCTTAGCTAGGTTTAAACTATAAAAGGCCACACTCTTCAACCGAATGTTTGTCTTGATCTCTTTACTGTTTATGAGTACTAGGATCAGTGGATCTTGATCTTCTCATAATGGACTTAAGCAAGGGAATGGGTGAGTTTCAAAAGCAAGGGATGGGAATGGGTCATGAGAGTGATAGCATCACTAATACTATTTTCGATGATAATGCATATTGGGATGCTTCCTCATTTCTGAAGCAAGTGAAGGGAATGGGAGAGTGTCAGAACCAGAGCCAAGGGATGGGAATGGCCGTGGGTCAGAGTCAGAGTCAATATCATGAGAGGGTTGAGGATAATGCATATGGTCATTCTTCCTCGTTTCAGAAGCAAGTGACTGGAATGGGAGATAATGAGAGGGTGGATGATAATGTACATTGTCATGTTTCCTCTCTCATCTCATCCGGTGAGGGTCTAGAGGTTTATGACATGCTGGACGGCTGTAGTAGTTTGTCTAGAGATGAGCCTCTAGATTTTGATGACATGCTGGATGACTGTAGTTTTTTGTCTAGAGACCAGCCTCTAGATTTTGATATGCCCCTGCACAAATTTAGTTTGTCTGGGGATGAGTCTCATGGTTTATCTCATGAAATTCCCCTCGAGGAATTTAATTTGCTTGGGGAAGGAGGTACTGTGGACGAGCCTCAAGATTTTGATGACATGCTGGACGACTGTAGTTTTTTGTCTAGAGACGAGCCTCTAGATTTTGATGACATGCCCGTGAAAATATGCTGGAGTAAAGCCTAAATGATGAAGAGGAAAGGGAATTTAATTTGATGGAAGATGATGAACCAGAACAGCCACACATCCACCATGGCATTGAGATAGTTGACTTGGAGGCTTAAGATGAGGCAACAAATGAAAATATAACCATAACAGAAAAAGATGCACATATCCAAGCACTGATGGACAACTTAGCGAGAGCTAAGTATGTCATTTCATAACTTGACCAAGAGAACAAGTAGATAAGTGACAAACAAGTCCTCATGGAGCTAGAACTTCTCAAAGCAAAGAGGCAAGGCGACAAAGGCAATTCAGTAATACAATAAGAAGAAACTCGAGCCACCTTGACTACAAAACAAATGCCTGAGAAGGATATTGAGGAGGATAGAGAAAATTGGCTTGTGAGGGTCAATTTTCATTTGGATAAGCTTCTACAAAATGCCAACAGGGAAATCAAATCATTAGGCAAATTGCTCGCCATTATAGGACCTGGAATAAGATTTGCAAACTAACGGTCAAGCAAATAAAGACAAAGCTAAAAAAAGCACTTGAAGGCAAAAAGGAGGGTCACGATAGGCTTAGGTGTCATGATGAAGCTTCCTTGGATAACCAAGACACTTGATGGTGGCATTCTCCACAAATTTTGAGTAAGTTTTCAAGAAATTTTTCCTTTTGGAGAATTTAGCAATTTTTGACACAGAAATTTTGGCTCTATACACAGCGCCACTTTCGCTGTGCTTTTCCTAGGGGAATCGAATGAGGAAATGGTCAACATTTTTGGATTCACAATGATTAGTAGATGCACCCTGTGAATTTGGTAAGATTTTGGAGTATAATTGGTCAACCAAAAGGCCAAAAAACACTCAAAAAATGACCTTTCTACCTTCTTTTTTAGCCACAGAAGCATTCTTGGTATAATCTATTTTTGAGGGGTAAAATTGTTATATATCTTATCTAAAAATATATGAAAATGCATATATACCCAGATATAAGAAGATCTAAATATATAAGTCGACTCAAAGTGCTTTCCCACAAGCTATTTTGGGCCCAATTTGGACACCGCGAAGGTCTCCAAAATGGCCCTACAAAAAGTGTCGCACATAGAGCTTTGGCACTCTGCATATGGTAGTTTTATCCTGAATTTTCACTTCACTCTGCCATGATTGTAATTTTGAGTTTTCTCTCGTTGACGATTTTTTTACTTATGTAAATGGTAAGTAGGCATGTAAATGATATGGGTAATAGTTATTATAAGGTAGATTCATTAGATCAAAATTTATCTTCAGGAGAAATGAATGAGTTTCCTTCCTTTTAGAGCCAAGTTGTTAGGTTGCCTAGATTCCATTTTCTTGTTCATTTTTTGATGGATTAGTTCCTCATCCTAGGGATTCGACCGGTGAGAATGGGATGAGGTTGAATCAATGTCTATTCTTCTTCCTTTTTCTCATTGTAAAGAGTTGGAATTAGCTAGATGCTTGTTCTTTGATTAGACATCATTTTGTATCAGTTTTAGTAGGAAATTAATCAAAACTTGCAACTGCTTCTTTGGGATCCATGTGGTATGATGTTTAGTTCAATTTTTGTTATGTTTTCATATCTTAAAATGTATTGTTTACTCCATTTCATCATTTCATACTCTTTAAGTGGATGTTTTCAAGTTGATAGGCATAACCCATAATATTTATGCTCTGTTTTAGGAAAATATTCATACTCTATGTTTTCTTCATTTTAGGAAGAATCCATGTTGCTTACATTCTCTTTTTAGCTCCTCAATTGTCTTTGAATCACTTCACCCATCAAACCCTAGAGTGATCACCCTTCTCCATAGCTTTCCCCATAAAAACCATGCAATTTTGACCTAATTTCCTTGTGCTAACTATCTGGCTCCTCCTCATCAGCAAAACCCTTCAAAATCAAATCAATCCTTGTGCTACTATACCTAGCCTAATATAAATTTCTTGATCGAGTCATCTCGGTTG
The DNA here is from genome assembly GCA_031772625.1 of Pinus tabuliformis. Taxonomy (NCBI): domain Eukaryota; kingdom Viridiplantae; phylum Streptophyta; class Pinopsida; order Pinales; family Pinaceae; genus Pinus; species Pinus tabuliformis. The sequence continues at coordinate 1,499,055,463 of CM062804.1, forward strand.
ATATCCTTACTAAGAGAGCCCTCTCCTGGTCTAGTAGGGCTAGTTACTTGGCTAGGCGTGGTTTGTGGCTACCATGGAATTGCGTTGCTTCAGCATGAGGTTCAATCAAGGTGATAACAAAATATTTTACTGCAATTCCACAATGCCTCATAATATGAATTATATGTTGGTTATGTAATTTATTGTGACTCTTGAACACGTAATTCCACGTTATTTCATAGGAAACCCTAATTGATACAGAAATAATAATGACCGAATAATTTCTTAAATTATACATATATACATAAATTTAAGCTAGGTTTTATAACCATAAATATAATATGTACATACAAAACTATAGGGTTTTATAAATATAACCCATCCAAATCTGCTTTGAGAGGAAAAATTGCTAAACTAACTAATGTAATTTAGGATATGGTGACATAGTGCTTCTTATCTAGAGGCTAGGGAAATTACAATATGTGTTCCATCATCCGATCCTCCTAGCAATGGAAACATTATATTATAGAGAAGGTGAAGATCATCCACATTGCATCATAGGTCTCTTCATTTTATGTATAGATAAGGGAATTTGTAGTAGAACTTCTAACATAAATTGTCCACATTCCATCAACAATTATATTTCTACATCAAATATAATAAGGGTAGCACTTATCATGTTTCAGACTACCTCGATAAACCTCGATTGTGGAACTCATTATATTTCTCTATTCTTTTACAAACAAGACCTCTCTATGGCTACAACTATAAAATGGTGACTCAAAATTTGCTACCACATACTAGATGTTGATGATAGGAAAGCAAGTTCCATAATTTCACCTCATGAATGCATTGTTGTGCTACCTGGGACACCTTTGTGTTCCTTGAAGCACACATGGAAAGCTTATTTGAGAGGCACATTACAGTGAGTTAGTAGGGAACTTTGGTATGGGTAAGACAATGAAATTATTACATAATTATTTTTCTTGGAAAAAACTTTGAGATGATGTTGGCAAGTGTATCAAGCCTTTCATCACTTCTGCCATTACCAAACCAACTATTAAGAAGCAAAAAATGTACAACCCTCTATATACTCCTCATCATATTTAGGAATCCTTATTGTTCAACTATATATTTGTCCCTCCTTCGACCAAGCATGGTAGTGATTGTGTATTTGTGGTTATTGATATATTTTCTAAGATAGACATTACAGTTACCTACAAGAAGAGTATCACAACAAAAGCCACTACCAACAGCTTATTCGAATGGGTGTTCTTACATTTTTGGATCCCACAAAACATCATATAAAAATAGGATATAGGTTCCTAAGTGCAATATGGTCAAGCGTCTAGTCATTTTTTGACACCAATATCACTAAATCATCTACCTTTCACCCCAACATTTATGGCTAGATAGAGGTCATCATCATGATGATCATACACATTTTTTGCACGTACAACTCAACACATCCTAAAACATAAGATGATACTCCCCCCTATGTTCAACACAACTACAACATAGCTCAATAACTGAGTTGGCTACATCGTGTCTCATGTGGGTTTGGCATTTCAACCATTGGAGAAACTCATATTGACAAATATTAACCCAAATTTCATTGAACAATCCACTATTCATTAAAATGTGGACACATATATTAGGATTACTATCCAATAGAGGATCGAACTATATTAGCTTGTCAAGCAATACCACCTCTTGCACCAAGGCATGTGGCCTACTAGCAGCCAAGTTTAGTAGAAGTTTTCCTATATCATGGAAGACCTCATAACAATGGATACCAATTCTTCCTAAGGGGTATAAATAATCAAAGTGGATATCCATTTCCACTAACCTATTCCATTGACTCACAACATATTTTCATGCTTTTACATTTTTTCCATAGTTTTTAGGTTGTGAATTTCTTGAGTCACTTTAAGGCCTTAAACAATAAATTTTTGGGGATACAAGACTATGAAAGTTGTATACTCCATTGGTAGTTGAAAATTTTACTTCTTGTACACATACCTTTTTCAATGGGCTATTATTTGTTTCAAACAATGATCCTATGCCAAAGTTACGACCCCATAAATTTGGTGTCCCCATGGAAGACCACAAGCATTTTGTGATTGATCTCCTAGAGTTATGTTTTCGGATTTTTATGGTTTCTCATTGATTTTTTTATGTTAAAAATGCCTTTGAGCATCATTATAATATATTTCAAAGAATGGTGTAGATTTCAAATTTCTTGTGAGGGATAAGCTACCACCATTTTAGGTAGTTTGTTTTAATTCTCCATGTAAATAGTTTAAACATTTTCCATTTATTGATAGAAATTAAGTTTCAAAGTATCTCTAAGTTTTGGTTATAAATCTACATATAATTTCATTCCCTTCCTAAATTCATATCACCTTGGCTTGGTATGAGAAAGGAATTGAGATGGGGATGAGATCATCATGAAACCATGGAATGCGTTTCTTCCTAGTAGGACCAAAATTGTCTCATCTCACTTCCACGTTTGGGTGGCATATTTACTTGATATTCTGGGCATAAAAGTAAATGACCCCATATTTTTGTAAAAGTAGGTTGACTTCTACTCAAAGATATAATAATTAATTTCCTAAAGTAAACAAGGTTTAAGTAATGAAACTCAATAGTTGTACCCATTATTGAGGTAACCAAGAAGTTCAAAGAATAAGTTGCAAGATGTAAATATAAAGTGTTGAAGGCCTCTAAAAGGGGGGATTTCATGGATTGTATAATGTAGGAACTTATTTTCAAGATAATATTGAGAAGCTCTAAGAGCCATCCCAAAGGATGAAATCATTCTAAGCATACTATGATTTTTTGAGGACTATTTTTTGATAATATCTTTGTTTTTACACTTGCTTGTGAGATATATTACTTCTTTATAAGTACATTTTTCTTTTGATTAATTAGTACAATTTCAAAGGCTTTGCCAATTAGAGGAAATTTGATTTTAAAACGTTAACATTGATTTTCCATGTTATAATATATAAGCCAATGAAAATGTGTTATAATGTTGATTTTAAATTTAAATTTTATGAAATCTCGTGTAAATATATTAATTTAAATATAAAATGTATATGGCTGTATATTTTGATAAAAATATATTTACTTGGGCAGTTTAATTTATTTATTTATTTATTTAAATTTATTAAATATTGAAATTAATATATATATATATATATATATATCTATATATATATATATATATATATATATATATATATAAATTATATGAAATGAAACTAAACTTAACTAATTTAAATTTTAAATTTACTTTTTTTTTTAATTTTAATTTTATTAAATCATGTGCTACTGAATTAATGTAAATATAAAATATGTATGCGGTTATTTTGATAAATGTGACATTTAATTGGTTATTTTTGATAAAAGTAAAATAATAAAAATTTTATTTTAACAAATTGCTTAGATAACATTACTTTGTTAATTTTTATTTTTTTTAAAGTGACTATTTGGTAGGTGCTTATACATGGGAACTTGCCCTTTAGTAAATTTGTATATATAAATCTCAATTTAATAATTAGTAACTCATTTATAATCATTTATTTAAATATTTGTGTACTTTAAATTTGTATATAATATATAATAAAATTTCTATAAAAGAGAGGGAGTTTCGGGCATGATATAGGTTTCCATTTTCAAACTGTGATATGTTCACATTTTTTGCCATCTAATGGTTATCTAGTAAACACCTACTGATCCATCCATTCTTATGATTAATGGTGATACTGGCATGATATAGGGTTTCCAGTTTCAAAATGTGATATGTTCACATTTTGTTTCATAGTTTCATAGTTTATCTTTATGGTAGATTAAAGGTTTTGCCATCCAACGGTTATCTAGTAAACACTTGCTAATTGATCCAGTCTTCTGATTAATGGTGATACCTTGCCCATTTTTTCCTACTAAATTAATCTCAATATAAAATATGAATGGGGTTATTTTGATAAATGTGACATTTAATTGGTTATTTTTGATAAAAGTAAAATAATAAAAATGTTATATTAATAAATTGCTTAGATAACATTTTTTATTAATTTTATTTTTTTTAGTGACTATTTCATACGTGCTTGTACATTGAAACTTGTGCTTTAGTGAATTAGTATAGATAAACCTGGATTTATTAATTACTAACTCATTTATAATCATTTATTTAAATATTTGTGTACTTTAAATTTTTATATTATATATAATAAAATTTCTATAAAATAGAGGGAGTTTCCATGATATAGGTTTCCATTTTCCAAATGTAATATGTTCACATTTTCAATGGTTATCTAGTAAACACTTGCTGATTGATCCAGTCTTATGATTAATGGTGATAGGCTGTCCATTACTTGCATGATATAGGGTTTCCACTTTCAAAATGTGATATGTTCACATTTTGTTTCATAGTTTATCTTTATGGTACATTAAAGGTTTTGCCATCCAAAGGTTATCTAGTAAACACGTGCTAATCGAAATGGTGAGACCTTGGCCATTACTGTTGTTAGCAGGAAAAAAATAAAAAAATAAATATTAAATACTAGACTATTTGCTAAAAACCCTAGATAGAGGGTATTTGCTAAAAACCCTAGATAGAGGGTAGGGCTCTACGAGGTTTAAACTATAAAAGGCCACACTCTTCAACCAAATGTTTGTCTTGATCTCCTTATTGTTTATGAGTAGTAAGATCAGTGAATCTTGATCTTCTCATAATTGACTTAAGCAAGGGAATGGGTGAGTTTCAAAAGCAAGGGATGGGAATGGGTACCTTTCAGAAAGGGAAATCTGTGGGTCATGAGAGTGATAGCATCACTAATACTATTTTGGATGATAATGCATATTGTCATGCTTCCCCAAGTGACAAGAATGGGAGAGTGTGGCCAAGGGAGGGGAATGGCCTTGGGTCAGAGTGAGAGGCAATATCATGAGAGGGTTGAGGATAATGCATATTGTCATTTTTCCTAGTTTCAGAAACAAGTGACTGGAATGGGAGATAATGAGAGGGTGGATGATAATGTACATTGTCATGAGAGGGTGGATGATAATGTACATTGTCATGTTTCCTCTCTCATCTCATCGGGTGAGCGTCTAGAGATTTATGACATGCCTGGAGAGGAGCCTCTAGTAGATTTTGATGACATGCTGGACGACTGTAGTTTCTTGTCTGGAGACGAGCCTCTAGATTTTTATGACATGCCGCTGGACAAATTTAGTTTGTCTGGGGACGAGTCTCATGATTTATCTCACGAAATTCCCCTCGAGGAATTTAATTTGCTTGGGGAAGAGAATATTCATCAAATCTCATCCTTTGAGCCCCTGAACGAATTTAGCTTGTCTGGGGAAGAGCCTCATGATTTGTATCCTGAAATTCCCCTCGACGAATTTGATTTGCTTGGGGAAGGAGGTACTGTGGAAGAGAACTCTCTGCCTCTAGATTTGATTGGTACTGTGGACGAGAACTTTCTGCCTCTATATTTTTATGGCATGCCCCTGAACGAATTTAGTTTGAGTGGGGACGAGCCTCTATATTTCTGTCATGAAATTCCCCTCGACGAATTAAATTGGGGCGTTGGTTCTGTGGAAGAGAATAATGAGTATGATAATCCAATGGGGGTTTCTTCCATGCCTGAGTCAGGCCAGAAGTGCGAAGTGCCACTAATATCGACTCTGTTAAGTCCCTCAGGGTCACATGCTGACAGTAATAACGAACCAATAGCTAAGCGATCAAGAACCCTCTCTTCCCTATCAGCTAATTCGCGAAGGAGAACGAGAACGTGGCACAGGACAACATTTCCCCTGTGGCTCATGGAAATCTCTCTGATCTGAACTTGTCATCTCCCAAGCTTTATGTCTCCTCCCTATCAGCTTCAATGGTGGGAAGAGAGAACTTGCAGAACAATATTTCTCCTGTGATCACTGGATTACAGTTTGATTTCAACTGCTGTAATTGGAGATCCAATTGCATTTTTATGTGACTGGCATGATGCGGAAGTTTGTCTACATTTTGACTTAACATTTTATTTTAACTGGAATGCCTGGGATGGTTGTTTGCAAAGGATTTAATATTTTATTTTAACTTGAATGTGTGGGATGGTTGCTGGGAAGTCTTCTGTGAATCAGTTCAACTTTCTTTACAAAATTTTGGGATGGTTGCTGGGAAGTCTTCTGTGAATCATTTCAACTTTCTTTACAAAATTTTGAACTTTAAATTTCACACTTTACATATTTCTTTCCGCCCAACTGAAAACTTTAAAATTTAAACCTAATCTACCATTAACTTAAACTTATTATAAAAATAGTGTGCTTCTCGAACTTTTGCATCTGATACCTTCTTATATAATGAATTCAAAAAATCACGCACAAGGTTCCCAATTAAATATCGTGTAAGTGGCCGTTATCCTATTCACATTTTTTTAGATTAAGGCTCTTCAGATTTCACAAGACCAACTTGTGTAACTGCAACAACATGAGCACACAATAATCCAATTGTCTGTTAATTCTTTTGACTTTCACACAATAATCCAATTGCCTGTTAATTCTTTTGACGTCTTTTTTCAGTTCTCGAATCACCTGAAATGGGTAATAAAATGCCAATGAACTATGTTAGTATCACTTATATAACCAGCATTAAGTCCCTGTTTTACGTGACTTATTTCAAGGGCTGAACAAATCTTATTAGTTTTAAAATAAAAATAAAAATAGTTTACAAAATTTCAGTAGATTATCATATAAGTTATTTCCATCATTAAATAATAATAACTTTTTTATTTAGTTATTATAAAAATTAGGAAAAAATAATTTCTATCTTAGATACTGTATTTTAGTTTTAGTTTTAGGTTTATATATATTGAGATTAATTAAAATTTAGACATCATTTTAATTATAAAAAAAATTATTCAATAAATTTAATTCTTTTTTATATTCACTTCATACACAATTAAATTTAATGAATCTATATTGTTTTTTAATAATAATATTTATATTATAATTATAATTAATTATTTTTTTAATATTATGATTATTAAAATAAATTATTATTATTTTGATTTATATGATAGAAAAGGTATTAACATATATGTGTGTTTTTCATTTTTTTTCCCATGGAAAAATTTGTAATTTCATTAATAAGAAAGAAATTACATTTTGTAGATGCATATGCATATTTCGACCAGAATCCACGCATGGTGGTAGTAGCCCAAATAGAGTGTGACAGAAGAGTCCAAAATAAAACAAAAGAACAACATTGTAAATATTATCTTAATCCATGCAGGGAGATAATACCAAAAACATGTAGTGTGCTAAATGACCTTGCATATCAGCAAAAGAAATATGTACAATAATATGAAATGAGAATCGAATGATTAGTCCAAAATGTCTATAAAAGGCCTGTGATAGTAGTGGTAGAGATCTCCATCAATTTGTTCACTCATCTCCCAAATGCCCTGCTCTAGGATTGCGCCTTCTTTGGAAAGAGTGTCCGCCTCTGAGTTCCGCTCCATGTAGATATGATTACATGAAAAATAGTCAAAATTGGATATGAATCTTAAAGCTTCATCAAGTATGTGCCTCAATGAGAAAGACTAGCAGGAAGAACTTTTATTCAACGATCTTAAATTCACCAAACAGTTATAATGCATGGTAGTTCTTCTCCAAAACAAAGCGAATGATATAAAAACCTGCTGAAAGTTTTGCAACTTATTTGTTCCCCTTCTTAAACCTATAGAAAAGCTCTAAGAGTGCCTCTCAATATGTGTAGGATAGCACCCCCACCGCAGCCATCTTCTTGTGTAGCCCCATCAAAATATGCCCACGGTTTGTTGGGGTCAATGTGTTCGTGAGAGATGATTCGTGTGTTAGGGGAGGGGGTGGGTCATCAGGGATAAGGTCATAATCCGCTTTGATCATGGCTGCAATGATAGTCCACCTAGGGGGGGTATTTTGGAACACAGCCGAACAAAACAACAACGGGAGGTTTCTTAATTTATGGGGCAAGACAGAGGAAAACCAAAGGTTCCAGGCATCAACCATTCAATTTGTGGGTACAGCTGTTGTCATAAGATTCCATAAATTGCGAACAACATGACAGTTATAGAATATGTGGGAAGCAGATTCACCATCCTCATTGCGAAAATGACACCAATGAGGGTCATAGAAAGATTGTTTCATCAGGTTATCCCCCGTGGGGATTTTATTTCTCACGATGCACCACATTAATAATCTAGATCTAGGAGGTGCCTTAAGCTTCCAAAGGTGTTTCCACCACTCGTGAAGCACCCAGGGTTTTCGTGAATCTGCTAGAACAATGTAACCCTCCTTTGGTGTGTATCTCCCTGATTTCGCCAGAGCCGAGATAATCTCGTCATCAACATCTGTAATTTGGATATGAGCCTCCAGGGGGGCTTGTGTATAGTCCCTCTAGATCTGCTGCCAAAGAGGAGGAATGTTGAGATGAAGATCAATTTTCCAAGCTTATTGAAGGAAAGAGTAGTTGAGCTCATCTGCAATATGAGCAAGGTGTGTAACATTTTTCTCCCTTAGGTGCGCTAAGAGATCTGGAGGTAATTTGTGCATGTTCCCACATCTAATCCAAGGGTCTATCCCAATGTGCACACTATTCCCCGAATGGATCTGCCAAGTAATGGCAGGGTGGATGGGATCTAAAGCTTTCAGGACAACCTTCCATATTATAGAAATACCAGTATGGAGTCCAACTGGTATTCAGATCTAATCCAGTACTTGAGTAGGGTCAATATATTTTGAGTAGGCCACCCTTGTCCACAAACTATTTGAAGCTACCAATTGCCATCCTAGCTTCACTGCGAGAGCTCAGGAAAAATCATCAAGCTTTTTGAGTCCCCAACATACCCAATTTTTTGGAAGTGTGAGTGCATCCCACTTTTCCCATGCATATATTCTTCGAGGTTGATTACCCCTCCATAAGAATCTATAGCAGAGATTTTGTTTCCTTGACAAAATGCCTTGAGGAATCCAGGCTAGAGACATCTAATACATCGGGGTCGCTTGCAGGACACTCTTGATGAGTGTCAATCGGCCTGCACAAGATAATAATCGTAAGTACCATATGTTGAGCCTTTTCTCGAGCTTTTCAATGAGCCAAATCCAATCCGTTATCTTGTATCCTATTGGCTTTAACTTGTAACCCAAATATTTCATCCCCTCTTCGAGTTCAATCTATGTAAAGAGGAATCTATGGAGAGCATAATGAATTTCATGTTGTGAGCAGGTTGTGGCCATCAAAGTAGATTTTCCATCGTTAATGATCATCCCTGTGGCCTTTTGAAACAAGGAAAAAATATCTCTGATCGATGTCAAATCCCCAACGCTTCCATTGAGAAATACGAGCACGTCATCCACAAACAGTAGGTGTGTAAGCATGCAATCATCCGTTATCTTAATAATAATGAGTCTTCCTCTCCTATGTTCTTCTGTAATTATCTGACCGAGCCCTTCTATGGTCAGGAGAAAACGCAGAGGTGAGAGAGGACACCCCACACGTAAACCTCGAGCCGAGGTGAAGAATGGGGTTACACTCCCATTGACCAGAACATTGAAAGGAATGTTAGTGATGCATCCCATAATCCACTTAATGAAAGAGAAAGGGAAACCAAGGTGGGTTAGAAGCATTCTCAGGTATAACCAATTCAGCCTGTCAAAAGCTTTAGATAAATCCACCTTCATTATCATACCTTTGCCTTTTTTGTTGTGGAGAGAGTGTAATACTTCCTGTGCAGTCCCAATCGCCTCATCGATTTGCTTGTCCTTCAGGAATGAAAATTGTTAAAGAAAGATGTGCTTTGGTAAGACTCGCTTCAATCTATTTGCTATAATTTTAGCTATTATCTTGTCCAAATAGTTACAAAGCGAAATGGGATGGAATTCATCAAAAGTGGATGGATTATTTGTCTTCGGAATTAGGGTAATGAAAGTGGAGGTAATGGCCGCTTCCAAGCATCCCGAAGCCCTTTACTCCTCCACAACACTAAGAAGATCTGGACCAATCAACTCAAAAAAATCCAAATAAAATTCAATCGACCAACCATCAGGTCTTGGGCTTTTGTCTTTGCTAAACCATTTCAAAGTGGCTTCCAGCTCCCCTAAAGTGACCTCTTGCACCAAATCCTCCTCATCCTCTTGCTCGACATATCTAGGGAAAAGCTTAGCAACTCTAATAATTTTTGCTAAATTAGTCTCCCTCGGGTCACTGTAGGAGTTTTTAAAGTGTGAGTTTGCAAGTGAGGCGAGCTGAGGGAAAGTGTTTGCTAATCTTCCCCGATCATCCTACATTTGCCAAATGGTGTTTATAGGTTTCCTCCCATTAGAAAACTTTTGATAAAATTTTGTATTAGCATCCCCCTCCTGTAATGAGATGTCCCTACTCCTCAATCTCCATTTTTCTTCCCTTTCTTCGAGGATATTACCACGGGCTAAGTAGAGGGATGTGATGTTTTTCTTGTGCTCCTCTGATCTATATAGACCCCCTAGCTCATTTTCAAAAACCTCGAGTTCAATCTCAATCTGTCTCAGTGCTTGATCATCCTGAATGCTTTTTTGATGGGCCCAGATTTTGGACATATTTTTTAGCTCTACCATATTGCGGATAAACCCAGCCGTGGTTGAACCTCTAACCCCTAGTGGGTTTGTTTTCCAGAAGTCAGTGACCATGCTAATGTATGATGCATCCTTAAGCTCGGTTGAACTAAATTTGAAAGGTCCCTTCGGTTTGTCTCTTCCACTTTCCATTTCCATATAAATAGGTAGGTGATTTGAGAGCCCACCCATGCCAACCCATTGTCCTAATATTGAGTCCCAGATCCATGACCTCTTCCTTGACAAGAAATATGTCTAGTCTCCTTGCAAGTCCATTATCTCCAACACTATTGTTCCTCCAAGTGGCTTGTATTTTTGTAGAAGGAATGTCGATGAGATGGTGCTGTTCCAACATGGATGAGAAGTAGTATGAGAGGGAATCCCTTTGTGCATGATGTCCCTAAGATTCAGCATGTCCTAATGAAAAGTTGAGGTCCCCACCGACTATCATATTATCATCCGATAATTGTTCCAGACCCACAAAGTGGTCCCAAAAATTAGGGCGGTTCTGGAAAGGCCCATATATATTGATAATCCTGAAGGGCATCCCCAGCTCAGCTGAGTGAACATCGGCCCAAATGTAACCTTGTTCACCCCAACAGTTAATTTCCTTGATAGATCATGAGTTTATGCCCAATTCAAGTCATCTAGAAAGACATGGGCATCCAATCTCGAAAATCTCCACCCTCGCAGAGAGTGCTCAAGTGTACGAGCAATATCATTAGTAGGACCCAAGGTCTCCTCGAGGAATATAATATCAAGTGAGTTGGCAGAGAGTAATTAACGAAGAGCTAGTTTTTTGTCGGGCCTAGCTAGCCCTCTGCAATTGTAGGATAGAATCTTCATGGAAGGGGTTTGGATGGGGTTGTTCTTGCTGTAAGAACCTAGGGATGGTAGATTGCCTGCCCAAAGCAATGTTAACATCAACTTGTGGTTGGATGTTTTTGAGTTCAGAGGGATGGCCTCAAGTAGCCTTGGAAGAGGGGGGGGGGGGATGGATAATATCAAGTCCCACATGGTCCTAGACCGAAATCCTTAATCGAGACCGAGTATTATATTTAGGTACCAAGGCCGTTGTCAAAGAGGCCGAGGGTGACGGAAGAGGGGTGCAAAAAAGAGCGGGGGGAGTAATGTCACATACACTTTGTACAGGGCTCTTAATTGAGAAAGCAGTTCTGAGACCCAATAACTGCTCCGATTTTGAATTATGAATATCAGAAAAGCCTTGAGTGGGGGGTAAGTGGAAGGAATTCATACCCGATGTACTGGAGTCACCCGAGGGTGTCGCAGCTGAATGGTACAGGAGGTGCGGGAAATGGGGCGGCCTACCACGCTTCCTCGGAGTGCTCTGAGCTAGTTCTGAAGACTGCAAACCAGGGCCCAGAAATGTGGTTTTTCCTCAAGAGAGAGGAGTAGCAATCCTATGAAAATCATCAGAGGCATGAGGTTGTTCCTCTCTGGTAGGGTCTTCATGCAACAGAGCCTCCTATTCTAGTGATTCGTGAGAAGAATGTCTCGTTGACTTCCTACTATTCCACTTGTTCAAAGGGCAGTCTTTGAATAGGTTCCCCACCTTGTGGCAAAACCTACATCTGAAAGGTACCTCCTCATAATCCGGCATCTGCCTCCTCGCAGCGTTCCTCCACTATATGTTAATATACTCTCGAAGCCCATCCGAGAGGTCCATGTGCACTAATATCCTCGCATAAGATATTCTTCGTGTAGAGATAAAAGAGTCATCATAGGTAAGGTACGAGCCCATGACATCCCCAATCTATCTGAAGATCTGCTTTATCCAAAAGTGACAAGGAAGGCCCAGAAGTCGTACCCAAATTGGTCCTGCCCCCACCATCTCAAATTCTGGATTGAACATTTGCATCCACCTTCACAGGAAGACTTGTGCTTGATCAATGTACCAGATTGTGGAGACGACCAAATTAGTGTGAGCGAGGCATTTGAATTGCAAGGCAAACCATCCCCTAACAGAGGTTTGTACCTGAGGAGGTTTCGACAAATGATGTCCCTAGATTTCCATTGTCCATTTTTGGAACCTCTCCATAATGTAATGTGTGCCCCACACACGACGCACTAGAACCTTTTCTGTCGAATCCATAGCTTCACAGAAAGGTGTGTCCTCGACAAGATTGAGGAAGAATTCATTGCTGCATAGAGGGAGGCATTTTTTCCTTTTGGAAGTCCCTTTTTGTTTGTTGCACATGCCTACCATCAACTTATCCGCCTGTACTTTCGCAAGAGTGGCTGGGTCCTTCTCTGTCAAAGATCCTTTTGCCTTGAGATTATCGAAATGCCCTGATATAATACCTATGCACGTGAAGTTTCCTGGGGGAGGGTTCCCCGAGAGCAGGGGAGTAGAATGAACCAACGCGTGGCTGTCTTGTACTGAAGGATACCCCTCTAAGAGTCTATCCATCCCTTTCCCTGCAATATTTGAACCCAAATCTGGCCCTATGGTTTGTGCTTCCGGGTCTTGCGAGCGCCCGACCTCTGATAAGGAACGTGTGAGGAGTAGAGGGCATATGTATTCTAGAATGGTTGAAGCTTCGAAAGGAATCGAGATGGTGGGTATGTGCTGTCGAGTACGAGTTTGATGGGCATCAACCTCTGTAGATAGTTCGTTGTCAAATGCTAAATAATCATCCACAGTGGTCCCGGGGTGAGACCATATCGGCATATTTTGCATAGCAACCATGGAATAGTCAACTTTGTCCTCCATAACTATCAAAAACCTGAGCTGACAACTACCTGTAGGTATGTCAGTGGGGAAACAAAACCATCTAGGGTAGACCAAAAACTAACTGGCACAAAACCACAAACAACGATTGAAAACTGTGAGGGTGCCGCAAATAGACTGTAAACTATAACCGGATCACCTTTCAGGTCGTTTCCAACTCTTTGTTATAGGGTCGCTCACCGGGCTCGATGCTGTAAATCGAGTCGCGAGTTTTCGTGTGTTTTTCATGTTTATATATAAAATGGTTTTATTTCTAATTATAAGTTTACTAATTAAATTTAAAATGTATGTTTAATTATTAAATTCCAAATATATATATATATATATATATATATATATATATATATACTTAAATGTGGTAAATACTGTAATTCTTTCAACAAAGGAGTGTAAATGTATATATTATATATTTTAGGTAAGTCTCTCACTATGGTGATTTCACCATAGCTAAAATTTCACTCTCCTTACAAAGGCATAAGATAACATCATATTCAAAAAAATCAAAAGGAGTATACATATATTGAAGAACAAGTTAAATTAGTCATGAGGATAGAGTATGGCACTAGAAAATAAAGTAAGCATGAGCATAGCATAAGGGTATGCAAAGGGGTCAAATTACTTGATACCAAGGCGTTGATATATTCAATCAACTTGCTAATCTAGGTCCCTCATATGATGATGAAATTGAAAGATAATGCTCAGGAAAACACAACTATTGACCCAAAATTTTGATATGAGGGAAACGTTTTGTGAAGATTCCCAAGAAATGTCTCATGATTTTAGAAAGGGGTATAATACAAGTTTCACAAGTTGAACCTCCTTAAGGCATAAATTTTAACTTCTATAAAGGATGGGACAAGAGAAAAGTAAATAGGAAACTAGTAATGAAGAGATTGAGGTGACGAACCCATGATTTTGGGTTGAAGTAGTGAATCCCACAAAAATTACACAGAAAACAATAGAAAAAATGAGTGATGAAAATCATGGGTAACAGGTTGGACTTTTCAATACTGGAGGGGGAGGTAAGGGAACTCTCTTGGGAAATACCTTCACTACTTTGAACCAAAGGATGGTTTCTTATGATGTGCTAGGATCTGCGTGGAGGTGGACCTAAGAAAAGGGCTCTCGACGGCAGTTAACCTCTCTATGGATAGCTTGTGGCACATCTAAGAGGTTGACTATGATGAGTTGCCCTTCAAGTGAAAATTGTGCCATGAATATGGGAACTTTGATAAAGGATGCCATAAAGGGGGCCACTGAGTGGATAAACCTTCTCGAGGATCTCGAGCAACGGACTGAGGTCAAGTGCCTAAAATCGTCAAAGCACCGACACCATGGAAACTCTGGTGGTTTAGGGATGGCCTTGACCCCCCTCAGTCGCTTCTCTCGTGGGGATGGCGAGGTATTGGAAACTGAAAACAAATGAGGTATTGAGGTCAAAGGCTAGTTCAGTTGGTCTTGGAACCACCATGCCTCCCCCTCTACCCCTCACTCTAAGCCCCTCATCCTCCCCTCTCGAGGACATATGGAATCCAATTCAAGTCCGAAAACTCATACATCCTTGGAAGACTTATTGGAAGACAATGAGGTATTAGAAGGCCTCATGACCTCTCCCGAAGGAGATGGATCAACATAGAAACTAAGCTTGGTAGAAGGTAGATGAGGTTGGCATAGAAAGAAACAACCTATTTGAAATAAGAGGAAGGAATGAAGAAAAAAAAAGAATGAAGTGAGATGGGAAAAGACTGAGAAAGACAAAGAATTGGGAGTATAACATACAATCCCATGACAAGTGGCAAATGGAGAAAAAAGGGAGGTGGAGAGAAGAAAGGAAACAACTCGGTCACTAAAAAGGGGTTGAGGAACCCATAAAAGTGATTAATGAATATAATATCTTGGAATTGTAGAGGACTCATTTCGGTAAAGATAATCGTGAAAGTAAAATCCATCATCAACAAAGAAATTCCCAAAGTTACCGTGCTACGCGAGACCAAGTTGCATAAACAATCCATCAACTCCATTAAACATTAATTTTGGAACACTAGAAAGATCGAAACACTAAGCTGAAGAGGGGTGTCTCGAGGCCCTTTCAGCTACTAATTTTAACAAAATTGATAAACATCAACACTTCTTTGTGATAAATGTGTGCATTCATACCCACTTCCCATAAAGCCAAGAATGCTAGAAGCCACTGTTGGACTTGGAAAATATTGAGTATGGGAATAACTCCATCATTGGCGGGGAATTCAATACTACTATGGGCCACCACGAAAAGAGGGGGACTCCATAATCACGCATGTCCAATACAAATACATGGAGCATCTTACCGTAGCCTTGAACTTATATGATTTCAAACTCGAAAAATTCCTTTATACCTAGTCTAACAGAAGAGTGGGGCCTAAGTAAATCGTGGCCTCATTAGACCGTTTCCTTCTGGTCAATAATATCCTCATGTTGAATTACTGCCTTAAGTGAGCCATCCTCCCTTGGGGTAGATCAGACCACCGACTGACCCACCTTGAAATCTCCATGCCACTAGATGAGGGGCCTATTCCCTTATGTTACTCCCCTCAATGGGTTGAGGTCCCCGACTTCTTCACAATGGTATCCACCTCCTCGGTGAGCTGGATCAAGGGAAACCCAATTACTATCTCAAAAACTAAGATTCATAGATTCAAACAAGATGTGAAAACTTGACTAAAAGAGAATGAAACAAATATGGAGTTCAATATAAATAATATGGAAGAAAAATTGGATGCTATCCAAGGATAGATGGAAACCAGGTCGATACCGGTGATGGATATCCATAAAGAAGTAGAAACCTTCAAGAGTTTTCATAGACCTCTCATAGAGGAAGAGAAGTACTCAAGATTAAAATTGAGAAATAACTCGCTCAAGGTAGGTGATAAAGATACTTAATTGTTTCACAAGCAAGCCAAGTTTACAAAATCAAAAAACAATATCACTCAGATTATCCATGCGGTGAAGACCATCAATAAATTTGAAGAAATCAAAAGAGAAGCAGTAGGGCATTATAAAAATTTGTATTCCAAGGATCATAAGAGGGATTTGGAGAATGGAGATTCCATCTTAGAAGGAATTCAACGTCTTATTTACAATGATTGGAATAATTTGGTGACTTCCCCTCCAAGGGAAGAGGAAATGTGTAAGGTTATCTTTACCTTCCCTCGAGATAAAGGTCTGAGCCACTCTCAACGAGCTTCTATCACTCCTTTTGGGATGCCATCAAGAGAGATCCATGTAGCTTGGTGGGTTACTCCCTGAGTAATAGTGCAATGGGGGCCGCCATAAACTCTTCTTTTCTAGCCCTAATTCCCAAATAGTTGAATCCTTGCTCGTTCTCTAGATTCCGCCCTACTTACCTTTGCAATTTTGTTTATCAGATCTATTGAAATCTATTGGCTCACATTTGAAGTCACTCGTGTCCCTCTTAGTTTTAGCCAATCAAAGGGAATTTTCCCCCATGAGACAAATTTTTGACAACATTGTTGTCATCCTAGAAGCCTTGGCCTCTAGCTGGAGATGGGGTGATCACGACATGACTATTAAACTCAATATGGCTAATGCATTTGACCGAGTTGCACAAAATTTTCTGCAGAAATTTCTTCGTAAACTCATCTTAGTTGAGACCTTCATAAGATGGATATATCTTTATATTTCCTCCCCTTTGATTGCTTTGTTGGTGAATAGTCATCCTCCCCGATTTTTCAAAGCCTCCATAGGTCTTTGGCAAAGGTGTCCCCTCCCACCTTTCTTTATATAATTATGGTTGATGCCGTGAGTGGAGCTTTGGAATCCGAGGGAGCCTCCCTCAACCTTCCGGTAATTTGGTTCGAGGAAGGCATCAAAAGCATAAACCATGGAAAGTTCGTAGATGACACTGTATTAATGAGAGGTGCTTCTACCACTATTTCCATCAGGTTTACAAATATTCTGGATAAATTCCTTAGTGCCTTGAGAGGATATACGAGTGACAATAAGTGGATAAATTCCTTAGTGCCTTGAGAGGATATACGAGTGACAATAAGCGCCACATCTACAGATGGAATATTACAAGAAGAAAAGAAAAAATATTGAGGAAATTTGAGATTTTAAAGCTATCGAAGACTCGAGGGAGTTCCAATGCTTAGGGATACCAATCATTTTGCGACTAGAAGCATAGAATGGATCACAACAAGTGTAAGAGAAAATGAAATCTAAAATAGTAAAATGGGGTGGTATGTGGCTCAATAATGTGGGCAGAGAAATTTTGGTAAAGTAGGTCCTTTCGGCTATCCCCCTATATCAGTTCACAACTCTTCAAGCTCCCAAAAGTATGTTTCACCAAATGGCCATGCTTATCATGAAATTATTGTGGGAACGGGGGAAGTTAAAACCAACAAATATCACTTAATAAATTGGAAATTGTTAGAGCTTCAAAGGAGAATGATGGACTTGGGATGAGGGACAAAGGATTGGAAAATATAGCTATAGGAGCGAAACTTTACTATTTCTCTGTGATAAGCCCGAGCCAGTGGCGGTCTCAAGTTATCAAGCCCAAGTACATATCTCCTTGGAATGATCATGGTGAGAAATTGGCCTCTAGGTCATAACCTTTTTATTTAGTTATTATAAAAATGATCATAAAATCATTTTTATTTTGGATACCATATTTTAATTTTACATATATATATATATATATATATATATATATTTAGACTAATTAAAATTCAAACATTATTTTAATTATAAAAAAATTGTTGAATAAATATATATATTTCTTTATATTCACTTGATACACAATGAAATTAAATGAATCTATATTGATTCCTAATAATAATATTTTTATTATAATTATAATCATATATAATTAATTATTTCTTTAATATTATGATTATCAAAATAAATAATTATTATTTTGATTTATATGATAAAAAAGGGATGAATATATATGTGTTTTTTTTTGTTTATATATATAATGGTTTTATTTCTAAGTATATGTTTACTAATTAACTTTAAAATCGTATGTTTAATAATTAAATTTGAAATATATCTATTTTTTTAAAATGTTGTAAATATTGTAATTCTTTCTACACAAAAGTGTAAATGTATATATTAAATATTTTAAGTAAGTCTTTAATTATGGAGATTTCACCATCGCCAAAATTTCACTCTCCTTATACACCCATAATATAGCATAATGTTCAAAAAATAAAAAAGAGTATACATATATTGAAAAACAAGTTAAATTAGTCATGAAGATAGAGTATGCCACTAGAAAATAAAATAAACATAAACCTAGCATAAAAATGCCCCATTAGATATTCAATATTCTCTTCCACAATAACTCCCTCCCCAACCAAACTATATCAAGAGGCTCAATGGATGAGATGTGAGAGGAAAACTGTACCTCCGTTTGATGGGAAAACGGTTAAGATAAACCAAGAAACAGTGATGTGAACACCACATTTTGAAAGTGGAAACCCTAGGCTGTTTTATATAATTTTTATTATATATATAAAAAAATTCAAATGATACAAATATTTAAATAAAGAAAACATTTACGAATTATTAAATGATTAGAAAACAATTATGAGTTATAGTGGCTATTTAACTTCCCTCTAATATTTATAATATTATACAAATATTAAAGGTTAAGCTTTATCTTCTTGTAAGTAATATATCTCAAATCAATTAACTAAAGAGAATGTATAATACTATAGTATTGGTCCATGGTATTGTAACAAAATCTATTTATAAGTTAACAATAAGTGAATGTGAATGTCCATGGTTAAGAATATATATTATTTAATCTTTTAATTAATAATAATAATAATAATTTAAATTAAGGATAAAATTTATTTTATTAGTATGATCTTTTTTAATTGGGATAATGCGAAATGTAACTTAAAATAAGAATTTTGATTCTTATCATAAATTTATGTGTTTCAATTTACTACTTTAATTTATATAACTAAAATACTAAATAATATATATAAAAATATAAATTAAAAAAAAAATCAATTAAATTTTTAATTTATGTTAAAAAATAACAATTTATTTTAAACATAAAAATTCTTAAGATACCTTTCAATATAAATATCATAAATTATATATATCTATATAAAAGGTGATATAACTTTGAAAAAAAATGAATATTTCTCAAAGATTTTTATTTTCTCACCACTATATATTAACAACATTTTATTTATGACTATTAGAATAATGAAAATGACTTTATTTTTTTATTCTTGAATTTTATAATGTTCGAAGAGTGATGACATAACTTGAAGGCCTTGATTTCACATGGGAAGTAAATAATGACGTTTAGAGAGATCAATTGTGATTAAAGAACTATACTATTATCTTATTATTAACCTGAGGTGTTAGACATTAGCTTTATAAAAAAATATGTCTATCTTAACATATTTACCTTTAGATTAGTTTGCAAATGTCACAAAGAAAAGTGATGTTACTTACTTGCAAAGGAAAAATTTGGGAGTTTTGATGTGATTCATACAATTTGCAGCAATTTGTAGCTCAAATTCTAGGTGCGTAGCGTACTTCAAAGGTGCGTAGTGCCAATTCAAAATAACACAATAGAGAAAATGTAGGTGCGTAGCACGAGTTCTATGGGTAGCACCGGAATTTGGTGCATAGTGCCTTTTTCACGACACTTTTGAAGGCCTTGTGGGTGTCCAAATTCAGAAAGTGATATGTCATTGGAAATCATGTCGAGTCTACTTTCCACAACATCTCAAATTTTTGAATTTGGAGTTCATTTTCCCTACCAAAAGTCAAACCTCCCAATATTAGTCAAAATGTGCAGAAAGAGGCTGTCCGAATAGAGAGTGTTGTTGCAGTCAACATTTGCAGGTATTCCTAAACTCCAAATGAGCTCATCATAGATCAATGGAAAGTTATTTGTGTCTACTTATGAGTTAAATCATCAACCAAATCATTTGGTGATCCAACCAAGAGAAAATTTGATTTTACCAAGGTCACTCTAGAGGTGCATCAACCCTCCTCACGCAAATGATGTTTTCTACATTTCTCCCAAACCATTAAATCTGTGTAGAAGCTGAAAGAGGTTTTTCTTCTTGGGTCAATTATGGAAAAAAAATTCGTCACTTTTCAAAATCATCTTTTCTTGCTCAGAAACATAGTTTGAAGAAAAATAATCCCTCATGTGTGGCGAATGGCTTGTTCCTTGGAATGACTCCGCCACAAATGATGGACACCTGACGCTTGATGATATGAAATGGCCTCATACCTTATGATGTCACTTATGCCTCTTCTTCTCAAATATATCTATTCCCATAGCCAACCCTAGTTCAATGCGAGAGGAATTTAGGGTTTTAGTGCTTATTTCTCTTTTGCTTTTGCACGTGAATTGCTGCTCATGATGACTTGATTTTTGCAGTGACAGTACTTTGGCAACATCACCAGATGTCCGGGGGCAGCGTGGAACCATTATTACATATCAAAACATTAAAATTACAAGAAATTTAAAGATAAAATACAAATGCTCTTTTTTCACCTCAAAACTAGTTCTCGGGTGAGAACTTCACTAAGCTTACAAATTAATAAATTATGACAATTTTTATCATTATTTTACCTCCTCATGTCTTTTTTGACTATTATTAGCAATAATCACTGAATTTTGACCATGATGGAAACCCTAAGACGTAATGAGACTGAAACCTTATGTAATTGATGAAATGAACTTAAAATGAGTATGAATAATTAATTGAAAGGTATGAAAGGAGGTGAGCAAGTAAATATCATGAGGGAAAAACTGAAGTAAACCCTACCA
The DNA here is from genome assembly GCA_031772625.1 of Pinus tabuliformis. Classification (NCBI taxonomy): domain Eukaryota; kingdom Viridiplantae; phylum Streptophyta; class Pinopsida; order Pinales; family Pinaceae; genus Pinus; species Pinus tabuliformis. Next base: position 1,499,076,645 of record CM062804.1, read on the forward strand.
TCAATGGATGCATGACCTAATGGAATGAAACTCATTAGAATGGGACACCTAATATGAAATTCTAAAGAGCAAATTTTGATCACTAATGGCACTGTGAAGTGGCAGTGTGAAGTCACAAACACTAACATGAGGTACATTTGCTGACCCATGTCCATGTTGTATTCAGTTATGGTTTCAGTTATGATTTTGTTTTAGATTCAAGGTAGTTATGTTTCCATTAGGTGTTAGGGTTCATTTCCATGGTCAAAATCATAGTTTCAAGTGTAAATAAAGGGCAACAAAGGCATGAGGATGACCAATAAACAAAGAGTGATTGTTAGTATTTCATGGTTATTGTACAAATATCTTATTTCACTAATGTAATTTTCATCTCAAAAACATGTTTTTGAGATGCAAAAAGAGTATTTTTAATTTATGAGAGATTCTTCAGTGGTAGATCACTAGTGTGGTTCATCGTGAGGACAAGTTGAAGAAACTGATCAGGTTAGCATGTTAAATAGTGTGAGCCTCGAATGGCTACTTCGACCAACTGCTAATTTTGACCTTGGGACGAGGTCAAATTAATATTATTATTACTATTATTTATTTGTTTATTTATTATTATTATTATTATTATTATTCATTTTTTAATAAATAAAATAAAATAATTTTAATTGGTGTTTATGGTTAGTTAGAAAACTAATTCATTTATTTATTTAATTAAAGATGATAATAATAGGTTGTTAATAAAAATTAGTTAGAATTAATAGGAATGAGGTAACTTAAAAATAAAAATAATTGGAACAAGGTAAAATAAAAAAATAAAAATAAATTAGTTAATTAATTAGAACGTAAAAAAAAAAAAAAAAAATAAATAAAATAAATAAATAAATAATAATAATAATAATAATAATAATAATAATAATAATAAATAATAATAATTAAAAAATAGATAAATAAATAAATAAATAAATAAAATAAAATAAAATATAAATAAATAAAATAAAAAATAAAAAATAAAAATAAAAATAAAAAATACATAAATAAATAAATAAATAAATAAAAATAAAAACAAATAAATAAATAAATCAATAATAATGATAATAATAATAATAATACGTAGAAAGGATTATCAAGTTAAATAAGTTAACAAATAAAAATCACAATCCTTGAGTTAGGAAGAGAGGGTTGGGATCCAACAGCTGCTTATCTTCCAACCGTCCTCTCTATTGAGATTGTTCGGTATTTTATCAATTTAAAGGGCTTCCCTAAATTTTCGGTGATGGAATTGCGAAACCCTAGCGATAACACTCGCCTCCTCAATGCAAACATGATGATTGGTACTCTCTTCATGCTTAGCTAAAGGGGAAGACTTGGTTCTCCTATGCTTGAGGTGAGCTGCATGCTCACTAATCCTTTGACTAATGGAGCGACCAGTCTCACCAATATAGGGTATAGGGTGCCCCACAGGAACAAGGAATAATATAAACCCGTTTCATGACCTTAGGGTTGATAGGATCCTTCACAGATCTGGTTGATAGGATCCTTCACAGATATGAGGGATTTACGGATGGTGTTGAGGGGTCTAAAGGTCGCGGGGACATTATGCCTCTTAAGAACCCTAGCAATCTTATCCGAGGTCCCCTCTACATAAGGAAGATGGACACTCATTCGGTTCTCTTATTATTCCTTGTTCGTGTGGGGCACCATATATTGGTGAGACTGGTTGCTCCATTAGTCAAGGGATTAGTGAGCATGCACCTCACCTAAGGCATAGGAGAACCAAGTCTTCCGCTTTAGCTGAGCATGCAGAGAGTACTAATCATCATGTCTGCATTGAGGAGGCGAGTGTTATCGCTAGGGTTTCACAATTCCATCACCGAAAATTTATGGAAGCCCTTGAAATTGAAAAAAGACCGAACAATCTCAATAGAGAGTACATATGGAAGATAAGCATCTCTTGGATCCGAGCCCTCTCGGATTATGATTTTTATTAGTTAACTTATTTAACTTTATAATCCTTCCTTGTTAAGTATTATTATTGTTATTATCATTATTATTGATTGATTTATTTATTTGTTTTTATTTTTATTTATTTATTTATTTTCTTACCTCATTCCAATTATTTTTATTTTTAAGTTACCTCATTCCTATTAATTCTAACTAACTTTTATTAACAACCTATTATTATCATCTTTAATTAATTAAATAAATGAATTAGTTTTCTAACTAACCATTAACACCAATTAATGGTTAGTTAGAAAACTAACCATTAAATAAATAAATAAAATAAATAATAATAATGATAAATAATAAGTAAATAAAATGAATAATAATTTATTTATTATTTTTATTTATTATTTATTATTTTTTTTAATTAATTAATTAATTAATTATTATTATTATTATTATTATTTTTACCCCGTTCCAATTATTTTTATTTTTTAAGTTACCTCATTCCTATATTTTTATTAATTCTAACTAACTTTTATTAACAACCTATTATTATAATCTTTATAATGATTAATTATTAAATAAATAAATGAATTAGTTTTCTAACTAACCATTAACACCAATTAAAATTATTTTATTTTATTTATTAAAAATTGAATACTAATAATAATAATAATAATAATAATAATAATAATAATAAATAAACTGATAAATAATAGTAATAATAATATTAATTTGACCCTCATCCCAAGGTCAAAATTAGCCGTTGGTCAAAGTAGCCGTTGGAGACTCTGCTTAGACTATTTAACATGCTAAGCTCGATCAGTTTCTTCAACTTGTCCTGACGATGAACCACACTAGTTGGTTCGAAACGCATCGACAAATGATATTCTATGTGATTTACGCTGAAGAATCTCTCATAAAGAGTATTTTAGTTGATTTATATTTTTTGATGTAACTCAATTCATTTCATGTAATAAGTGTTCCCATAAGATTCCCAAGCATTTCTCTTTGCTACAAGAAATGAAGCCATTGAATAAATCAGTTCTATCCAAGCATCATCCAACTGAAAATAGACAAATAGAGAAAGGCATTAAATAGAGATTTCAAGACAAACAGAAAGTTCCAAAAGACATTAGAAAGTGGGTTTTTTCTAAAGAAAAATAAAAATCACCCTCTATATAAGATTTAAAATTCCTTTTCCAAATTCATCATATCCATTTGACAAAGAGAAAGAACAGAGATGAAGGAGAGAAGGGAATTAAAGCCAATTGGTGGTTGAACAAAGAGGAGGTGTTGCGCGTAGAGTAGGAGGTGTTGCACAAAGAGTAGGAGGTGTTGTGCATAGCGCAGGAGGTGCTGCACATAGAGTACGAGGCGTTGTGCATAGAAAACTTTGAGGAGGTGTTGTACATAGAGGAGAGAGAGCGCCCTGATATAAGAGGAGAGTGTCCTTCTCTCCCTAAGATGATTTTGCCTTGAGATTATCGAAATGCCCTGATATAGTACCTATGCCCGTGAAGTTTCCTGGGGGAGGGTTCCTCAAGAGCAGGGGAGCAGAATGAACCAGCGCCCGGCTATCTTGTACTGAAGGATACCCCTCTAAGAGTCTATCCATCCCTTCCCCTGCAATATTTGAACCCAAATCTGGCCCTATGGTTTGTTCTTTTGGGTCTTGCGAGCGCCCGACCTCTGATAAGGAACCTGTGAGGAGTAGAGGGCCTATGTATTCTATAATGGATGAAGCTTCGAAAGAAATTTAGATGGTGGGTATGTGCTGCTGAGTAAGAGTTGGAGGGGCATCAACCTCTGTAGATAGTTCATTGTCAAATGCTAAATAGTCATCCACAGTGGTCCCAGGCTGAGACCATATCGACAGATTTTTCCTTCTCTCCCTGATATAAGAGGAGAGTGTCCTTCTCTCCCTAAGATGATTTTGCCTTGAGATTATCGAAATGCCCTGATATAATACCTATGCCTGTGAAGTTTCCTGGGGGAGGGTTCCTCAAGAGTAGGGGAGCAGAATGAACCAGCGCCCAACTATCTTGTACTGAAGCATACCCCTCTAAGAGTCTATCCATCCCTTCCCCTGCAATATTTGAACCCAAATCTGGCCCTATGGTTTGTGCTTTCAGGTCTTGCGAGCGCCCGACCTCTGATAAGGAACCTGTGAGGAGTAGAGGACCTATGTATTCTAGAATGGCTGAAGCTTCGAAAGGAATTGAGATGGTGGGTATGTGCTACTGAGTAAGAGTTGGAGGGGCATCAACCTCTGTAGATAGTTCATTGTCAAATGCTAAATAGTCATCCACAGTGGTCCCGGGCTAAGACCATATCGGCAGATTTTATGTAGCAACCATGGAATAATCAACTTTGTCCTCCATAACTATCAAAAAACTGAGCTGGCAACTACCTGCAGGTATGTCAGTGGGGAAACAAAACCGTCTAGGGGAGACCAAAAACTAACTGGCATAAAAACACAAACAACGATTGAAAACTGTGAGGATGCTGCGAATAGACTGTAAACTGTAACGGGATCACCTTCGAGGTCATTTCCAACTCTTTTTTATAGGGTCGCTCACCAGGCTCGATGCCCTAAATCGAGTCGCCAGTTTCGTGTGTTTTTCATGTTTATATATAGAAGGGTTTTATTTATAATTATATGTTTACTCATTAAATTTAAAATGTATGTTTAATAATTAAATTTTAAATATATCTATTTTTTTAACTGTGGTAAATATTCGAATTCTTTCTACAAAGGAGTGCAAATTTATATATTAAATATTTTAGGTAAGTCTTTCACTATGGAGATTTCACCACAGCTAAAATTTCACTCTGCTTACATAGGCATAAGATAGCATAATGTTCAAAAACATCAAAAAGAGTATACATATAGTGAAAACAAGTTAAATTAGTCATGAGGATTGAGTATGCCACTAGAAAATAAAATAAGCATGAGCATAGCATAAGGGTATGCAAAGGGGTCAAATTACCTGATACGAAGGCGTTGATATATTCAATCAAGATGCTAATCTAGGTCCCTCATATGATGATGAAATTGAAAGATAATGCTGAGGAAAACACAACTATTGACCCAAAATTTTGATATGACGGAAAAGTTTTGTGAAGATTACCAAGAAATATCTCATGATTTTAGAAAGGGGTACAATACAAGTTTCACAAGTTGAACCTTCTTAAGGCATAAATTTTAACTTCTATAGAGGATGGGACAAGAAAAAAGTAAATAGGAAACTAGTAATGAAGAGATTGAGGTGACGAACCCATGATTTTGGGTTGAAGTAGTGGATCCCACAAAAATTACTCAGAAAGCTATAGAAAAAATGAGTGATGAAAATCATGGGTAACAAGTTGGACTTTTCAATACTGGAGGGGGATATAAGGGAACTCTCTTGGGAAATACCTTCACTACTTTGAACCAAAGGATGGTTTCTTATGATGTGCTAGGATCTGTGTGGAGGTGGACCTAAGAAAAGGTCTCTCGGCGGCAGTTAACCTCTCTATGGATAGCTTGTGGCACGTCTAAGAGGTTGACTATGATGAGTTGCCCTTCAAGTGAAAATTGTGCCATGAATATGGGCACTTTGCTAAAGGATTCCATAAAGGGGGTCACTGAGTGGATAAACGTTCTCGAGGATCTCGAGCAATGGACTAAGGTCAAGTGCCTAAAATCGTCGAAGCACCGACACCATGGAAACTCTGGTTGTTTGGGGATGGCCTTGACCCCTCAGTCGCTTCTCTCGTGGGGATGGCGAGGTATTGGAAACTGAAAAAAAATTGATGTATTGAGGTCAAGGGGTAGTTTAGTTGGTCTTGGAACCACCATGCCTCCCCCCTACCCCTCACTCTAAGCCCCTCATCCTCCCCTCTCGAGGACATATGGAATCGAATTCAAGTCCAAAAACTCATACATCCTCGGAAGACTTATTGGAAGACAATGAGGTATTAGAAGGCCCCATGACCTCTCCTGAAGGAGATGGATCAACATAGAAACTAAACTTGGTAGAAGGTATATGAGGTTGGCATAGGAAGAAACAACCTATTTGAAATGAGAGGAAGGAATGAAGAAAAAAAAAGAATGAAGTGAGATGGGAAAAGACTGAGAAAGACAAAGAATTGGGAGTATAACATACAATCCCATGAAAAGTGGCAAATGAAGAAAAAAGGGAGGTGGAGGGAAGAAAGGAAACAACTCGGTCACTAAAAACGGGTTAAGGAACCCATAAAAGTGATTAATGAATATAATATCTTGGAATTGTAGAGGACTCATTTCGGTAAAGATAATCGCGAAAGTAAAATCTATCATCAACAAAGAAATTCCCAAAGTTACCGTACTACACGAGACCAAGTTGCATAAGCAATCCATCAACTCCATTAAACATTAATTTTGGAACACTAGAAATATCCAAACACTAAGCTCAAGAGGGGTGTCTTGAGGCCTTGCAGCTACTAATTTTAACAAAATTGATAAACATCAACACTTATCTGTGATAAATGTGTGCATTCATACCCACTTCCCATAAAGCCAAGAATGCTAGAAACCACTGTTGGACTTGAAAAATATTGAGTATGGGAATAACTCCATCATTGGTAGGGAATTCAATACTACTATGGACCACCACGAAAAGAGGGGGACTCCATAATCACGCATGTCCAACACAAATACATGGATCATCTTACCTTAGCCTTGAACTTATATGATGTCAAACCCCAAAAATTCCTTTATACCTAGTCTAACACAAGAGTGGGGCCTAAGTAAATCGTGGCCTCATTAGACCGTTTCCTTCTGGTCGATAATATCCTCATGTTGAATTATTGCCTTAAGTGAGCCATCCTCCCTTGGGGTAGATCAGACCACCAACCAATCCACCTTGAAATCTCCATGCCACTAGATGAGAGGCCTATTCCCTGATGTTACTCCCCTCAATGGGTTGAGGTCCCCAACTTCTTCATAATGGTATCCACATCCTCAGTGAGCTGGATCAAGGGAAACCTAATTACTATCTCAAAAACTAAGATTCATAGATTCAAACAAGATGTGAAAACTTGACTAAAAGAGAACGAAACAGAAATGGAGTTCAATATAAATAATATGGAAGAAAAATTGGATGCTATCCAAGGGTAGATGGAAACCAGGTCGATACCGGTGACGGATATCCATAAAGAAGTAGAAATCTTCAAGAGTTTTCATAGACCTCTTAGCGAGGAAGAGAAGTACTCAAGATTAAAATTGAGAAATAACTGGCTCAAGGTAGGTTATAAAGATACTTAATTGTTTCACAAGCAAGCCAAGTTTACAAAATCGAAAAACAATATCACTCAAATTATCCATGCGGTGAAGACCATCAATAAATTTGAAGAAATCAAAAGAGAAGCAGTAGAGCATTATAAAAATTTGTATTCCAAGGATCATAAGAGGGATTTGGAGAATGGAGATTCCATCTTAGAAGGAATTCAACATCTTATTTACAATGATTGGAATAATTTTTTGACTTCCCCTCCAAGGGAAGAGGAAATGTGTAAGGTTATCTTTACCTTCCCTCGAGATAAAGGTCTGAGCCACTCTAAACGAGCTTCTATCACTCCTTTTGGGATGCCATCAAGAGAGATCCATGTAGGTTGGTGGAATACTCCCTCAGTAATAGTGCAATGGGGGCTGCCATAAACTCTTCCTTTCTAGCCCTAATTCCCAAAGAGTTGAATCCCTTCTCATTCTCTAGATTCTGCCCTATTTACCTTTGCAATTTTGTTTATCAGATCTATTGAAATCTATTGGCTCACATTTGAAGTCACTCCTGTCCCTCTTAGTTTTAGGCAATCAAAGGGAATTTTCCCCCACGAGACAAATTTTTGACAACATTGTTGTCATCCTAGAAGCCTTGGCCTCTAGCTGGAGATGGGGTGATCAGGACATGACTATTAAAATCAATATGGCTAATGCATTTGACCCAGTTACACACAATTTTCTGCAGAAATTTCTTCGTAAACTCATCTTGGTTGAGACCTTCATAAGATGGATATATCTTTATATTCCCCCCCTTTGATTGATTTGTTGGTGAATGGTCATCCTCCCCGATTTTTCAAAGCCTCCATAGGTATTTGACAAAGGTGTCCCCTCCCACCCTTTATTTATATAATTATGGTTGACGCCCTGAGTCGAGCTTTGGAATCCGAGGGAGCCTCCCTCAACCTTCCAGAAATTTGGTTCCACGAAGGCATCAAAAGCATAAACCATGGAAAGTTCGTGGATGACACTGTATTAATGGGATGTTCTTCTACCACTATTTACATCAGGTTTACAAATATTCTAGATAAATTCCTTAGTGCATTGAGAGGATATACGAGTGACAATAAGTGGATAAATTCCTTAGTGCCTTGAGAGGATATACGAGTGACAATAAGCGCCACATCTACAGATGGAATATTACAAGAAAAAAAGAAAAAATATTGAGGAAATTTGATAGTTTAAAGCTATCGGAGACTCGAGAGAGTTCCAATGCTTAGGGATACCAATCTTTTTGCGACTAGAAGCATCGAATGGATCACAACAAGTGTAAGAGAAAATGAAATCTAAAATAGTAAAATGGGGTGGTATGTGGCTTAATAATGTGGGCAAAGAAATTTTGGTAAAGTCGGTCCTTTCGGCTATCCCCCTATATTAGTTCACAACTCTTCAATCTCCCAAAAGTATGCTTCACCAAATGGCCATGTTTATCATGAAATTCTTGTGGGAAGGGGGGAAAATTAAAACCAACAAATATCACTTAATAAATTGGAAATTGTCAAAGCTTCAAAGGAGAATGATGGACTTGGGATGAGGGACAAAGGATTGGAAAATATAGCTATAGGAGCAAAACTTTACTATAGCTCTGTGATAAGCCCGAGCCAGTGGCGCTCTCAAGTTATCAAGCCCAAGTACATATCTCCTTGGAATGATCGAGCTCGGAAATTGGCCTCTAGGTCAAAACTTTTTTATTTAGTTATTATAAAAATGATCATAAAATCATTTTTATTTTGGATACTATATTTTAATTTTAGATTTATATATATATATTTAGACTAATTAAAATTCAAACATTATTTTAATTATAAAAAAATTGTTGAATAAATATATATATTTCTTTATATTGACTTACAATGAAATTAAATGAATCTATATTGATTCCTAGTAATAATATTCTTATTATAATTACAATTATATATAATTAATTATTTCATTAATATTATGATTATCAAAATAAATAATTACTATTTTGATTTATATGATAAAAAAGGCATGAATATATATGTGTGTTTTTTATGTTTATATAAATAATGGTTTTATTTCTAATTATATGTTTACTAATTAAATTTAAAATGTATGTTTAATAATTAATTTGAAATATATCTATTTTTTTAAAATGTTGTAAATATTGTAATTCTTTCTACACAAAAGTGTAAATGTATATATTAAATATTTTAAGTAAGTCTTTAACTATGGAGATTTCACCATAGCCAAAATTTTACTCTCCTTATACACCCATAATATAACATAATGTTCAAAAAATAAAAAAGAGTATACATATATTGAAAAACAAGTTAAATTAGTCAAGAAGATAGAGTATGCCACTAGAAAATAAAATAAACATAAACATAGCATAAAAATGCCCCATTGGATATTCAATATTCTCTTCCACAATAACTCCCTCCCCAACCAAACTATATCAAGAGGCTCAATGGATGAGATGTGAGAGGAAACCGTACCTCCATTTCATGGGAAAACGGTTAAGATAAACCAAGAAACACTGATGTGAACACCACATTTTGAAAGTGGAAACCCTATACGATGTCGAAAACTGAGGATGTTTTATATAATTTTTATTATATATATTAAAAAAATTAAATGATACAAATATTAAAATAAATTATCAAAAAAGAGTTACAAATTATTAAATGATTAGAAAACAGTTATGAGTTATAGTGGCTATTTAACTTCCCTCTAATATTTATAATATTATACAAATATCAAAGGTTAAGCTTTATCTTCTTGTAATTAATATATCTCAAATCAATTAATTAAAGAGAATGTATAATACTATGGTATTGGTCCATGGTATTGTAACAAAATCTATTTATAAGTTAACAATAAGTGAATGTGAATCTCCATGGTTAAGAATATATATTATTTAACTTTTTTTTTTTTTTGTAAGCTAAGGTAGAACCCATTCTATTACTCGATAGAAATTAGAACATTACACATCATCAGGAAAGTATAAAGAACCCGCCCACTTGGGGAAACCGGGTGATAACCACCTATAGTTTCTAGTAGCCGCCCAAAAATAAAAGGCCCACAGTCTGAGAATCCTAGCCAACATTACTAAACAGTCATTAGAGTTCCTAATGCTATTGATCTGCAAAAAACAGGTATCTTTCTCTAAGGATCTAAAAAAACTACAGCTAAAAAGGCAGTGAAGATTTTCCAGCATATCTTAGATCAGGCAGTATCCATGTCTGGAGGTTGACTTGTCTCTCCCGCATTATCGCGCTGCATGCTCTTCAGCAGATGATGCATGGCCTCCATCTTTTCCTCTTGGCGCTCCATAGCAACGTGAATGAAGCTAAGCTCTCTGCGCAGGTCCGGTTCTCCCTTGGCCAGCTCCACCATCTCTTTTGCCACCTGCTCGAGCGCCTTCGCCAGTAACCCCTTCATCACCAAGTAAATGTGAAGTGACTGTTTAAAGAGTGTCATACGCCCCCTAGTATGACCAGGGTCGTGGAGCAGAGGCTCCCATTCTTCCATTTCATCAGCAGACTGATTCTGGAGGGACTCCTCCTCCAAAAACTGCATGACTCTTCGAACAGCAGGAGTGGACTCCCTCTGGAACGCTCTTTCCGCTCGTCTGAGTCTGTAATTCACTGTTTGCCTTGTCTTTTTCACAGGATTTGTCTTCCTCCCCGAAGCCTCGCCTTCCCCCTGCGTCCGCTTCCTCTGGCCCCGTCCTCTTTTTCTACTCACCTCTGGTTCCTCAGCCAGGTTTCCCGCACGGTTCCTCAGCCCCGGGCTCCGCTCCTTCTTCCCCTTCGGTTCAGAGAACCCTTCACATTGCTGGTGCTGTCCCTCCGCAGCAGCCCTTTTCTGCTTGACCGACCACCCTTCATCACCACCCAGCGGAAGTTCCTCCTCCGACTCATCATCAATTTCCCAAATCTCCGTCGGGGGACTATCTTGGGCTATGCCCTTCCCTTTCTTATCCTGCGCCTCCGTCGCCACCCTTTGATGATCCTCGATCATATATTATTTAACTTTTTAATTAATAATAATAATAATTTAAATTAAGGATAGAATTTCATTTATTTGTATGATCTTTTTTAATTGGGATAATGTGAAATGTAACTTAAAATAAGAATTTTTATTCTTATCATAAATTTATGTGTATTTTAATTTACTAGTTTAATTTATATAACTAAAATGCTAAATAATATAAATTAAAATATAAATTAAAAAAAATCAATTAAATTTTTAATTTATGTAAAAAATAAAAAATTATTTTAAATATAAAATTCTTAAGATACCTTTCAACATAAATATCATAAATATATATATATATATATATATATATAAATATAAGGTGTTATAACTTTGAAAAAGAATGAAGATTTCTCAAAGATTTTTATTTTCTCACTACTATATATTAACAACATAATATTTATTTATTACTATTAGAATGAGGAAAATGACTTTATTTTTTTAATCTTGAATTTTATAATGTTCTAAGAGTGATGACATAACTTGAAGGCCGTGATTTCACATGGGAAGTAAATAATGGCGTTTAGAGAGATCAATTGTGATTAAGGAACTATACTATTATCTTATTATTAACCTAAGGTGTTAGACATTAGCTTTATAAAAAAAAAATGTCTATTTTAACATATTTACCTTTATATTAGTTTGCAAATGTCACAAAGAAAAGTGATGTTACTTACTTGCAAAGGAAAAATTTGGGAGTTTTGATGTGATTCGATACAATTTGCAGCAATTTGTAGCTCAAATGCGAGGTGCGTAGCGTAATTCGCAGGTGCGTAGTGCCAATTCAAAATAACACAATAGAGGAAACGTAGGTGCGTAGCACCAGTTCTATGCGTAACACCGGAATTTGGTGCATAGTCCCTTTTTCAGGACACTTTAAAGGCCTTCTTGGTGTCCAAATTCGGAATGTGATATCTAGTTGGAAATCTTGTCAAGTCTACTTTCCAGAACATCTTGAATTTTTGAATTTGGAGTTAATTTTCCCTACCAAAAGTCAAATCTCCAAAGACTAGTCAAAATGTGCAGAATGAGGCTCCCCAAATAGAGAGTGTTGTTGCAGTCAAAGTTTGAAGGTATTCCTAAACTCAAATGAGCTCATCGTAGCTCATTGGAAAGCTAATTGTGTCTAATTATCAGTTAAATCATCAACCAAATCCTTTGGTGATCCACCTAAGAGAAAAATTGATTTTACCAAGGTCACTCTAGAGGTGCATCAACCCTCGTGAGGCAAATGATGTTTTCAACATTTCTCCCAAACAATTAAATCTGTGTAGAAGCTGAAAGAGGTTTTTCTTCTTGGGTCAATTATGGACAAAAATTTCCCTCACTTTTGTCAAATTCATCTTTTCTTGCTCAGAAACATAGTTTGAAGAAAAATCGTCCCTCATGTGTGGCGAATGGCTTGTTCCTTGGAATGACTCCACGACAAATGATGGAGACCTGATGCTTGATGATATGAAATGGCGTCATACCTTATGATGTCCCTTATGCCTCCTCTTCTCAAATATATCTAATCCCATAGCCAACCCTAGTTCAGTGGGAGAGGAATTTAGGGTTTTAGTGCTTGTTTCTCTTTTGCTTTTGCAGGTGAATTGCTGCTCATGATGACTTTATTTTTGCAGTGACAGTACTTTGGAAACATCACCAGATGTCCAGGGGTAGCATGGAACCATTATTACATATGATAACATTAAAATTACAAGAAATTTAAAGATAAAATACAAATGCTCTGTTTTCACCTCAAAACTAGTTCTGAGGTGAGAACTTCACTAAGATTACAAATTAATAAATTATGAATTTTTTGATCATTATTTTACCTCCTCATGTCTTTGCTGACTATTATTAGCAATAACCACTGAATTTTGACCATGATGGAAACCCTAAGACATAATGAGACTCAAAACCTTATGTAATTGATGAAATGAACTAAAAATGAGTATGAATCATTAATTGAAAGGTATGAAGGGAGGTCAGCAAGTAAATATCATGAGGGAGAAATTGAAGTAAACCCTACCATCAATGGATGCATGACCTAATGGAATGAAACTCATGAGAATGGGACACCTAATATGAAATTCTAAAGAGCATATTTTGATCACTAATTGTTATAGACATTTTTGTGCCTTGCATCACTGAGCATGAAATGTCAATAATCAAGGGATCCAAAGTCCCTAAACATGTTGTTTCTACCCCTAGAGGAACAAGGCCAAGAAACCACAGCACTTAACAAAAGTTCTCCACCTGAAAACACTCAAAAACAAGGCAATTCTGGATCATGTCAACTACTCCACTGAGCATCTGCGTTGAATGTCAACTGCTCCACTGTCTACCTGCGTTGAATGTCAACTGAAAAGAAGGCTACCTGCGCTGAGCGAGTTTGGACAAGTGGCAGAGTCATTTCTCAAGGTGTCAATGCCCAGGAAGCTTCCAAAATGACACTTGGATCAGGGAACTCGACTGGTGATGAGTAAGAGGTTCCAAATCTCCAAGTGGAAGCAAGAACCTCCAAGTGGACACAAGAACTGAAGTGGGAGAGGACACTAGTCAGCTTCATACCAGCCTCAAGTTGACTCATCCTCTCTCCAAAACTCCTATATATAGATCTCTCTCCATGAGGTCAAGGGAGGCTGGAATTTAGTATTTGCAAAGAATTGTTGTTGGTTTGTGGCTAGAAATATTGGGTGTGTTATGCTTTGAAAGGAGCTAAAGAAGGAATTCCATTCTGCTGGGAAGGACATGCTGGGTTGGAGCCCTATGGGTTGTATCTCTTCCTGAACCCTGTTACTTTCAATAAAGCTATCTTGATTCTTTCCTATATGCTGGTGTATTTTGTGAAATTGCATTAGTATATTTGATTTACTTCTAATCCTGAATCATTTATGAATATGTATATTTGCCTTTGTATTGTGTTCTTCTCTTGTTGCAAGTAGCTGTTCTCTTGTCACAGGTAGCTGTTCTCTTGTGATCTCGTGGGATTCAAGTAGTTGTTCTCTTGATCAAGCGAGGAAGCAAGTAGCTGTGGACACACAAAGAGAAGAGGATCTAGTTCGAGGGACAACCGAAAGACAACGGTAAGTCTACCGATCTCCTCTCTTTCATATTTCATAAAGGAAGAAATCATGATAGCTGTATTCGTTTGTTGCTAAGGCGCTGTCACACCTTAGGTGGATAGGATCGTCCTAAATAGGCATTTTTCCCCACAACAAATTGGCGACTCCGCTGGGGAAGAACTTGTTTATTCATTTCGTTTGTGTTTCCATCATTTGTTTACTTCATAGACTTGACAGCAACTCTTGAACTGCATCTTTCCCGGATGCAAAGTAAAAGTTGCTGCTTTGATCTAGTATGTTGGACTTCTCTATGATTTAAACTAGATCCACAAATGATTTGATTGATCCTTGTGATAGTCTTTAGTACCCTATCAAAGCATCCCTCTGTTTACACCTTGCTTGTGTTTCTGATTTGGCCTGAAACAGTTGATTTTTGAGCATTTTGTGACCCAGAAACCAAGAGAAACGAGAGTTTCTCTCTTTAGCGTAGGCACTGTGAAGGCAGTCTGCATTTCAACGTAGGTCCCGAAGGGGCTACCTGCACTGAATGTCAAACTGACAGTGTTGGACCTGCGCTGAACCAGTGTGGCCTTGTGCAGCTGGGGTTCTTTGTCCTTTTTTTACCTGTTTTCGTCTCTGTTTTTGCAGCCTTTAACCAAGTATAGGTGCTGGTCTGATAACCCTTTTCTTTGCCTGAATTCCACCCCAATTTTTGTACAAAAAGATTGTGAATGTTTTTATGTGTTTGTGGCGTCATTTACAGTCTTCCTTTGCATGAGTAAAGTAGTCTTTCTGTAGCCTTTGATTCAGATCTGATTGAGAGTGATCTTAGAAGAGAGTTCATTGGCTGTTTGTTCAGATTGATTATAGTTTTACTTTTGCTTATTGGTTTGAATTTGTTCTTTTCAAAGTATCAAAACGAGTCTTTATTTCGAAAATCGCAAAGTGATTGTAATCTCTTCTACCCTTGTTGATTTCGAAGAAAGTGAACTTGTTTATTTTGATCATTGTAAAAGCAAATTCAAAGTTGTGCAAAAAGCTTTCTTTGTAGGCATTTATACTAAGAAAGTGAAAACAAACACTTGCATTGTGCATTTTGCATTTGATAAGTTTTCATGTTGGAGTTAGGGAAAGTGCATTAGAGTGTGTTGATTGCTCTTTGAGAAAAGATAGTCGCTCTCTTTTCCCTTAGCAGCTAGGATTTTCAAAGTTGAAAGATTGTAAAGCTTGCTTATCATCTTAGACTGCATTTAGGAATTTGTATCATACATCTCGTGGTGAACCTTGAAAGGCAAACTTTAAAAAGATCAACCTAAAATAAACTGAATGAACCTAACAACGCTTTGTAACATAATGCACAACATAGAGGTCTAGGCTAGAGACGTGTTCTGGCGTCGTTAAACATAGTGACTGTCGATCTCGAAGAAGGTGGGTGATTCCTCCTGAGAGTCGGTGGCGCTAATACTGATTGTGCTCCCACGTACCGTCGCGTATATATTGGGAGACCCCTATAGGCATATATCTTTTATCCTTAGGAAGCCATGTCGGTCGCCCTACTGATCGCAATGCAGTGAACACAACATTCACGAAGATCGACCACCCGTACCGTAAAAAGTATTCTGTGGTTTTGCGAAAGGTTTGGCACACCCTCTGCCTAGATCTACAGAGCAGTTCCTTTTGGCCTTTTTTAGACTCTATAACAGAAAAAGTCCATCCGAGCATTTGTCACTTCGGGCTCGTTAAAACATCGAAGGAGACTAGAGTCATCTTTAGCTTTTTCTCGACTCTTTAAAACTGAAAAAGCAAGTTGTGTCTAAAAGCGTCGTTAACAATTTATTTTAAACGGAACAATCACCCTTTAATCCTACGTTGATCTTTAGGTTGAAAAGATGGAGCACACCAACCAAGGAGTTCCCTTGGGTGGAAATCCTAGTCCCTTCTCCTCTTGGGGAGATGTTGGTGCACCCCACATGGCCACATTGTCGCTTCCAGGATTGACAATTGGCCTACCAGTTTGGCTCTTTTTGACCAATGTCGTTCAGAATACCACCACTCCTGAACAGTCGAGTCAACAGTTAGATCAGACAAGAGTTGCCTCCCAGCCTTCCATTTCGTCTTCCTCCCCTCCTTCCTCTTCGCTTGACGGAACTGGTCGATCAAAAAATCGGGTTCCTAAGGAGAAGAAGGAGAAGAAGAAGAAAGAAAAGAAGAAGAAGGAGCCTAAGGCGACTGGGGGCAAACAAATGTCATCTAACAAAAATCCACACACCGCACTTGTAAGGCCTAAATCGCCATGCATCATATGCAGGGGAGACCACTTCCATAGAGATTGTCCCTGTATCCCATGGATACTAAGAGACTGGTCCCCCGTTTGCACAATTCGGGAGCATCGACCTCTGATAGCCATGTCGACTGCTCATCGTCAACTAGTGGGAGTGAAGCTCCACGACAGAATGGGAAAGTTAAATTTCCCTGCAGACTGTGTGAAGGCGATCACGCCATCCACCGTTGTCCCTTCTTAGACGAGGCAAAAAGAGTTCTAGAAGATCGCCCGATTTTACGAGCAAATCTTCCTCCTGGATATCAAAGACTCCTGCCAAGTCCCTCACTAGTTGAGAATCCGGCCGAGCCACTTAGATGGTCAGCCGAAGCACCTGTCATTGAAGAAGAACCATCTGGATCCATACCTGACGAAAGTCAAAAGGTTGATACGGCAGTTGACCCGGTTTTGCCTTCAGAGGCTCCATCTTCGAATGACACCATCACAGAGGAGAATACAGACGACACCGTCCAAGTTCTCTTCATCAGCACTGATTCTGATGATCAAGGGGGCAATGCCACCATTCCTTTGTCGCAGGAAGGAAGTTCATCAGAGCGCTATCCGGTCGTATATTCGGTCCCACCACCAAGCAACCTGGTTGTGTCCTTTGATTGGAACCAACTAGGCAGACCCCGGTTGCCAGCCAGTGTGCCATTCAGAATTATTTGTCAAATATACAGAATGGTAATGGTTGGCACTATCATTGATGAGGGGGCATCTGTGAGTATCCTTTCCTCTATTGCTTGGAGAGCGCTTGGTTTGCCAGCACTCTTACCTGAGATGAGAAATCTATCAGGTTTTGATAAAGGAACCAGTCGACCTTTAGGGATCCTCCCCAATGTGCCTATAACATTGAAAGGGAAGACCGTTCAAATGAACATGATGGTCGTTCAAAGACCCTTGGATTATAACCTACTCCTTGGACGAGACTATATATATTGCATGGGAGCTGTAGTCTCCTCACTCTTTAGAGTAATGTGTTTTCCGCATGAAGGAAGAATGGTCAAGCTCGTGGACCAACTTTCGTTTCCTGGATCACACATCGCAAATAGTCATGTGCCATCCCTAAATGGTCTATTCATGCAAGAAGTGTCTCAACCCACGGTCCGTCCTCCTGATGAGCGCGAGTAATCCGGGAGGATATGACTGGAACCCAGGGGGCATGCATCCTGGCCTGCTTCGGCAGGGAAACTTTGGGTATAAGATAGGTTTCCGCGGGAGAATATGACTAGTCCGTACCCCGTCCATGGATGGAAGAGGGGTTGTTCTAGAATAAGATTCTTTTGTCAAAGTTACGTGTTTGACAATGGTCATTCACCCTTGTCTATTTCGGTAGACATTGCCGAGGAAGTGTCTTGTTTGAAAGAGTAACGAGACAATCTTTGGGTAACCTGAAAGAGGTAAGCCTCTCTCGATTAAAACAAATGTTTTGGCGGAGGGTAAGTAGAGGTAACCTTGAAACTCTGTTTTATACCTGGGGGCATGCAAACCTTTTGGAGTGCAAGCAAAGAGCGGTTATTTATCTGTTTTTTGGGTTAGTCGTTTCCTAGCTTGCATAAAGAAAGGAGAGTGAGCATAGCTTTTGTAAGGCGCAAGCTCGATAAAAAATGGGATCTTTCATGAGACACTCTTATCTTATGACTGGGTATTCGAGCAGTTTTAGCATAAAGTTCATGCTCGTTAAAAAATAAACGCAAGATCCGAGCAGTTTTAACGCGGTCTTCATGCTCGTTAAAAAATAAATATAAGCAGTGAGCAATGTTTCCTCGAGAGTTTAAGCTCATTTTTAACTAAAAAATGAACCCATCCCGGTAAATAACCGTTGTGATCGTAAATTTATCAACCATAAAAGCCTTGGTCGTGTTTGCACCTGCCACCTCCACTTTCATTTGGCCGATCGTTCACCTCCATATGATTGTTTACCCATTTTGAGGAACAGCTGTGAAGAGTGATTTCACCTAGCCATCCTTGTGACACTGCCGTGATTGGAAAATTCCAACCTGTACCTGGAATCAGTTGCTATCCCTGTTTATCACTCGTTCCTCAAAAGGCGAGTCTTCTTTAAGCTCTTTTCATCTGACTCGTAAAATATGAAAAGATTGCCGAGTTTTGGCCTTCCGGCTCGTTAAAGGACCAGAAGAGCTATCCCTCCTCTAGATTTTAATCTTTTTGGACCTGAGGGATTATTGCACAAAAAGATCGAGCGCTTGTTTTGTTCGGCTCGTTAAAGATATCGAAAACTCATCCCTTTTGTATTGTTTTATACTTTTTCGGACTTAAGGGATTAGATGACGAAAAAGGAATTTTGGAGTTAACTTTATGTACCTTTTCAGACTCTCTAAAAATGAAAAGGACCGAGTTATCCTTGTCGTTAGACTCGTTAAAATTATTAAATAGCGACAAACTTGTCTTTAGACGAGAACGAGTTTCACTATCGCTAGGCTCGTTAAAACATAGCGATGGGCTTGCCCGAAGGGCAGGTTATAGAACAAGCATATGTTATCCTCCTCAAGCTTGACAAAAATAAAGAGGTACTGGTCAGCAATGACTGGGGAAAAATTGGGAAAAAATCAAGAAAACTTTGATGGTAGCAGGTCGCTCTTGAACATGACACTTTTCCTCCGTATCACATTCGGGTTGGGTTGTTTTATTCACCGGTCACATCACCATGGTCTTGCCATACCATCCATATTTGGGTAATGCTACTGATCCATCGCATCAGTGTTGCCATATGTTCAAGAGAAGTCGTTCAGAAAGAGTCAACCGGGTCCCATCCACTGCCATACATTATCCTTCATCCATTCATGACCGCCACCCTGAATCATATGTCACAGATTGTTTTCACCTCCATTAAAATCATTAGCTCCGTTCCGTGTCACTGATGTGGGATTCATTAAGGCCCTCCTTTGACGGATCGCTCCTTGTCGACATCAGCTCATTATCCAAGGAGTTGATCTAGGAACACCCCCTTCAGTACTTTGAAGCTTGCATGCCTCAATGGCAAGTTTCTCACTTCCGGCGACGGGTATACATCAATGACCTTCGACAAGAAGATTTTGCGTGGTGTTCGAAGCCAAGTCCTTTATTCACACCACGTGAATTGTACTGCAGTACCTTGAGGGTCATTATCATTATCGGTGATTCCTCTCGCGCTTGTTAACGGTTTACATCATTGACCGGTAATCAAGCGATGTCTTTCCATGTTCGACTTCAGCGCAATTCTCACATGGATCGACTTGTACTTAGAGTGAAGATCGAACGAGTTTGAAGACCCCGGATCTAGTTTCATCCATCCGGGCTGTGATATATATTCAGGAAAAATAAAGACATTTGATATGTACATCACTACAGCAGATGATCATCCTACTCAAAGGATGATAATTTCACCAAAATTATCAGTCTACCATCAGACAATCGTCTGTTCTTTGTACAAAAATGAATTTATAAAGCTGAGCATGGGAATGCCCGCCTCAGCTAGATCATGAAAGCAGTATGAATCATAATGTATTGTATTGTATTTTATTACACGTCTCCTCCCAGCAGATGGATGAACTTCGGACCCTCCTGGATAAAGCATTTCACCCGATAAACGGCCTCATACTTTAGGGGGCAACTGTTATAGACATTTTTGTGCCTTGCATCACTGAGCATGAAATGTCAATAATCAAGGGATCCAAAGTCCCTAAACATGTTGTTTCTACCCCTAGAGGAACAAGGCCAAGAAACCACAACACTTAACAAAAGTTCTCCACCTGAAAACACTAAAAAACAAGGCAATTCTGGATCATGTCAACTGCTCCACTGAGCATCTGCGCTGAATGTCAACTGTTCCACTGTCTACCTGCGTTGAATGTCAACTGCAAAGAAGGCTACCTGCGCTGAGCGAGTTTGGACAAGTGGCAGAGTCATTTCTCAAGGTGTCAATGCCCAGGAAGCTTCCAAAATGACACTTGGATCAGGGAACTCGACTGGTGATGAGTAAGAGGTTCCAAATCTCCAAGTGGAAGCAAGAACCTCCAAGTGGACTCAAGAACTGAAGTGGGAGAGGACACTAGTTAGCTTCATACCAGCCTCAAGCTGACTCATCCTCTCTCCAAAACTCCTATATATAGATCTCTCTCCATGAGGTCAAGGGAGGCTGGAATTTAGTATTTGCAAAGAATTGCTGTTGGTTTGTGGCTAGAAATATTGGGTGTGTTATGCTTTGAAAGGAGCTGAAGAAGGAATTCCATTCTGTTGGGAAGGAGATGCTGGGTTGGAGCCCTATGGGTTGTATCTCTTCCTGAACCCTGTTACTTTCAATAAAGCTATCTTGATTCTTTCCTATATGCTGGTGTATTTTGTGAAATTGCATTAGTATATTTGATTTACTTCTAATCCTGAATCATTTATGAATATGTATATTTGCCTTTGTATTGTGTTCTTCTCTTGTTGCAAGTAGCTGTTCTCTTGTCACAGGTAGTTGTTCTCTTGTGATCTCATGGGATTCAAGTAGCTGTTCTCTTGATCAAGCGAGGAAGCAAGTAGCTGTGGACACACAAAGAGAAGAGGATCTAGTTCGAGGGACAACCGAAAGACAACGGTAAGTCTACCGATCTCCTCTCTTTCATATTTCATAAAGGAAGAAATCATGATAGCTGTATTCGTTTGTTGCTAAGGCGCTGTCACACCTTAGGTGGATAGGATCGTCCTAAATAGGCATTTTTCCCCACAACACTAATGCCAGTGTGAAGTCAGAAACACTAACATGAGGTACATTTGCTGACCCATGTCCATGTTATATTCAGTTATGGTTTAAGTTATGATTTTGTTTTAGATTCGAGGTAGTTATGTTTCCATTAGGTGTTAGGGTTCATTTCCATGGTCAAAAGCATAGTTTCAAGTGTAAATAAAGGGCAACAAAGGCATGAGGATGACCAATAAACAAAGAGTGATTGTTAGTATTTCATCGTTATTGTACAAATATCTTATTTCACTAATGTAATTTTCATTTCAAAAACATGTTTTTGAGATGCAACAAGAGTATTTTTAGGTGATTTATATTTTTTGATGTAATCCAATTCATTTCATGTAATAAGTGTTCCCATAAGCTTCCCAAGCATTTCTCCTTGCTGCAAGAAAATGAAACCATTGAAGAAATCAGTTCTATCCAAGCATCATGCACCTGAAAATAGACAAATAGAGAAAGGTATTAAATAGAGATTTCAAGACAAACAAAAAGTTCCAAAAAACATTAGAAAGTGGGTTTTTTCTAAAGATAATAAAAATCACCCTTTATATAAGATTTAAAATTCCTTTTCCAAATTCATCATATCCATTTGACAAAGAGAAAGAACAGAGTTGAAGGAGAGAAGGGAATTAAAGCCAATTGGTGGCTGAACAAAGAGGAGGTGTTGCTCCTAGAGTAGGAGGTGTTGCGCATAGAGTAGGAGGCGTTGTGCATAGAGCAGGAGGTGCTGCACATAGAGTAGGAGGCGTTGTGCATAGAGAACATTGAGGAGGTGTTGTACATAGAGGAGAGAGAGTGCATAGGGATAGAGTGCTACACATAGGGCCGGTTTTCCAGTGCAATTTTACACGGTGTTCCACATAGAGCCAGAGTGCTACGCACATATACAAGGCAGTATGCATAGGGCCAACAAGCACCAAAATCACCCTATCAATCATTCAAATTGCTTTTTCTCCACCTAGAAATTCTAAACAAGTAAGTGCACTCCTTGAACTATCCTCTCAGCATTCAATTCATGATTTTGAAGTTGGTTTGATATATAAATTTCAAACCCTAAGTTGCCTACAAATCTGTCAACATATCCCTTATACCCTAATCCCACCACCTATCCCTTATACCCTAATTCCCTCAAACAAATCCCTCCACCTATCCCTTATACCCTAATCCATCCACCTAACCCTTATACCCTAATTCGCTCAAATCCTTTATACCCTAATCCCTAAGACAAAATCCTTAAAACCTTATTTACTAAACAATCCCTAACAAAAATGCCCTCCTTCTCACTCTCATATAATATATATCTCATCCTGCATTGCTTAAGCTCCTCTCCACTTCCCTTGTCCCTATTCACCATAATTTACTTCCTCATTACCTTATTTAGGGTTTCAAAGCTTCAAAATTCAACAAACATGGACAAAGATGATAGAGATTATGAGGAGGAGGAAAAAAGTGGCAGTGAAGGCTTGGGAGATGAACCTCAGCATCTTAGAAAACCACATAAGTGAGGTAGAATCATTAGAGAGGAACCATGAAACATTAGAGAGTTATAGGCTTCTCATATGATTTCCTCTTGTTTCAGGCATCTAGGGTGTTATGAGTTTTGTGAGTAGGTGGAAAGAGCTCAACATCATCCTTAGCTTACCAGGCTTTTTGTAACCAATCTCCATGATAACAAGGTAACTCTTTTCGAGGTTACATTCACAATTTCATCCTGCATCATTAATAATGCTACAAGGATTCCAAATGTGGGGGAAAAATGGTCTAAGGCACAAGATTTGGATGAGCACTGCTATAAGCCATACATCAAATCTAGGTTCAGGAATGAAAATAAGAGGACCTTTCCTTTCAAGTTCCTTGAATACAAGTGTGCCCCTATGATGAGGATCATTATGAAGTATTTTACATGTGACAACAACTTTTCTAGGTTGCACACCTATCATATTAGGCTTCTTATGCACTTCACAAGAGTCAAAATGTTGAACATCCCATATTTCGTATTTAGGAACATTGAGAAGATGGCCTACATTGTACAAGAAAAGCCATAACCCCAGCAGGTGAGTAGTATCTATCACTATTGCTTGATTAAAATGATTGTACTACATCATCTCTATTAGAAAAATATATATATATGATAGAGAAATGCAAAACATATAATATGCAGAAAAACACAAACAGATAAAACCAGAGAGACACAGATATATGTGGTTCACCCATTTTGCGCTACATCCACCCCGAACAGCCAGTCCTTCCTTTATATTATCTAGCGAAATGAAGAGGCACAACCCACAACAGATCCATTGTAATATCCTCTATTTTCTATCATAGTCTCACCTCTATATTTCTCGCTCAGAGAATACACATCTATTATACAGCCTCAATACAATACCCTCATACAAAGAGATGGGTTTCCTTGTAGGAAAAAAACCCTAAATTAGACATAAGTTCTACCATCAGATCACCCGCATGGAGGGGTGTACAATATTCCTGGGGTATACATTCAGCTGAAATAAAGACCTCTAAATAATCATGCTCGACACCCAACAATCTCCCACTTGGAGAATGATTGTAGCAACTCCATCACTACTCCATTTACTGGACAATGACTCCTCTTTGGACCTAGCTATTTCTTATCATCATCATCATCCTTGAAGACCAATTGAAACTGAGCGTATTCTCAGTTTCTCCCTCGTTACAACTTCTGTTGGCATATCTGCAGGATTTTGGCTAGTGTGTACCTTTTCCAGCTTCAACTGTCCTTCCAAAACGGATCGTATGAAATGGTACTTGAGTTCTATGTGTTTAGTCCTGGAATGAAATGTTGAGTTCTTTGCAAGATAAATGGCACTTTGGCTATCACTGTATAATGTGCCCATATCATGCTTCTTACCCAATTAACCCATAAGCATTTGTAACCAAATCATTTCTTTACTAGCCTCTGTATCAACAACATAATCTACTTTTGTTGTTGAAAGTGCAACAACACTTTGGATTTTTGAAACCCAACTGATAGTTGTTCCACCTATAATAAATACATATCCTGTAGTGCTCCTCCTGTTATCTCTATCTCCTGCCATATCTGCATCAACATATCCCTGTAGAGAAATGTTTGAACCACCAAAGCATAATGCTTGATTTGTGGTAACTTTCAAATATCTGAGAATCCATTTCACTGCCATCCAACGTTCTCTTACTGGATTGTTCATGTACCTACTTACAACTCCCACTACATGTGCAATATCAGGCCTTGCGCAGACCATTGCATACATTAATCTTCCAACTGCTGATTTATATGGAACTTTAGAGATATAATCCATGTCTTCTTGGGTGTTTGGGCACATTTCCTTACTAAGTTTGAAATGGCTAGCAAAAGGTGTACTAACTAGTTTTGCATTGTGCATATTAAATCTTTTCAACACCTTTTGTATGTACTCATTTTGAGACAATGTTAATTTGTGATTTTTCCTGTATCTAGTTATTCTCATACCAAGGATTTGTTTTGCAGCTCCGAAATCCTTCATTACAAATGAATTTGCCAATTTTCTTTTGAGCACATTTATTTCCTACATGTTAGACCCTACAAAAAGCATGTCATCTACATACAATAACAACATAATATAGCTACCATCATTTTTATTTTTCAGATAAATACAATGATTAGAGTGACATCTAGTATAACCTTGTTCAAACATAAACTTGTCAAATTTTAGATACCACTACCTTGGAGCCTAGTTTAAGCCATACAAGCTCTTATTCAACCTACACACTAGTTTCTCCTTTCCTTTCACATCATATCCTTGTGGCTACTTCATATATATATCTCTTCCTTCGAATCCCGAAGGAGAAAGCTTGTCTTTAAATCTAACTGCTCAAGATGCAAATGTTATGAAACTAGCTCACAAAAAGATAGAAAAGAGAGATCCACGCCTTAGAATTTAGCCTCTTCGAGGGGGCAACCTCCTTTACATTACATAAATGAATTGATGATACAAATGACAAAACCTCCTTTCTATATATAGGAGTCTAAGGAGTCACAATATAATCCAATCGACCTAACAATAATAATATAAAGCCACAAAAATAACAATAGAGGGATTCTATGGGGCACATAAATAACAATATGGGGCTAATAGGGGCACAAAAATATAAATAGGGGGTATAACTACAATAGTAATGGGGTAGTCACTAGTATTATAGGGACCCAACATGCCCCTCTCCTTCAAAAAAAGTGTTGTCCTCAACGCTTCAGCAGTTCTGGATACTTCTGCATAAAATTCTCATCCTCCCATGTGGAATCTTCAGCGGATAAGTTCTTCCACTTGATAAGATACTCTGAAATTGATTGATTTCGTAGCTGTCGAGTTCTTGTTTCTGTGATTGCTTCCGGTTCCAATATAATTTTTCCTTCCTCGTCAAGTTCTGGCAATATTGTTTGAATTGGGAGCTTGTCACCTATAACCTTCTTTAAACATGAAACATGGAAAATTGGGTGCAATCGAGAAGCTGCAGGAAGCTCCAATTTGTATGCCATAGTACCAATCTTTTCCAACACCTTGTACGGACCATAATACTTTGGTGATAATTTATTATCCTTCTTAGCTTGCTTTAGGGACATTTGCTTATATGGTTGTAGCCGTAGGAATACCCAATCACCTACATCAAAACTTCTTTCACTACGATGTTGATCTGCCTGTTGTTTCATTCTATTTTGTGCCAACACGAGGTTATCCTTTAAGAGTTGGAGGACTTGTTGCTGATGTTCGATGTGATGCTCCACTGCCTGAACCTTAGAATTTTCTCTTAAATATGATGTGATGGATGGTGGTTGATACACATAAAGTTCCATAAATTGGGTCATTTTTGTTGCTGTATGGAAGGAAGTGTTATACCACCATTCAGCAAGAGGCAACCATTTGACCCATTGTGTCTGTTTATCAGATACAAAGCAACGAATATATCCTTCCAAACATTTGTTTACTATCTCAGTTTGCCCATCAGATTGAGGATGATAAGATGAGCTATGAGCTAACTGAGTCCCAAGACAAGAAAATAATTCTGTCCAAAAATTTCCAGTGAAAATGGGATCTCTGTCACTTACAATAATCTTTGGGTTTCCATGTAGCTTTTGAACTGTTTCCATAAATGCCGTAGAAACTGTACTGGCTTTAAATGGATGTGATAATGCAAAAAAGTGTGCATACTTGGTAAGTCTGTCAACTACCACCATGATGACACTCTTTCCCTCAGACTTGGGTAAACCTGTGATAAAATCCATTGAAACCTCCTCCCAACGTTGGCCTGGAAGGGATAAAGGTTGTAATAGACCTGGTGTCTTAATTGTTTCAACTTTATTTTGCTGGCAAACCAAACATTCCGCCACAAACTTTTGAATATCTGATTTAAGGCCATCCCAAAAAAATTCCTTCTTAACCATGTGGTAAGTTTTTAAAAATCCTGAGTGCCCTCCTAAGGGAGAAGTGTGCAATTCCATACGAATCTTTTGTTTTTAGCTGGGAGAAGCCCTTTTTCTCTTTTTTCTTCCAATTGTTGTGGTGTCAACCTTGTAGGTTGTGGAAGACTATGGGCAACAACACTTCCGTCTTTATAGTTGTGAATGGTATGCTTCCTACTTGCCATAATTATGCTTTCCATTTTTCTTGCTAACCTGAATGCCTTCTCTAATGAATCAGGTTCCCAAAGGCGCACATAATGTTGGATATTATCCTTTAAAGACCCTATGAACACATCAATCCTATGCTCCTCTGGAATATCTTTTACCCTTATGTTCAATTTTTGGAACTCCTCAATGTGCTCCATTATTGAACCCTTTTGTTTGAGACTTATCAATTGGCTAAAAAAAGTGTTGATTTTTGTATCCTCATAATGTGCTATCAATTCTTCCGTAAAAATTTCCCAAGTGATAAATTGTTTACGAGAACAAAGCCATTGATACGATACAAACTGATTTGGTTCCAAATATAAAGTTGCCATACGTACCTTTTGTGTGTTTTGCAAATTATTGAGATCGAAGAATTGCTCCATCTGTAATATCCATGTGGCGGGATCCTTGCCATCAAACTTCCTCATGTCAATTTTTGGAACATGGTGAGTCTTCGATCCAACATTAGAGTCTATGGAATCATGATTAACATTTCTTTTGTTCTCATCATGAGTTTCCTTTACTACCTTTTCACCATCAGTGACCCTTTCTTGTAGCAACTTCTTCAATTCTTCCATGTTTGTCTTCAAATCTATCTTCAAATTTGCCATCGAATCCTCCATCTTAGCTTCCATGCCCTTTATCTTAGATTCCACGCCATTTACCTTAGCTTATGTTAGCTTTTGTGATCGTGACATTTGTTGCACTTGTTCTTGTAATTTTGATATATCATTTAGCATTTCTTCCTCTTCTTCGTGAGTCATGCTAGAGCTTTCAGGTTCCTTACTAGGTGTTTGCATTTTCTTTCCTCGGGGCATCACTTACCGATAATAATGCTTTACTATGCCCTTTGAATTCCGTTAAACCAAGCTTACACAAAAATTAGAAAAAAACTACACACCTTTTTTCACTTTATAGAAGCATGATATTGAATCTGATGTATCTCTGTAATTTCGGATCATCCAATTCTGAAATTGCTACCTGTAGTAGCCTTCTATGTCCTCTTTCCAATACCACAAGTCTGAGCCAAATTGGATTCTCTAAGGAAGAGTTATGTGAAATCTCCCACAGTGACTTGCTTTTAGAATGGTTCAGTAGAGCGAACTTGTACGACGTGCCACGAGTCCCTGTTTCAACCTTTGAATCTAAAACACACATACAAGAAACTAAAGTCCTTACTCTTTCTGTACCTTCTTACGAAATTTCAATCCGATCCCCAGAGAGAAAGTTATGACGATTTTCCCCAGGTCACCTGTTTTTAATGTAATTCAGGAGTCTGCAAAAAGACCAACTTCCTCAGATCATATCTTCGCAAATATCGCGCGAAACGCTCTGAAATTTGGACCCAAAGTTCACCGCGATTTATTCTCAAATGGGTTTTGTTTGCGACTTCTGAAACGTCACAGAAAAAAAGTTATAGCGAAAATTCCATGATGACCTGTTTGGAGCAGCCAAACCCTAGAATCGAAAGCTCTGATACCAAATGTTATGAAACCAGCTCACAAAAAGATAGAAAAGAGAGATCCACGCCTTAGAATTCAGCCTCTTCGAGGGGGCAACCTCCTTTACATTACATAAATGAACAATTCTTTGATGATACAAATGACAAAACCTCCTTTCTATATATAGGAGTCTAAGGAGTCACAATATAATCCAGCCGACCTAACAATAATAATATAAAGCCGCAAAAATAACAATAGAGGGATTCTATGGGGCACAGAAATAACAATATGGGGGTAATAGGGGCACAACGATATAAATAGGGGGTATAACTACAATAGTAATGGGGTAATCACTAGTATTATAGGGACCCAACAACAAACCTTCAACTACTACTAGACTTAAAATGGTTCTGATTGAAGTCATTTTAACATCAGGAGAAAATATTTCATCAAAATCAATACCTTTCTTTTGTGCAAATCCCTTCACCAAAATTCTAGCGGTGTACCTCTATTTTCCTCCATCTCCTACCTTCACCCTGTAAACCCATTTATTATGCAATGTAGTTTTACCTGCACGCAACCTAACTAGGAAACAAGTCTGGTTATGAATTAAGGAGTCCATCTCTTCTTCCATTGATAGCTCCCACTTCTTCCTACTTTCAACCTACATTGCTTCTTCATAACATTCGGGTTCACTAGAATCAATCAACAATAAATAACATAATGAAGGAGAGTATCGTTCACGGGGTATACTTATCTTGGCAGATCTTCTAGCACCACATTCAGGTGTTTGGGGTGCGTGTTGGTGTTGTGGTGGTTTTTGTTCTTGTGGTTGTTGATTATTATTATTTTTAGGCACCTTTACTTTTGCAGTGATCTCATCAAGAACTGTGTATTCCTTGTCTTCTTTTTCCTATTTCTTTTCCTCCAACTGATTCTTATACAAGACCTTTTCATTGAATATTACATCTCTGCTCCTAATGATTTTGTGATTTTCATAATCATATAAGTGATAACAAAAATTATTAACACCATATCCAATAAATTTACATTTCTTTGATTTTGCCTCAAGCTTTGTTCTACTTTCTTTATTAATATGGACAAAGGCCGCACAAGCAAAAGGCTTTAAAAAAGCCTAGTTTACCTTTTTACCTGTCCATGCTTCCTCTGGAACATCACCATCCAAGGAACTTGAAGGCCCTCTATTTCTTAGATAAACAACATTATCTACAACATCTGCCCAAAATTGTAAAGGCAACCCTGCATGCAATCTCATGCACCTTGCACACTTCATGATTGTTCTGTTCATCCTTTCTGACACACCATTTTATTTTGGTGTTCTTGGAACTATCTTATCTCTACGAATTCCATCCTCTAAATAGTACCTATCAAACTCTTTGTTGTAATATTCGCCTCCATTGTCTGATCTAAGACACTTCAATTTCTTTCCTGTCTCAATATCAACCAAAGCTTTACATTTACTGAAAGTATCAAATACCTGAGATTTATTATGAATACAATAAATCCAAGTTTTTCTAGTTGTAGCATCAATAAAAGTAACATAATAACAAGAGCCACAGAGATATCATATCTGAGCAGGTCCCCATACATCTGTATGTGCAAGCCCTAATTTTTCGCTCTTCTCTTCTTTCCCAACTCTGAGAAATCTAACTCTCTTCTGTTTTCCATAAATTCAGTTCTCACAGAAGTCCAAATCAACATTCTTCAAACCTGGCAACAAATTCCTTGAGTGAAGAATATTCATCCCCTTCTCACTCATGTGTCTTCACCTCCAAGGAAAGAGGAAATGTGTAAGGTTATCTTTACGTTCCCTCGAGATAAAGGTCTTAGCCACTCTCAATGAGCTTCTATCACTCCTTTTGGGATGTCATCAAGATAGATCCATGTAGGTTGGTGGGATACTCCCTCACTAATAGTGCAATGGGGGCCGCCATAAACTCTTCTTTTCTAGCCCTACTTCCCAAAGAGGTGAATCGCTACTCGTTCTCTAGATTCTGCCCTATTTAGCTTTGTAATTTCGTTTATCAGATCTATTGAAATCTATTGGCTCACATTTGAAGTGACTCCTGTCCCTCTTAGTTTTAGCCAATCAAAGGGAATTTTCACCCATGAGACAAATTTTTGACAACATTGTTGTCATCCTAGAAGCCTTCGCCTCTAGCTGGAGATGGGGTGATCACGACATGACTATTAAACTCAATATGGCTAATGCATTTGACCGCGTTACACACAATTTTCTGCAGAAATTTCTTCGTAAACTCATCTTGGTTGAGACCTTCATAAGATGGGTATATCTTTATATTTCCTCCCCTTTGATTGCTTTGTTGGTGAATGGTCATCCTCCCCGATTTTTCAAAGCCTCCATAGGTCTTTGGCAAAGATGTCCCCTCCCACCCTTTCTTTACATAATTACGCTTGATGCCCTGAGTCGAGCTTTGGAATATGAGGGAGCCTCCCTGAACCTTCGGGAAATTTGGTTCCAAGAAGGCATCAAAAGCATAAACCATGGAAATTTCATAGATGACACTATATTAATGGGAGGTGTGTCTACCACTATTTCCATCAGGTTTACAAATATTCTCGATAAATTCCTTACTGCCTTGAGAGGATATACGAGTGACAATAAGTGGATAAATTCCTTAGTGCCTTGAGAGGATATACGAGTGACAATAAGCGCCACATCTACAGATGGAATATTACAAGAAAAAAAGAATAAAATATTGAGGAAATTTGAGAGTTTAAAGCTATCAGAGACTTGAGAGAGTTCCAATGCTTAGGGATACCAATCTTTTTGCGACTAGAAGCATTGAATGGATCACAACAAGTGTAAGAGAAAATGAAATCTAAAATAGTAAAATGGGGTGGTATGTGGCTCAATAATGTGGGCAGAGAAATTTTGGTAAAGTCGGTCCTTTCGGCTACCCCCTATATCAGTTCACAACTCTTCAAGCTCCCAAATGTATGCTTCACCAAATGGCCCTGTTTATCATGAAATTCTTGTGGGAAGGGGAGAAATATATAACCAACAAATATCACTTAATAAATTGGAAAATGTTAGAGCTTCAAAGAAGAATGATGGACTTGGGATGAGGGACAAAGGATTGGAAAATATAGGTATAGGAGCAAAACTTTACTGTAGCTCTGTGATAAGCCCGAGCTAGTGGCGGTCTCAAGTTATCAAGCCCAAGTACATATCTCCTTGGAATGATCGAGCTCAGAAATTGGCCTCTAGGTCATAACTTTTTTATTTAATTATTATAAAAATGATCATAAAATCATTTTTATTTTGGATACTATATTTTAATTTTAGATTTATATATATATTTAGACTAATTAAAATTCAAACATTATTTTAATTATAAAAAAGTTCTTGAATATATATATATATATATTATATTGAATTGATACACAATTTGATACACAATGAAATTAAATGAATCTATATTGATTCCTAATAATAATATTTTTATTATAATTATAATTATATATAATTAATTATTTCTTTAATATTATGATTATCAAAATAAATAATTATTATTTTGATTTATATGATAAAAAAGACATGAATATATGTGTGTGTTTTTTATGTTTATATATATAATGGTTTTATTTCTAATTATATGTTTACTAATTAAATTTAAAAGGTACGTTTAATAATTAAATTTGAAATATATCTATTTTATTAAAATGTTGTAAATATTGTAATTCATTCTACACAAAAGTGTAAATGTATATATTAAATATTTTAAGTAAGTCTTTAACTATGGAGATTTCACCATAGCCAAAACTTCACTCTCCTTATACACCCATAATATAGCATAAGGTTCAAAAAATAAAAAAGAGTATACATGTATTGAAAAACAAGTTCAATTAGTCATGAAGATAGAGTATGCCACTAGAAAATAAAATAAACATAAACATAGCATAAAAATACCCCATCAATATTCTCTTCCACAATAACTCCCTCCCCAACCAAACTATATCAAGAGGCTCAATGGATGAGATGTGAGAGGAAAACCGTACCTCCATTTGATGGGAAAACGGTTAAGATAAACCAAGAAACAGTGATGTGAACACCACATTTTGAAAGTGGAAACCCTATACGATGCCGAAAACTCACGCTGTTTTATATAATTTTTATTATATATATTAAAAAATTCAAATGATACAAATATTTAAATAAATTATCAGAAAACAGTTACGAATTATTAAATGATTAGAAAATAGTTATGAGTTATAGTGGCTATTTAAATTCCCTATAATATTTATAATATTATACAAATATCAAAGCTTACGCTTTATCTTCTTGTAATTAATAAATCTCAAATCAATTAATTAAAGAGAATGTATAATACTATGGCATTGGTCCATGGTATTGTAACAAAATCTATTTATAAGTTAACAATAAGTGAATGTCAATCTCCATGGTTAACAATATATATTATTTAATTTTTTAATTAATAATAATAATAATAATAATAATTTAAATTAAGGATAAAATTTAGTTTATTTGTATTATCTTTTTTAATTGGGATAATGTGAAATGTAACTTAAAATAAGAATTTTGATTCTTATCATAATTTTATGTGTATTTCAATTTACTACTTTAATTTATATAACTAAAATACTAAATAATATATATAAAAATATAAATTAAAAAAAATCAATTAAAATTTTAATTTATATTAAAAAATAATAATTTATTTTAAACATAAAAATTCTTAAGATATCTTTCAATATAAATATCATAAATATATATATATATATATATATATATATATATATATATATATATATATATATATATATATAAAGTGTTATAACTTTGAAAAAAAATGAAGATTTCTCAAAGATTTTTATTTTCTCACTACTATATATTAACAACATTATATTTATGACTATTAGAATGAGGAAAATGACTTTATTTTTTTAATCTTGAATTTTATAATGTTCGAAGAGTGATGATATAACTTGAAGGCCGTGATTTCACATGGGAAGTAAATAATGACGTTTAGAGAGATCAATTGTGATTAAAGAACTATACTATTATCTTATTATTAACCTAAGGTGTTAGACATTAGCTTTATAAAAAAATATGTCTATTTGAACATATTTACCTTTAGATTAGTTTGCAAATGTCACAAAGAAAAGTGATATTACTTACTTGCAAAGGAAAAATTTGAGAGTTTTGATGTGATTCGATACAATTTGCAACAATTTGTAGCTCAAATGCCAGGTGTGTAGCATAATTCGCACGTGCGTAGTGCCAATTCAAAATAACACAATAGAGAAAACGTAGGTGCGTAGCACCGGAATTTGGTGCATAGTTCCTATTTCAGGACCTTTGAAGGACTTCTTGGTGTCCAAATTTGTAGTGTGATATCTCGTTGGAAATATTGTTGAGTCTACTTTCCAGAACATCTTGAATTTTTGAATTTGGAGTTCATTTTCCCTACCAAAAGTCAAATCTCCCAAGACTAGTCAAAATGTGCAGAATGAGGGTGCCCAAATAGAGAATGTTGTTGCAATCAACATTTGAAGGTATTCCTAAACTCCAAATGAGATCATCATAGCTCATTGGAAAGCTATTTTTGTCTACTTATCATTTAAATCATCAACCAAATCATTTGGAGATCCACCCAAGATAAGAATTGATTTTACCAAGGTCACTCTAGAGGTGCATCAACCCTCGTGAGGCAAATGAGGTTTTCGACATTTTTCCCAAACCATTAAATCTGTGTAGAAGCTGAAAGAGTTTTTTCTTCTTGGGTCAATTATGGAAAAAAATTTCCCTCACTTTTGTCAAATTCATCTTTTCTTGCTCAGAAACATAGTTTGAAGAAAAATCGTTGTTAGGATATTCCGACACATAGGATATAGTTAAGTTCAACTTGGTCTAGTATAGAGTTAGGTTAGATTTAGGTAAAGTGTGTTTCTTTACCGTTGTACATTTTGTAACTTACAATCCGACGGTCACGATATGTAGTGATCCGACGGTTCACTCTCACCTCGGTATTACCGACACTTGATCCGTGGCTTGACACCCGATTGGTCCATGAGTTCTATTTAAAGCGCATGGAGGGTCATTGTTCGGGTAATCCGTGCATGAGAGAAGCTTATGTAAATTTTCATTCTTTGATTAATAAATTGCCTGTAGTACCCACGTTGGGACAGGTCGTGGACTGTTTCCCTCCTTGCACTTTCAGGGTTTTAACCACGTCAAAAATACTGGTGTATTGATTTGAGATCTGGTTGTGAGCGATTTCCTTTTGGTGTTCTTTTTGAGGAACTTACCCTGTAAATTCCTACATGGTATCAGAGCTATTTGAGGGCCGCGTCCGTTGGTGATCCAAATCTGAAGCCGGTAGAACTGCATGCGGCTGTCGTTTCCTAGATCTGCTGTTTCTGACTGCTTTCGGGCCGAGAGGACTGCTCTGTTGCGTTCAGAGCATCTATTCCAGTGAGGAACCCCTTTCGTTTCACGCGAAAAGGTTCCCGGTAGCCCTAGCTGCGTCATTTTTCAGATCGGGAGGTATACAGTGTTTTTTGCAGTTTACTGTTATTTTCTCTCTGCTTATTTCGGTCTCAGTTTATTTAGCCTTTTTTTTAACCGGATCTATACCTTTCATTTCTACGTATGCTCTTTGCCCTGCGACTCTGTGCGATCTGGGCAAATCAGAAACAGAAAGGAAGGATTTTTCTCATGTGTATGCTCTTTTCCCTGCACCTTAGTGTGATCTCTGAAAATCAGAAACATTGAGAAAAATATTTAGTATTTCGGCTAAAGCTAACTTTGAGATTTTTTTTAAATTCCTAGTTTTTTGGCTAAAGCTAACTTCGAGCCGCAAGGTTCGTTTTTCTTTGCATATTCGTGTTGGGTTTTGTGTTTTGTGTTTTGTAGGGAAAAAGAGCTTTCTCAAGGCAAGCACGCAAACCAAGGCCCCCCCCCCTCTCTCTCTCTCTCTCTCAAATTTTTTGTATAGATCAATTGGTTCAAAGCTATTTTAAGAGAGTAGAGGTCTTGGGTTCAAGTCTCCATTTTGTGGGGGCAAATTTTTTTTCATTCCCGCACATTCGCGCACTTTGCCGGCAACGTCAACAATTTTTTTTTCAAAAAGCCATAACTTCTTCATCCGGAAGCCTTTTTCAGAGCCGTTTTTTTTTAAACCGCCTATTTTTTCGAGATCCATCCATTGGAACACTTACTTTCAGCATCTTCAGCTTCAGTTTTTTTTTTAAAATGGAAAGTCCATGCCAAGTCATTCTTGACAGCACTAACTACTTCCAATGGGTAGCCTACATCGAAGATTTACTTAGAAGTAAAGGTCTCTTCATAATAGCCACAGACCAAGAGAAGAAACCAGAAGATGAAGACAAGGCGGCAAAATGGGAAAATAGACAAGATCAAGCACGTGGTTTGATAGGGATGTCTATTTCTCCTGATCTTAGATTCCACATTGCAGAACTTGAGACTCCTCATGAAGCATTAGAAAAACTTGCTAAAGTTTTTGGGATTAAAAATGAAATTAGAGCCCATCAACTTGAAAATGAGCTGCTTACTTTGGATCCTAATAATTTTTCTTGCATTGAAGATTTCTTGTCCAAATTCAAGACCCTTAGATATCTCTTGGAAGGTGTTAAAGTTAAGAAAGAAGATGGTAACCTTATTTATTCCATCCTTACTAAGTTGGGACCAGCCTACTCTGTATTTGTTTCCACTTTCCATTCTACAAGGGAAGCTTTCATTTGTCAAGGACAAGACTACAAGGCCCCTTCCTTTGATTCCTTTTGTGATTCCTTAATAAGAGAACAAGAAAAACTCTTACACCTTGGTCTTCTTAATCTTGGAAACTCTTCCACGAAAGCGTTAGCCGCCCAGCAGCAACCAAATTCAAAGAATCCTAAGAAGTCATATCCTCAAAAGAATGGTCCTAAACCATCTCAGCCTCAAAATGAAAGATCATTTCAGCAAAATGATAAGACCAATAAAAACAAATGGAAGAAGACTGATAGACATTGTAACTTTTGTAATCGAGACGGCCACTTAGAATCTAAATGCTTTAAGAAGATGGAAGCCTTGGAAGCCGCAATGAAGAAACATAACATCCATGTGGAGCCCACTTCAACTTCAACTTCTGGAATGGCACTTTCTGCATGTCATTGTCAATCATCTCAGTCTGGTTATGCATTAAATGTATCTTCTTCTTCTTCTCATTCTCATGAGTGGCTCATTGATTCTGGAGCCTCTTGTCACATGGCCAAAAACCAAGCCATGTTTTCTTCTTTAAATGATTGTAACACCAAAAATATATATATTGGTGATGATAGATCTCTTAATGTTGTAGGGACTGGAACTGTTCATCTAGACAATGGTCAGTTTAATGATGTATTATGTGTTCCAACCTTATCCTGCAACCTTCTATCTGTCTATCAGATAACTCATTCAGGTGAAGGTAAAATTGTTGAATTTTCACCTCATGATGTTGTAATCAAGGATCTAAAAGATCCTAAACAGATTCTAGCTACTGGTCTTGCTGATGATTCCAAAAGGTTGTATAAGTTTCACAACTTTGGGTCATCAAATCTTCCCTCAGTATTTATTGCTCATAATGATGAAGTGAGCAAACTTTGGCATGAGCGATTTGGTCACTTAAACTATCGCTCCCTTCAACATCTATGTAAAGAAAATATGGTGACAGGTCTTCCTATGGTATCTTGTAGAGATGGTGTTTGTTCCGGATGTGTACTCGGAAAACATCATCGGGACAGTTTTGACAAACGTGCCTCTTGGCACGCCTCAGCCCCTTTACAGCTTGTACACAGTGATTTATGTGGTCCTCTTCCTG
Source organism: Pinus tabuliformis (assembly GCA_031772625.1). NCBI lineage: Eukaryota > Viridiplantae > Streptophyta > Pinopsida > Pinales > Pinaceae > Pinus > Pinus tabuliformis. The sequence goes on from CM062804.1 coordinate 1,499,113,945, forward strand.
TTGCTTCATTCTCTGGCTGCAAGTACTTCTTAACTTTCATTGATGATTTCTCCAGACGCACTTGGGTATACTTCTTAAAACTCAAGAGCGAAGTATTTAACACCTTTTTGGCCTTCAAAGCCTTTGTTGAAAAACAATCTGGACATCAAATTCTTAAGCTAAGAACTAATAATGGTGGAGAATATGTTAAAAACACATTCATCAACTTTTGCACCGAAAATGGAATTCAAATGCAACATACTGTTCCATACACTCCACAACAAAATGGTGTAGCTGAAAGGAAAAATCGCACCTTAAAGGAAATGGCTAATTGTATGCTGCAATCTAAAGGACTCAGTCTTAGTTTTTGGGCTGAAGCAATTAATTGTGCAAATTATATAATCAATCGCACTCCTACTAAGGTTCTAGAGAATATCACTCCAGAAGAAGCTTGGAGTTCCATTAAACCAGATGTAAGTCACTTTCGTGTGTTTGGAAGTGAAGCATGGGCCCATATTCCAGATGAAAAGCATAAAGCTTTAGAACCTAAGAGTGAGAAATGTACTTTTGTTGGATATTCTGAAGATGTAAAAGGTTATAGACTTATTCCATTTAAGTCCAAAAATGTTATCATTAGAAGAGATGTAAAGTTTGATGAAAATAAATCGGCCTGCGAGCCTAGTCCGGCGGATGTGCCACCTCCTCCTATCTCTTCTACTTTTGAAAAAATTTCTTCTTCAGATGATGAAAGCAAGGATGATAATCCTCCCCCACCTTCTCAGGATCCTCAACTTCCACGATGGGTCCGTGCTACTCGGGATGCAGCAGGTGATCTTGCCGGTGATCCTACAGATCAGCGACGTACACGTTCTCAGTTTGAAAGAGCCTCTTCTTTACTCGCTCAAGCTCCAGTAAATCATGATCCTGACACTTTTGCAGAAGCTTCAGGCCATCCACATTGGGAAGCAGCTATGAATGAAGAATATCATTCATTGATGATAAATGATACATGGGATCTTGTTCCTCTACCAAAGGGACACAAACTTGTTAGATGTAAATGGGTTTACAGAACCAAGTATGGACCAGATGGGAAAGTTGATAAACATAAAGCTCGTCTCGTTGCTAAGGGCTTTTCACAGGTTGAAGGCATTGACTACACTGAAACCTTCTCCCCTGTTGCCAAAATGAACTCTATCCGCCTTGTTCTTTCCATTGCTGCCTCTTTAAAATGGGAAGTCCATCAGATGGATGTTAAATCTGCCTTCTTGCATGGGGACTTGCATGAAGAAATCTATATGGAACAACCCATTGGCTTCATACAAACAGACTCCAGCCTTGTTTGTCGACTTAAGAAATCACTTTATGGCCTCAAGCAAGCTCCTCGGGCTTGGTATGCCAAAATGGATAGCTTTCTTTTAGAATTTGGCTTTTCTAGGTGTCATTCTGACAATACTGTCTACACCAAGAAAGTGGGCAACTCTCTTATCATCCTTGTTCTTTATGTTGATGATCTTATTCTTACTGGTAGTGATCCCAACCTTATAAACCATGTGAAGTCCAGCCTTAAAAAGAAATTTGAAATGACAGACTTAGGACACTTACACTATTTTCTCGGTCTTCAAGTCTTGCAATCCCAGGAGGGTATTTTCCTTTCCCAGTCCAAGTATGCTTGTGATATTCTTCGTCATTTTCACATGGAAGACTGTAAGCCAGCCCCTTCTCCCTTTCAGTCTGGAGTCAAACTTTCAGTCTCTTGTACTTCTCCTGAAGTTGATGCTACCTTATACCGTCAACTTGTCGGAAAACTCTTGTATTTAACCCATACTCGTCCTGATCTTTCCTTTGTTGTTGGCCTTGTTGCTCGTTTTATGCAAAACCCCCGTGAAAGTCATTGGAAAGCAGCTAAAAGAATACTTCGTTATGTTCGAGGTACAGTACAGTTTGGGATTCATTACAGTGCCAAAGCAGCTCCTCTGTTAGTTGGTTGCACTGATTCTGATTGGGCTGGTGACCCTGATGATCGGAAGTCTACTGCCAGTTATGTCTTCACTCTTGGTTCAGGACCTATTACATGGGCTTGTAAGAAACAGGCTGCCATTTCTCTTTCGTCAGCAGAAGCAGAGTATCGTGGTACCGTGGAAGCTAGTAAGGAAGCCTTGTGGCTTCGTCAGATCCTATCAGAGTTTGGCTTTGAGCAGCAGCATCCAACCACACTTTGGTGTGATAATCAAAGTGCCATTCAGCTATGCAAAGATCCAGTCCAACATCAGCGCAGCAAACACATTGAACGACACATGCACTTCATCAGAAAGCTCATTCATGACCATGTTCTTGAAGTGCAATATTGTCCAACAGATGATCAGGTTGCAGACATCTTCACAAAGGCTCTCACAGAGGTGAAGTTCACTAAACTTTGATATATGCTTGGAGTTCAGGAAGTTGTCACTAAGGGGGGATAGGCTCTAGTGCCTCCTTCCTTCTCCTATTGTGTCATATTTGTAAATCCTTCAATCCTATCCCAAGTTGTTCTTAAGGGGGGATGTTAGGATATTCCGACACATAGGATATAGTTAAGTTCAACTTGGTCTAGTATAGAGTTAGGTTAGATTTAGGTAAAGTGTGTTTCTTTACCGTTGTACATTTTGTAACTTACAATCCGACGGTCACGATATGTAGTGATCCGACGGTTCACTCTCACCTCGGTATTACCGACACTTGATCCGTGGCTTGACACCCGATTGGTCCATGAGTTCTATTTAAAGCGCATGGAGGGTCATTGTTCGGGTAATCCGTGCATGAGAGAAGCTTATGTAAATTTTCATTCTTTGATTAATAAATTGCCTGTAGTACCCACGTTGGGACAGGCCGTGGACTATTTCCCTCCTTTCACTTTGAGGGTTTTAACCACGTCAAAAATACTGGTGTATTGATTTGAGATCTGGTTGTGAGCGGTTTCCTTTTGGTGTTCTTTCTGAGGAACTTACCCTGTAAATTCCTACAATCGTCCCTCATATGTGGCGAATGGCTTGTTCCTTGGAATGACTCCTGACAAATGATGGAGACCTGATGCTTGATGATATGAAATGGTGTCATACCTTATGATGTGCCTTATGCCTCCTCTTCTCAAATATATCTAATCCCATAGCCAACCCTAGTTCAGTGGGAGAGGAATTTAGGGTTTTAGTGCTTGTTTCTCTTTTTCTTTTGCAGGTGAATTGCTACTCATGATGACTTGATTTTTGCAGTGACAATGCTTTGGCAACATCACCAGATGTCCAGGGGTAGCATGGAACCATTATTACATATGAGAACATTAAAATTACAAGAAATTTAAAGATAAAATACAAATGCTCTGTTTTCACCTCAAAACTAGTTCTGAGGTGAGAACTTCACTAAGCTTACAAATTAATAAATTATCGCTTTTTCGATCATTATTTTACCTCCTCATGGCTTTGCTGACTATTATTAGCAATAATCACTGAATTTTGACCATGATGGAAACCCTAAGACGTAATGAGACTGAAACCTTATGTAATTGATGAAATGAACTAAAAATGAGTATGAATCATTAATTGAAAGGTATGAAGGGAGGTCAACAAGTAAATATCATAAGGGAGAAACTGAAGTAAACCCTACCATCAATGGATGCATGACCTAATGGAATGAAACTCATCAGAATGAGACACCTAATATGAAATTCTAAAGAGCAGATTTTGATCACTAATGGCAGTGTGAAGTCAGAAACACTAACATGAGGTACATTTGCTGACCCATTTCCATGTTGTATTCAGTTATGGCTTCAGTTATGATTTTGTTTTAGATTCAAGGTAGTTATGTTTCCATTATGTGTTAGAATTCATTTCCATGTTCAAAAGCATAGTTTCAAGTGTAAATAAAATGCAACAAAGGCATGAGGATGACCAATAAACAAAGAGTGATTGTTAGTATTTCATGGTTATTGTACAAATATCTTATTTCACTAACGTAATTTTCATTTCAAAAACATGTTTTTGAGGTGCAAAAAGAGTATTTTTAGTTGATTTATATTTTTTGATGTAATTCAATTCATTTCATGTAATAAGTTTTCCCATAAGCTTCCCAAGCATTTCTCCTTGCTACAAGAAAATGAAGTCATTGAAGAAATCAGTTCTATCCAAGCATCAGCCACATAAAAATAGACAAATAGAGAAAGGTATTAAATAGAGATTTCAAGACAAACAAAAAGTTCCAAAAAACATTAGAAAGTGGGTTTTTTCTAAAGAAAAATAAAAATCACCCTCTATATAAGATTTAAAATTCCTTTTCCAAATTCATCATATCCGTTTGACAAAGAGAAAGAACAGAGTTGAAGGAGAGCAGGGAATTAAAGCCAATTGGTGGCTGAACAAAGAGGAGGTGTTACGCGTAGAGTAGGAGGTGTTGCGCATAGAGTAGGAGGTGTGGTGCATAGAGAAGTAGGTGCTGCACATACAGTAGGAGGCGTTGTGCATAGAGAAAATTGAGGAGGTGTTGTACATAGAGGAGAGAGAGCGCATAGGGATAGAGTGCTACACATAGGGCCGGTTTGCCAGTGCAATTTTACATGGTGTTTCACATAGAGCCAGAGCGCTACGCACCTATACAAGGCACTGTGCATAGGGCCAACAAGCACCAAAATCACCCTATCAATCATCCAAATTGCTTTTTTTCCACCTAGAAATTCTAAACAAGTAAGTGCACTCCTTGAACTATCCTCAGCATTCAGTTCGTGATTTTGAAGTTGGTTTGCTATATAAATTTCAAACCCTAAGTTGCCTACAAATCTGTCGACCTATCCCTTATACCCTAATCCCACCACCTATCCCTTATACCCTAATTCCCTAAAAAAATCGCTCCACCTATCCCTTATACCCTAATTCCCTCAAATCCTTTATATCCTAATCCCTAAGACAAAATCCTTAAAACCTTATTTACTAAACAATCTCTAACAAAAATTCCCTCCTTCTCACTCTCATATAATATATATCTCGTCCTGCATTGCTTAAGCTCCTCTCCACTTCCCTTATCCCTATTCACCATAATTTACTTCCTCATTACCTTCTTTAAGGTTTCAAAGCTTCAAAATTCAACAAACATGGACAAAGATGATAGAGATTATGAGGAGGAGGAAAAAAGTGGCAGTGAAAGCTTGGGAGATGAACCTCAGCATCTTAGAAAACCACATAAGTGAGGTAGAATCATTAGAGAGGAACCCTGAAACATTAGAGAGTTATAGGCTTCTCATATGACTGCATCTTGTTTCAGGCATCTAGGGTGTTATGAGTGTTGTGAGCAGGTGGAAAGAGCTCAACGTCATCCTCAGCTTACCTGGCGTTTTGTAGCCAATCTCCATGATAACAAGGTAACTCTTTCCGGGGTGACATTTACAATTTCATCCTGTATCATTACTACTGCTACAAGGATTCCAAATGTGGGGGAAAAATGGTCTAATGCACAAGATTTGGATGAGCACTGCTATAAGCCATACATCAAATCTAGGTTCAGGAATGAAAAGAGGAGGACCTTTCCTTTCAAGTTCCTTCAATACAAGTATGCCCCTATCATGAGGATCATTATGAAGTAATTTACATGTGACGAAAAATTTTCTAGGCAACACACCTATCATATTAGGCTTCTTATGCACTTCAAAAGAGTGAAAATGTTGAACATCCCATATTTCTTTTTTAGCAACATTGAGAAGATGGCCTACATTGTACAAGAAAATCCATACCCCCAGCAGGTGACTAGTATCTATCACTATTCCTTGATTAAGATGATTGTACTACACCATCTCTATTAGAAAAATATTATATATATGATAAAGAAATACAAAACATATAATATGCAGAAAAACACAAACACATAAAACCAGAGAGACACAGATATACGTGGTTCACCCATTTTGGGCTACGTTCACCCTGAATAGCCAGTCCTTCCTTTATATTATCCAGCGAAATGAAGAGACACAACCTACAACAGATCCATTGTAATATCCTCTATTTTCTGTCATAGTCTTACCTCTATATTTCTCGCTCGAAGAATACACATCTATTATATAGCCTCAATACAATACCCTCATACAAAGAGAGGGCTTGCCTTCTAGGAAAAAAACCCTAAACTAGACATAAGTTCTACCATCAGATCACCCGTATGGAGGGGTGTACAATATTCCTGGGGTATACATCCGGCTGAAACAAAGACCTCTAAATAATCATGCTCCACACCCAACAATCTCCCACTTGGAGAATGATTGTAGCAACTCCATCGCTGCTTCATTTGTTGGGCAATGGCTCCTCTTTGGACCTGGCTATTTCTTATCATCATCATCATCCTTGAAGACCAATTGAAACTGAGCGTATTCTCAGTTTCTCCCTTGTTACAACTTCTGCTAGCATATCTGCAGCATTTTGGCTAGTGTGTACCTTTTCCAGCTTCAACTCTCCTTCCAAAACTAATCGTATGAAATGGTACTTGAGTTATATGTGTTTAGTCCTGGAATGAAATGTTGAGTTCTTTGCAAGATAAATGGCACTTTGGCTATCACTGTATAATGTGCCCATATCATGCTTCTTACCCAATTAACCCATAAGCATTTGTAACCAAATCATTTCTTTACTAGCCTCTGTATCAACAACATACTCTACTTTTGTTGTTGAAAGTGCAACAACACTTTGGATTTTTGAAACCCAACTAATAGTTGTTCCACCTATAGTAAATACATATCCTGTAGTGCTCCTCGTGTTATCTCTATCTCCCACCATATCTGCATCAACATATCCCTGTAGAGAAATGTTTGAACCACCAAAGCATAATGCTTGATTTGTGGTAACTTTCAAATATCTGAGAATCCATTTCACTGCCATCCAACGTTCTCTTCCTAGATTGTTCATGTACCTGCTTACAACTCCCATTGCATGTGCAATATTAGGCCTTGTGCAGACCATTGCATACATTAATCTTCCAACTACTGATTTATATGGAACTTTAGACATATAATCCATGTCTTCTTGGGTCTTTGGGCACATTTCCTTACTAAGTTTGAAATGACTAGCAAAAGGTGTACTAACTATCTTTGCATTGTGCATATTAAATCTTTTCAACACCTTTTGTATGTACTCATTATGAGACAATGTTAATTTGTGATTTTTTTTGTCTCTAGTTATTCTCATACCAAGGATTTGTTTTGCAGCTCTGAAATCCTTCATTACAAATGAATTTGTCAATTTTCTTTTGAGCACATTTATTTCCTACATGTTAGACCCTACAACAAGCATGTCATCTACAAACAATAACAATATAATATATCTGCCATCATTTTTCTTTTTCAGATAAACACAATGATCAGAGTGACAACTAGTATAACCTTGTTCAGACATAAACTTGTCAAATTTTAGATACCACTACCTTGGAACCTAGTTTAAGCCATACAAGCTCTTCTTCAACCTACACACTAGTTTCTCCTTCCCTTTCACCTCATATCCTTGTGGCTGCTGCATATATATATCTCTTCCTTCAAATCCCGAAGGAGAAAGCTTGTATTTACATCTAACTGCTCAAAATGCAAACCTTCAGCTGCTACTAGACTTAAAATGGTTCCGATTGAAGTCATTTTAACAGTAGGAGAAAATATTTCATCAAAATCAATACCTTTCTTTTCTGCAAATCCCTTCACCAAAAGTCTAGCGGTGTACCTCTATTTTCCTCCATCTTCTTCCTTCACCTTGTAAACCCATTTATTATGAAATGTAGTTTTACCTGCAGGCAACCTAACTAGGAAACAAGTCTGGTTATGAATTAAGGAGTCCATCTCTTCTTCCATTGGTAGCTCCCAATTCTTCCTACTTTCAACCTACATTTCTTCTTCATAACATTTGGGTTCACTAGAATCAGTCAACAATAAATAACATAATGGAGGAGAGTATCGTTCAGGGGGTATACTTATCTTGGTAGATCTTCTAACACCAAATTCAGGTGTTTGGGGTGCCTGTTGGTGTTGTGGTGGTTTTTGTTCTTGTGGTTGTTGATTATTATTATTTTTAGGCACCTTTACTTTTGCAGTGATCTCATCAAGAACTGTGTATTCCTTGTCTTCTTTTTCTTGATTCTTTTCCTCCAACTGATTCTTATACACGACCTTTTCATTGAATATTACATCTCTGCTCCTAATGATTTTGTGATTTTCATAATCATATAAGTGATAAGCAAAATCATTAACACCATATCCAATAAAGGTACATTTCTTTGATTTTGCCTCAAGCTTTGTTCTACTTTCTTTATTAATATGGACAAAGGCCGCACAACCAAAAGGCTCTAAAAAAGCCTAGTTTACCTTTTTACCTGTCCATGCTTCCTCTGGAACACCACCATCCAAGGAACTTGAAGGCCCTCTATTTCTTAGATAAACAACAGTATCTACAACATCTGCCCAAAATTGTAAAGGCAACCCTGCATGCAATCTCATGCACCTTGCACACTTCATGATTGTTTTGTTCATCCTTTTTGACACACCATTTTATTTTGGTGTTCTTGGAACTATCTTATCTCTACGAATTCCATCCTCTAAATAGTACCTATCAAACTCTTTGTTGTAATATTCACCTCCATTATCTAATCTGAGACACTTCAATTTCTTTCTTGTCTCAATATCAACCAAAGCTTTCCATTTCTTGAAAGTATCAAATACCTCAGATTTATTCTGAATACAATAAATACGAGTTTTTCTAGTTGTAGCATCAATAAAAGTACGTAATAACAATAGCCACCGAGATATCATATCTGAGGAGGTCCCCGACATCTGTATGCGCAAGCCCTAATTTTTCGCTCTTCTCTTCTTTCCCAAGTATGAGAAATCTAACTCTCTTTTGTTTTCCATAAATGCAGTTCTCACAAAAGTCGAAATCAACATTCTTCAAACAAGGCAACAAATTCCTTGAGTAAAGAATATTCATCCCCTTCTCACTCATGTGTCCGAGCCTATGATGCCATAATGCTACATCTGCTCCTTTTGAAGTTAAAGCATTAACAAAGTGAGAAATACCATTGCAGAAATACAATGTACCAACCTTTTCACCTTTTTCTATTACCAGGTCTCCTTTGGTGACCTTCCAAGCTTTATCCGTGAAAGTTGTGAGACAACCTTCACTGCCTAATTGCCCTGTTGAAATCATACTTTTCTTCAGATCTAGAACATGCCTTACCTCCTTTATTAGCAATTGGCTTCCATTCTGCTGTTTTATAAGAACTTTACCCATTCCAACAATTTTACAGGGTTTATCATCACCCAAATGGACTTGTCCAAAACCTCCTTGAACATAGTCATGAAAATATTTCTTATCAGGTGTGGCACGGAATGAGGCCCCTGAATTTACCACCTAGGAATCAACAATATTTTCAAAATAAAGAATCAAAGCATCTTGTAACACCACACCTGTCATATTTGCTTCATGATTGATTTCTGGTTTTCCATCTCCTTCTTTTCAGAAATCTATAGTCTTTCTTTAGGGGTCCTTTGTTTCCGCATTTTCAGCACACTATCCCCGATCTGGACTTGGATCTGCCTTTCCTTGATTTACTGTAATATCCTGAGCTATTTCCTCTTTCCATTTTTCTTCCTCTAGACTCTGCACTCAAAGCATTACCTGATGTCTCACCGAAGCTTTTCCATTGCATTTCCTCACTAAGGATAGCACCGACAACATCATCAAACTTTAAAGTACTAGATCCAAAAACAGAGTTACTAATGGTCATTACTAAACAATTCCAACTTTCTGGCAATGAGCAAAAGAATAACGGAGCTCTAACTTCATCATCAAAGTTTACCCCTACAGAACTTAACTAACTTGTAACCATATTAAAATCATTTAAATGGTCTGCAATATATCCACCTTCTGAACTCTCCATATTAAATAACCATTTCATAAGAAATACCTTGTTTGAGGCCGAGGTTTTTTCATATAGAACGCCCGAATCAAACCCTCTATCATTATTTCCTTCAAAATTTTGAAGGTGACTGACGCTACGAGGTACAACCATATTATTCTGAGTGTTTTTCTATCGAGAAGGTTCCATTCTTCATCTATCATACCCGTCAGCATATTCGTTTTTCTTCTCAGTGGTTGGTACTATTCTTTATGATACAGATAATCTTCTATCTGCATCTTCCATAGTGGGAAGTTTTGGCTGTTAAATTTCTTGACCCTAAACTTACCATCTTTCGCCATTGCTCCCACTTGAATGAGAAACCCTTCTTTCTTGCGAGTTTATGAGCCAAATAGACCTTCGGCTTTGATAACAGTTGTTAGAAAAATATTATATATATGACAGAGAAATGCAAGACATATAATATGCAGAAAAACACAAACACATAGAACCAGAGAGACACAAATATACATGGCTCACCCAATTTGTGCTACACCCACCTTAAATAGCCAGTCCTTCCTTTCCATTACCCAGCAAAATGAGAGACACAACCTACAACAAATCCATTGTAATATCCTCTATTTTCTCTCACAGTCTCACCTCTATATTTCTCGCTCGGAGAATACACATCTATTATATAGCCTCAATACAATACCCTCATATAAAGAGAGGGGTTGCCTTCTACGGCAAAAAACCATAAACTAAACATAAGTTCTACCGTTAGATCATGTGCCTAATGAATGACATAGATTGACTAGAAATTACTATACTTTTATAAGGAAATTTTAGATCTGTTTTTAGCTTCAGGGGGTACAATATTCCCGGGGTATACATCCAGCTGAAACAAAGACCTATAAATAATCATGCTCCACACCCAACAATATCAACCTCCTGAAGGTCTCCTGAGATACATTCATTACCAATTACATCTTCAATGGTCCTCAGATTCCTCCATGGTGCCCCAAGAAGTAGAAAGGCCTTCCAGCAATGCCAAAGTAAAGAAAAGTGAGAAGGCTAAAGAGACTAGAGTTGTTGAGCCTCCAGAAGCCTACAAAACATGTAAAAAAGGGCCTAGAAAGTTGTTTGTAATATATATGCAAGTGTTTACTACACTTGATGTGGAAGGGGCCTTCCCATACTCATCAACACAACAAGTACAACAGGTGCAACAGGTGTAAAAAGGGAAGGAAAAGATGCTGGAGGAAAGCCTCAATGATGAAGAGGAAAGGGAATTTATCAATGAGAACATCCACACATCCATCATGGCATTGAGATAGTTTACTTGGATGCTCAAGATGAGGCAACAAACGAAAATAGAACCATAAGGGAAAAAGATGCACAGATCCAAGCACTGATGGAAAACTTGACGAGAGCTAAGTATGTAATTTCATACATTGAGCAAGATAACAAGAAGCTAAATGAAAAACAAGTCCTCATGGAGATATAACTTCTCAAAGAAAAGAGGCAAGGTGACAAAGGCAAGTTAGTAATACAAGAAGAAGAAACCCTAGCTAGTTTGACTACAAAACAAAGGATTGAGAAGGAAATTGAGGACGATAGAGAAAAATAGCTTGATAGGATCAATTTTCACTTCGAGAAGCTGCTATAAAAGGCCAACAAGGAAAACTAAATCATCAGGCACATGGCTCGCCATTATAGGACTCGGAACAAGATTTGCAACATAAGGGTCAAGCAACTGAAGAAAAGGCTAAAACAAGCACTGAAAGGAAAAAATGAGTGTGATAGGATTAGGTTGCTTGCTAAAGGTTCCTTGTCTAACCAACACACTTGATGGTGGTTTTCTCCAAAAATTTTGAATAAGTTTTGAAGAATTTTTTCCTTTTGGAGAATTTAGCAATTTTTGACACTTAAATTTTGGATATATGCGCAGCGCCACTCGCATTGCGCTTCTCCTAGGGGCTTCCATTGAGGAAATGGTCAACACTCCTGGATTCACAATGATGACTACATGCACTCTATGCATTTTCCAAGCTTTTGGAGTAGAATTGGTCAACAAAAAGGTCGAAAAATACTCAAATAATGACCTTTCTACCTTCCTTTTTAGCCACAGATACAGTCTTGGGAGAATCCATATTTTGAGGGGTAAAATGAACTCCAAATGAAAAAATGGAAGGTTTTCTGGAAATTCGACTTGAAGAGACTTCTAGCAAGCTATTCTGGGTCCAATTTGGACACCGGGAAGATCTCCAAAGTGGCCCTGCAAAAGGTGTTGCGCATAGATCTTGGGTATTGTGCATAGGGCAATTTTATCTTGAATTTTCACTTCATTGTGCCATGACTGTAATTCTGAGATTTCTCTCATGGATGATGATTTTACTGATGTAAATGGTAACTAGGAATGTAAATAATATGGATAATAGTTATTAGAAGGTAGATTCATTAGATCAAAAGTTATCTTGAGCACAAATGAATCAGTTTCCTCCCTTTTAGAGGCAAGTTGTTAGGTCGTCTAGATTCTGGTTTCTTGTTCAGTTTGTGATGGATCAGTTGCTCATCCTATGGATTTGACCCCTGAGGATGGGAGGAGGTTTATTCAATGTCTATATCCTTTTATTCTTTCTCATTGTAAAGGGTTGGACTCAACAAGATGCTTATGCTTTGAGTAGACATCATTTTGTATAAGTTTTAGTATGAGATTAATGAAAAGTTGTAGCTATTTCTTTGGGATCCATGTGGTATGATGTTCAGTTCAGTTTTTCTTATGTTTTCATGTGATAAAATGTATTTTTTACTCCATTTCATTATTTCATACTCTTTAAGTGGATGTTTTCAAGTTGATAGGCATAACCCATAATATTTATGCTCTGTTTTGTGAAAATATTCACAGTCTATACGTTCATCAGTTTAGGAAGAATCCATGTTTCTTACATACCCTTTCTAGCTCCTCACCTATCTTTGTATCACTTCACCCATCAAACCCTAGAGTTTTGAGCCTTGTGCCTACCTTGCCCCATTGAAACCCTACAATTTTGACCTAATTTCCTTGCCCTAATTGTTTGGCTCCTCCTGATCTAGCAAAACCCTTCAATATCAAATCAAACTTTGTGATACTATACCTAACATAATATCATTTTGTTGATCGAGTCATCTCATCTGAGATCCTTATGAAGAGAGCCCTCTCTTGGCCTAGTACGGCTAGCTACTTGGCTAAGCGTGGTTTGTGGTTACCGTGGCATTGCCTTCCTCGAGCTTGACGTTCAATCTAGGTGATAACATAGTGGTGACCATACTAGGGATGAAAGATCATAAGTTAACCACCTAAGTAAGATGTTTCATTTGAATTCTTGAGCTTGTGGATGATGATTTTTAGAATTTAATAGGCTGAATTGGAAAGATGTAAAGAAATATATAAAATTTCAAAATTAGAGATATTGGCTTCCTAAAAGTACACCAGATCCAATCCAAATCCGAATCCTCCAACCATTGTGAGTGATCCTCATAAAATTGGGCAAAAATCTAAGAAATATACAGAGAAATCTAGTTTAGTTGGAGAACAATCAAGTAAGGATTTCATTCCTCGAGTTAATTCACTCCCGGGAAGTTTAGACACTTTGCAAGACATTGAGTTTCATATTAATTTTGAGTAGAGTTTATTCCCAATAAATCTTTAAGTTGGATTGATGAGATAGTTGTTGATTCCTCTACATCTATTTATAAACTCGTTGAAGACTTGTTTTCACACAGTAAATCAGGGTCATAGCTTATTCACACTCTTGATCATTTGTAGAACCTCTCTTCAATCTTAAACCCTTGGGTAAAAAATAAGACTCATAGACCATATTTTGATTTTTGAAATACCTCCTTTGCATCTACTGCTAGTCAAACTATCTCTCACCCTGTTCCTTCTTCTTCACATATTGTTCAAACCACTTAAGCTATCGTTAATCCCCCTTTGAGTATATTGGATATCCCAATCCTTGTTTTAAATCCACCACCTCCCCCACATCTAGTTATGAATCGCCGATATGCACCCCTTATTTTTCTTAAAATCTTGGTCCCATGCGCCCTGGTTATCCAACCAAAATACCTTTCTTTAACGACACCGAAACCATCATAGCTCAACAACACGTAGACAAGACGAATTGTTTCTTTGATCTCCACGAAGTTGAAATTGAAGATGTGATGATGAGGCTGTTTGTACAAAGTTTTGGAGGAGAAGTTCGAAAATGGTTCATATCCAGGTACAAGAAGCTTCTATCACTACTCTACCCGTCCTCTAGAGGCAGTTTCTAGATCGATAGGAGGTGAAGAATAATCCCCTTCATATTTTTTCTGAATATGAGAACATTAAAAGAAATGTTGGTGAGAGTGTGCAAGACAATTGTGTGAGATTTAATGTAGTGTACAATGCTATCCTTGCCAATACCAAACCGCCAGAGGGATTGGCTTTGCCTAAGTTTCTAGATGATTTGATGCTGATATGGCATATCAGTTGCGTGAACATTATTCCACAACTATATAAGACATGCTAAAGAATGTTGTGAGCGTAAAAGTGAACTTTTTGGCCAAAAGAGAAAGAATGGGATCAGAGAAAAGAGTGACCGTGAAAGAAGAAGCATCTACTTCAGATGTAAAAATAGATACATTGATTTGAAAAATTGAAGGAATGGTTGATTGGTTGTCGATCATAGATAGACCTGAACTGTAGATCTGGAACCCAAACTTTAGAGGGTAGTGATAGCCAAAGTTTTGAATCAAGCAAAGAGAGCAAAAAGCACCGCAACAACCACCATAACAACAACAGTAGATAAGAACTCCCTTACAATAGAATTATGTTCAATGAGTGGAAGAAGAAGAGGATGAATATCCGGTAATTAAAACAAATCACTTCCTCACATTAGATGGTATGCCTATATTTCTAACTGAAGATGAGGAGTATGCAAAAAGTTATGACATTCTAAGGGATGAGGACTACATCTTAGCAAATGATGTTATTTTGGAGGCTGAATCTAATGATTATCAGTGTGGTTACCTGAATGCTTTGAGCGCACAGTAGAGACAATATCCTTTGAGGAGCAAAGATGTACCATTGAGTCCTATTCATAAGAGAAAGGATGTTTAGTCAAAGAATGATCTCTCAAACAACCATAAAAAGGAAAGGAACACGCCTATCAGAATTCTAAAAAGGTAAATTAGGCATCAACAAGTCAATCTGCAAAAGAAAAAGACAATCAACAAAAGGATAGTGCAACGATGAAGCCAACAGATAAGAGGGAGATCGATGTCAAATAGGTGGAAAAAGTCACATCTTTTAATTTAGAAAGTGAAATTGCTAAATTGAAAGGGTGCATTCCTTTGACTGGGCTTGTTAAGAATAGCCATTACAAACACCATGTGTCTAGGATACTACAAGTTTATCCTTTTTCCGACATGGTGAATGTGGAGGATGATCATCCTAAACTTATTTTTTGTCCAGATATAGAAGGTCAGCTAGAAGATAGCGAAGACCCACCCTTTTATTTGATTCTTAGATTGCATGAGTATATTCTTCATAATGCTATGCTTGATTTTGAAGCTTCCCACAATTTGATACCCAAGGCCATCATGGAAAAGCCGGGCCTGGATATCGCCCAAAAATATCATGATTTGTACTCATTTGATTCTGGTAGAGTTCATTGCATTCGTCTCATCAATGATTTGGTGGTTCCCTTAGATAAAATCCCAGCCAAGTATCTATTGATGGACGTGGTAGTTGCTGATATACCACCTCGATTTTGTATCTTGTTGTCTAGATTTTGGGGAGCCAAACTCAAAGGCACTTTACAACTTGACTACTCTTATGCTACAATCCCTTTTTTCAGTCAATTGAGGAATTTGTACTCGGAAAATAAAATGAAATATATTATCACTAGTAAAGAGAAGCCCATAAACCATCCGATAAACATTGTAAATACAAATTTAGAGTATTTTGTTTTGTACACTGATAGTGGATTGAATGATGTAGATATTTATCTTGTAGAAGTAGATGATGTACCAGAAATTTCTGAGAGTTTTAGAGCAGTTCTTAACAAAGACAAGAAAAAAATGGCAATTCCTTCTGAGTAGCCTCCACAGGAGTAGAAAGTTAGTGAAGAGAAGAAAAATGAAGCAACCAGCAAAGGTAATATCCAAAGTAAAGCAGAATTCCAACACCTGGAAGACAAAGATGGCCTTTGGAGCATGCACTTCGATGGTGCTTTGCATAAAGATGGTGCAGGTATTGGAATTTGGATTCGAATTCCTATTTTTTTGCCACAAAAAGTCCCAAGTAATGTTAGAGATTGTTACTATAAATTAGCTTTCAATTGCTCTAATAATAAAGCAAAGTATGAGGCATTGATTATAGGTCTAAAGATTTTGAAGAAGCTGGGTGCAAAAAGGATTTATGTTTATGGTGATTCAGAGCTAGTGATTAAACAAGTTAAAGGAGAATATCAAGTGAAGCATCCACATATGAGAGATTATAGGAATGTAGTCTTGGATATCTTGAGAATGTTTCTAGAATACACATTGACAACAGTGCCAAGAAGTCAAAACATTATTTCTGATTCACTTGCTACAGTAACAAGTAATCTGAAAATTTCAACGAATTCTCGCAATAAATTTGAAACTCATGTCAAACATAGGCCTATTGTTCCTGATAATCTAAGATATTGGCAAGTTTTCTGGGATGAAAATGAAATTAATTCCTTTCTCCAGAATGAAGGGAAGTTTAAGAATGCTTTCATTGATGGTGTTTGTGATTCTGATGAACAAGACATTGAGGTAAATCAGATGGATGTTTTACAGCTGAAGGATAATGTTATTTATAGAGGTCTTATACCTTTAGAGGAGTTCTGTGATCAAGATGATGTGGTGAGAAAACCATCCTTGGGTCCTACTAAAAAAGGAGTTGAAGATGTAAACATTAGGACAGAGGACCAGCGCAAGCTTGTTAAGTTATCAAAAACATTATCTCCTGAGTCAAAAGCTAAGTATTTTAAATTTCTTTCTGAATTTCTGATGTTTCTCTGTGGGATTACTCTGATTTGAATGTATATGACAAGAACATCATTTAGCACACCATTCCTATCAAGCCGAATCAAAAACCATTTAAAAAAACGTTAAGGATCAATCTAAAGCTATTGCCATCCATCGAGAAAGAGGTAAATAGATTGTTTAAAGCTGCTATCATTGTTCCAATTAGATTCTCTGATTGGGTTTCAAATTTGGTCCCGGTGCAAAAAAAGACGAGAGAGATAAGGTTGCGCATTGATTTCTGAACCTAAATAAAGTATCCCTAAAAGATAATTATCCTCTTCCTAAGATGGACCATATTCTGAAAAGAGTAGTTGGATCATCATGGATGTCACTACTAGATGGCTACTCAGGTTACAATCAGATCTTGGTTCATGTAAAAGACCAAGACAAAAGTGCCTTCACAACACCATGGGTAACTTTTCAGTATGCCAAGATAACATTTGGGCGGAAGAATGCCAAGGCCACTTTTCAGTAGGCCATGGACATAGCTTTCACTAACGAGAAGGATGTTTTCTTAGTGGTTTACTTATATAACTTGACAATATTTTCTCGTTATCATGATGAGCATTTACACCACCTCAGGATTTTTTTTCAGAAATGTAGGGAGTTCAGAATTTCTTTAAATCCAAAAAAAATACTTTTCACCATGGAGGAAGGTAAGCTCCTTGGTCATATAATTTCCAAAGATGGTATTCACATTGATCCTTCTAGGGTGGAGGTAATTCAGGAAATAGACTTTCTGTACAACAAAATGGAGATCCAGGCCTTCAATAGTAAGATGAATTTCTTACGCAGATTTATACCAAATTTGGTCGAGCATTTTCATGCATTAACTAATATGTTGAGGAAGGACAAAACTGTGAAATGGATTGATGATGCCATGAAATATTTCAACTTAGTAAAGCTTGCTTTGACCACAACCCTTATTTTTGATTAGTCCCGATTATACTCATGACTTTATTATATTTTCATTTGCATCTGAGCACACTTTGGTTGTAGTGTTGATGCAAAAGAAGGATCAGGTGGAACAACCCATTGGATTTTTCAATGGGACTATCGGAGATGCTACTTTGCACTATAAAATTATTTAGAAACAAGAATTGGCTCTTATAAAGGCATTGAAGTATTTTCGAGTTTACATTCTGCATTCACATACCATAGCATATGTTCCCAACGTGTATGTCAAATATGTCCTCATCCAAACTGATCTAGAGGGAAGGAGAGGTAAGTTTACATTCTGCATTCACATACCATAGCATATGTTCCCATGCAAAGTGATCTAGAGGGAAGGAGAGGTAAGTGGATAGCGGTGATGTTGGAATATGATCTTGAGATTAAGCCTACCAAACTGATAAAAGGTCAAGGCTTGCAAAAACTCATGGCTGAGTTGAATCTTCATGCTTTGGACATAAATCTCATTACAACAAAGATGTTTAAGGTATCAAAGTTGTTTCTCAACTCACCTTGGTATTTTGATATAGTATACGCTCTTCAACATCTTTCTCCTCCTCCTGTAATGTCAAGAAGTAAAGGTAGATCACTAAAACTAAAGCCTGCAAAATTCAACATTTTAGATATTTCTCTCTATTGGAAAGATTTGGGAGGGGTTCTTCTTAATTGTTTTATAACCATAAATATAATAGGTACATAAAAAACTATATGGTTTTATAAATATAACCCATCCAAATGTGCTTCGTGAGGAAAAACTCATGAACTAACTAATGTAATTTAGGATATGGTGACATAGTGCTTCTTATCTAGAGGCGAGGGAAATCACAACATGTGTTCCATAGTCTCATCATCCTAGAAATGGAAACATTATATTATAGAGATGGTAAAGATAATCCACATTGGATCATAGGTCTCTTCAATTTATGTAGACACAAGGGAATTTATAGTACAACTTCCAACAAAAATTGTCGACATTCCTTCAACAATTCAATCTCTACATCAAATATAATAAGGGTAGCACTTATCATGTTTCAGACTACCTCGGTAAACCTCGATTGTGGCACTCATCATATTTCTCTACTCTTGTAGGAACAAGACCCCTCGATGGCTACAACCATACAATGGTGACTCAAAATTTGCTACCACATACTAGATGTTGGCGACACGAAAACAAGTTCCATAATTTCACCTAGTGAGTGCATTGTTTTGCTACCTCACACACCTTTGTGTTTCTTCAAGCACACATGGAAAGCTTATTTGAGAGGCACATTAGAGTGAGTTAGTAGGGAACTTTGGTATGGGTAAGACAATGAAATTATTACATAATTATTTTTCTTGGAAAAAACTTTGAGATGATGTTGGCAAGTGTATCAAGCCACTCATCACTTGTGCCATTACATGACCAACTATTAAGAAGAAAAAAAAATGTACAACCCTCTATATACTCCTAATGATTTTCAGGAATCCTTATTGTTAAACTATATATTTGTACCTACTTCAGCCAAGCATGGTATTGACTGTGTTTTTTTGCTTATTGATATATTTTCTCAGATAGACATTACAGTTACCTACAAGAAGAGTATCTCACAACTCCCAACATATTATTCAAATGGGCGTTCTTACATTTTGGGATCCCACAAAACATCATATAAAAATAGGATAATAGGTTCCTAAGTGCAATATGGTCAAGCCTCTAGTCATTTTTGGACGCCAATCTCACTAAATCATCTACCTTTCACCCCAACATTTATGGCTAGATAGAGGTCGTCATCATGATGATCATAGACATTTTTTGCACGTACAACTCAACACATCCTAAAACATAAGATGATACTCCCTCCATGTTCAACGCAACTACAACATAGCTCAATAACTGAGTTGGCTACATCGTGTCTCATGTGGGTTTGGCATTTCAACCATTGGAGCAACTCATATTGACAAATATTAACCCAAATTTCATTGAACATTCCACTACTCATTAAAATGTGGACACATATATTAGGATTACTATCCAATAGAGGATCGAACGATATTAGCTTGTGGAGCGATACCAACTCTTGCACCAAGGCATGTGGCCTACTAGGAGCCAAGTTTAGTAGAAGTTTTCCTATATCATGAAAGACCTCATAACAATGGATACCAATTCTTCCTAAGGGGTATAAATAATCAAAGTGGATATCCATTTCCACTAACCTATTCCATTCACTCACAACATATTTTCATGCTTTTACATTTTTTTCTATAGTTTTTAGGTTGTGAATTTCTGGAGTCACTTTAAGGCCTTAAACAACAATTTTTTGGGGATACAACACTATGAAAGTTGTATACTCCATTGGTAGTTGAAAATTTTACTTCTTGTATACATACCTTTTTCAATGGGCTATTATTTGTTTCAAACAATGATCCTATGCCAAAGTTACGACCCCATAAATTTGGTGTCCCCATGGAAGACCACAAGCATTTTGTGATTGATCTCCTAGAGTTATGCTTTTGGATTTTGATGGTTTCTCATTGATTTTTTTATGTTAAAAAGGCCTTTGAGCATCATTATAATATATTTCAAAGAATGGTGTAGATTTCAGATTTCTTGTGAGGGATAAGCTACCACCATTTTAGGTAGTTTTTTTTCATTCTCCATGTAAATAGCCTAAACATTTTCCATTTAATAATAGAATTCAAGTTTCAATGTATCTCTAAGTTTTGGTTATAAATCTACACATAATTTCATTCCTTTCATAAATTCAAATCACATTTTCTAGGTATGAGCAAAGAATTGAGGTGGGGATGAGATCATCATGAAACAATGGAATGTGTTCCTTCCTAGTAGGATCAAAATTGTCTCATCTCACTTCGAGGTTTGGGTGGCATATTTACTTGATTCGCAATAAGTAGGTTATGTTCTACTCCAAGATATAATGATTAATTTCCTAAAGTAAACAAGGTTTAGGAAATGAAACTCAATAGTTGTAACCATTATTGAGGTAACCAAGAAGTTGAAAGAAATAAGTTGCAAGATGTAAATATAAAGTGTTGAAGGCCTCTAAAAGTGGGGGATTTCATGGATTGTATAATGTAGGAACTTATTTTCAAGATAATATTGAGAAGCTCTAAGGACCATCCCAAAGGATGAAATCATTCTATGCATACTATGATTTTTTGAGGACTATTTTTTGATAATATCTTTGTTTTTACACTTGCTTGTGAGATATTTTACTTCTTTATAAGTACATTTTTCTTTTGATTAATTAGTATAATTTCATTTAGAGGAAATTTGGTTTTAAAATGTTAACATTGATTTTCCATGTTATAATATGTAGGCCAATGAAAATGAGTTATAATGTTGATTTTAAATTTAAATTTTATGAAACCTCTTGTAAATATATTAATTTAAATATAAAATGTATATGGATGTATATTTTGATAAAAATATATTTACTTGGGTAGTTTAATTTTTATTTATTTATTTAAATTTATTAAATATTGAAATTAATATATATATATATATATATATATATATATATATATATATATAAATGAAATGAAACTAAACTTAACTTAACTAATTTAAATTTTAAATTTACTTTTTCAATTTCAATTTTAATTTTATTAAATCATGTGCTACTAAATTAGTTTAAATATAAAATATGCATGGTGTTATTTTGATAAATGTTATATTTAATTGGTTATTTTTGATAAAAGTAAAATAATAAAAATGTTATATTAACAAATTGCTTAGATAACATTATTTTATTATTTTTTAATTTTTTTAAAGTGACTATTTCATAGGTGCTTATACATGGGAACTTGCCCTTTAGTAAATTTGTATAGATAAATCTCAATTTAATAATTTGTAACTCATTTATAATCATTTATTTAAATATTGTGTACTTTAAATTTTTATATTATATATAATAAAATTTCTATAAAACACATGGAAGGAGTTTCCTGCATGATATAGGTTTCCATTTTCAAAATGTGATATGTTCCAATATTTTGCCATCTAATGATTATCCGTTGATCCATCCATTCTTATGATTAATGGTGATACCCTTGCCATTTATGTTGTTAGCAGGAAAAAAAATAAAAAAATAAATATTAAATGCCAAAATCATTATATATATAATGAAATGAAACTTAACTTGTTTAAATTTTAGATTTACCTTTTTTTTAAATTTAAATTTAAATTTTATTAAATCATGTGCTACTAAATTAATTTAAATATAAAATATGAATGGGGTTATTTTGATAAATGTGACATTTAATTGGTTATTTTTGATAAAAGTAAAATAATAAAAATGTTATATTAACAAATTGCTTAGATAACATTATTTTATTAATTTTCTTTTTTTTTTAAGTGACTATTTCATAGGTGCTTGTACATTGGTACTTGTGCTTCCTAGGTGCTTGTACATTGAAACTTGCCCTTTAGTGAATTTGTATAGATAAATCTCAATTTAATAATTACTAACTCATTTATAATCTTTTATTTAAATATTTGTGTACTTTAAACTTTTATATTATATATAATAAAATTTCTATAAAACAGAGGGAGTTTCGTGCAGGATATAGGTTTCCATTTTCCAAATGTGATATGTTCACATTTTCAATGGTTATCTAGGTTTGCATTTTCCAAATGTGATATGTTCACATTTTCAATGGTTATCTAGTAAACACTTGCTGATCCATCTAGTCTTATCATTAATGGTGTCCATTACTTGCATGATATAGGGTTTCCACTTTCAAAATGTGATATGTTCACATTTTGTTTCATAGTTTATCCTTATGGTACATTAAAGGTTTTGCCATCCAACGGTTATCTAGTAAACACGTGGTAATGGATCTAGTCTTATGATTAATGGTGAGACCCTAGCCATTAGTGGGAAAAAATAAAAAAATAAATATTAAATGCCAAACTATTTGCTAAAAACCCTAGATAGAGGGTGGGGCTCCACCAGGTTTAAACTATAAAAGGCCACACTCTTCAACCAAATGTTTGTCTTGATTTCCTTATTGTTTATGAGTAGTAGGATCAGTGTTTATGAGTAGTAGGATCAGTGGATCCTGATCTTCTCATAATGGACTTAAGCAATGGAATGGGTGAGTTTCAGAAGCCAGGGATGGGAATGGGTCATGAGAGTGATAGCATCACTAATACTATTTTGGATGATAATGCATATTGTCATGCTTCCTGGTTTCAGAAGCAAGTGACCGGAATGGGAGAGTGTGGCCAAGGGACCGGAATGGCCTTGGGTGAGAGTGAGAGGCAATATCATGAGAGGGTTGAGGATAATGCATATTGTCATTTTTCCTGGTTTCAGAAACAAGTGACCGGAATGGGAGATAATGAGAGGGTGGATGATAATGTACATTGTCATGAGAGGGTGGATGATAATGTACATTGTCATGTTTTCTCTCTCATCCGTCTAGAGATTTATGACATGCCTGGAGAGGAGCCTCTAGTAGATTTTGATGACATGCTGGACGACTGTAGTTTCTTGTCTGGAGAGGAGCCTCTAGATTTTGATGACATGCCCCTGCACAAATTTAGTTTGTCTGGGGAAGAGTCTCATGATTTATCTCACGAAATTCCCCTCTAGGAATTTAATTTGCTTGGGGACCGAGGTACTGGGGAAGAGAATATTCATCAAATCTCATCCTTTGAGCCCCTGAACGAATTTAGCTTGTCCGGGGAAGAGCCTCATGATTTGTATCCTGAAATTCCCCTCGACGAATTTGATTTGCTTGGGGAAGGAGGTACTGTGGAAGAGAACTCTCTGCCTCTAGATTTGATTGATACTGTGGACGAGAACTTCTGCCTCTATATTTTTATGGCATGCCCCTCAACGAATTTAGTTTGAGTGGGGACGAGCCTCTATATTTCTGTCATGAAATTCCCCTCGACCAATTAAATTGGGGCGTTGGTTCTGTGGAAGGGAATAATGAATATGATAATCCAATTGGGGTTTCTTCCCTGGCTGAGTGAGGCCAGAAGTAGTGCCACTAATATCGACTCTATTAAGCCCGTCAGAGTCACATGCTGACAGTAACAGCGAACCAATAGCTAAGCGATCAAGAACCCTCTCTTCCCTATCAGCTAATTCGCTGATCCGAAGCAAGAAGAACGTGGCACACGACAATATTTCTCCTGGGGCTCATGGAAATCTGTCTGATCTGAACTTGTCATCTCCCAAGCTTTCTGTCTCCTCCCCATCATCTTCACTGGTGGGAAGAGAGAGCTCCATGTACTTCTCCACGGGACGTGACTAGTACATGGAGCATCTCCTTATCCGACAGATTGTCTCTGCCTCTTTGTTCTTCCACTTTCCTGTCGCTGCTCAGCAAAGGTGATAGGGAGGAGACAGAAAGCTTGTGAGATGACAGGGTGAAATCAGACTGAAATCCAGTAGCCACAGGAGAAATATTGTTCTGCAAGTTCTCCTTCCTTCGGTTCACGGAAGATGATAGGGAGGAGACAGAAAGTTTGGGAGATGATAAGCTGAAATGAGACTGAAATCCAGTAGCCACTTGAGAAATATTATTCTGCAAGTTCTCCTTGCTTCCTATCAGGGAAGATGATAGGGAGGAGACAGAAAGGCTTGGAGATGATAAGCTGAAATCAGACTGAAATCCAGTAATGACAGGGAGGAGACAGAAAGCTTGGGAGATGACAAGTGAGGATGATAGGGAGGAGACAGAAAGCTTGGGAGATGACAAGTTCAGATCAGACAGAAATCCATTACCGATAACAGAAATATTGCAATTGCTTTGCAAGATCTTCTGATTTCCAACGCTGGAACTTCTCGGGAGATTCTTGATTACATCTTCAATAGTATAGCAACATACGGTTCTTGGTCGCTTAGCTATTGGTTCCTTATTACTGTCCACATATGACTCTGAGGGACTTAACGGAGTCGATATCAGTGGCACTTCGCACTTCCGACCTGACTCCGGCGTGGAAGAAACGTGATAGGGAGGAGACAGAAAGCTTGGAAGATTGTCTCTGCCTCTGTGTTCTTCCACTTTCCTGTGGCTGTTCAGCAAAGGTGATAGGGAGGAGAGAGAAAGCTTGTGAGATGACAGGGTGAAATCAGAGTGAAATCTAGTATCCACACCAGAAATATTGTTTTGCAAGTTCTCCTTCTTTCCGTTTAGGGAAGATGATAGGGAGGAGACAGAAAGTTTGGGAGATGATGAACTTCTTTTTATCCCGTAGTAGTATAAGGTTTGCCATTTTAAAAAATCCAGTTACTTTTTAACATAAGAATAAAATCTTAAATCAAACTAAATAATTATTTTTTTAATAGACGTTAACCACCACCATCATCATCATTATCCCAATTAAAAAAAAATACAAATAAACTAAATTTTAACTTTAATTTAAATTATTATTATCTCCAAATTATTATTATCTCCGTCCAATGGTGCGGTTGGCAAAGGCAATGCCATGAACAGCGACGGGAAAGTGGAAGAACAAAGTGGCAGTGACAATCTGTCTGATAAGGAGATGCTCGATGTACTTCTCCTATGATCACTGGATTACAGTTTGAGATCCAATTGCATTTTTATGTGACTGCCATGTTGGTTTACATTTTGATTTAACATTTTATTTTAACTTGAATGCCTGGAATGGTTGTTTGCAAAGGATTTAACATTTTATTTTAACTTGAATGTGTGGGATGGTTGCTGGGAAGTCTTCTGTGAATCATTTTCTTTACAAAATTTTGAACTTTAAATTTCACACTTTACATATTTCACACTTTAAACCTCGAACTTTTGCATCTGATACCTTCTTATATAATGAATTAAAAAAATCAAGCACAAGGTTAGCAATTAAAAATAGTGTAAGTGGTGGTTAGTCTATTCACATTTCTTAGATTAAGGCTATTCGGAGTTCACAAGACCAGCTTGTGTAACTGCAACAACATGAGCACACAATAATCCAATTGTCCGTTAATTCTTTTGACTTTCACACAATAATCCAATTGCCTGTTAATTCTTTTGACGTCTTTTTTCCGTTCTCGAATCACCTGAAATTGGTAATAAAATGCCAATGAACTATGTTAGTATCACTTATATAACCAGCATTAAGTCCCTGTTTTACGTGACTTATTTCAAGGGCTGAACAAATCTTATTAGTTTTAAAATAAAAATAAAAATAGTTTACAAAATTTCAGTAGATTATCATATAAGTTATTTCCATCATTAAATAATAATAACTTTTTTATTTAATTATTATAAAAATTATAAAAAAATAATTTCTATTTTGGATACTGTATTTTAGTTTTAGTTTTAGGTTTATATATATTGACATTAATTAAAATTTAGACATCATTTTAATTATAAAAAAAATTATTGAATAAATTTAATTATTTTTTATATTCACTTCATACAGAATTAAATTTAATGAATCTATATTGTTTCTTAATAATAATATTTATATTATAATTATAATTAATTATTTTTTTAATATTATGATTATCAAAATAAATTATTATTATTTTCATTTATATGATAGAAAAGGTATTAACATATATGTGTGTTTTTCATTCTTTTTACCATGGAAAAATTTGTAATTTCATTAATAAGAAAGAAATTACATTTTGTAGATGCATATGCATATTTCGGTAGTGTGGAGCACCTGGAAGGTCTGTACTTTATGATTTGACTCCCGACTCGCTGCTGCTCCTCTCTTTGACGGCTGGGGCAGCCTATCAGATCGCGGGGGGGAGGTGACCTCATTACTCCAATAGGTTACGTGGGTGCACATCATTCGGGCAAAATAATAACACGATTTAACGGTATGATGATCTCATTCTACGGACTGCCATCCACGATCTTTCTCTTTGCTGCATGCTCTGCGAAAATCCTTCCTAAAATAGCATCGAGTATCCTCTCTGTTCGGTAACTACTGCGGACAGTTGCTGTTCCATTTCCGAGTTCATTTCTGAGAGTAAGCTATGGGCGGGAAAACAATCCGAAGTGAACCGCACAAGCTGATCGCGTCTGATGCTGCCCGCGAAATTCTGGAAAATGCAAGATGGTTGAATTACTTCAACCGCCTGCAAGAATCGAACGAGGCTGTAGCGTTGGAATTCCTGCAAAATCTGCAGGAAAACCACTCTATAGTCGGAGGGAAGCGGATAGAAGTCACGGAGGATATCATTGCAGAAACCTCAGGATTACCAGCTGTTGGACCCAGATGGGAGCTGAAGAAGGAAAGACTGCAGAAAGCAATGGAAATTTTCCAAAGCGAAGGCCAAAGTCTGACAGTCAAAGGGAAAGGAGTTCTGCCGACGACACTGGGGGAACCCTGGACCGAGCTGGCGAAAATAGTGCAGAGCTATATCACTTGCGAGGGGAGAAAAGATGTGGTAAGGGCTCGTCACTTAAAACTTCTAGCTGTTTTGAAGGGAAAATGCTCTGTAAATCTCCCTGCCTTTTTAAATTCATTATTACATGATGCGGCCCGAAGTTTGAAGAAAGCTCAGCACACAGAGACGGTTGTTAGCCACCACGGACTGATTCGGCTAATAATAAGCCACAGTCTTGCCCAACAGCAAGACACTTGGGAGGAATTGGTTGAAACAGTCAAAGTGGGACTGGCTTTACCTCGAACCTCCAGCACACTGGAAGGTTCAGAAGAACACAAGGAGCCAGCAGCAGAAAAGCATGCTGTTTCAAAACGAAAGCAGTCCTCTAGCACGCCGGAACAATCAGAGAAACGTAAGAAGTCGGCGGCAGAAAAACATGCTGTGTCGAAACGGAAGCGATCCTCCGATACGCCGGAACGACCAGAGGAACCTAGAGAACCTGTTGGCACTCCCAACCTGCCTGAAAGACCCAGGAAGTCAGCTCGATTGGTTCGAATAAGGGGAAGGTTGGAAAAGATTCAGAAAACTGCGACCCAACCAATCGAAATTGAGGACGAACCTTCGGAAGAGGAAGGTGAATTACCCGAAGGAAATGCTGAGCAATTAGAGGCTGGAACTAACCAGCCAGAAGAAGGAATTGAGGAAGAAAATGCACAATCCATGGGTAGCCCGTTGCAAGACCATCCAGGAGAAGAGGAATTGGCAGCAGTTCTGGCCAACATGGGAGAATACGTCCAAGCCTCCAGTCCAGGAGGCATCCCTGATGGTCCCGCAGAAGAAGAGTTACCTGAAGAAGGGCATGCAGAAGAAGCAGGGAAAGAAAACCTGCACGGTAAAGAAGCAGAAGACATCAATTCGGGACAATCTGTCCCCAGGGCACCGGAAGATGTTCCGGGAG
Source organism: Pinus tabuliformis (assembly GCA_031772625.1). Lineage (NCBI taxonomy): Eukaryota > Viridiplantae > Streptophyta > Pinopsida > Pinales > Pinaceae > Pinus > Pinus tabuliformis. The sequence goes on from CM062804.1 coordinate 1,499,142,100, forward strand.
AGGAAGAAGGAGTAAAATTAAAGGCCAAACCCTCTGCCGAGGCTAGGGAAATTGCAAAATTGAAGAAGAAGCACCAGAGGATGCTGGGCACGATAGCCAGACTTCGGCAACAAATCAGAATGTTGAAAGCCAGTCTGAGAATACAAAAAACTGCAAGGCAAAAGAAAAGGACCACGGCAGCGAGGACCCCGAGGGTTAGGATTCGTTTTGAAGGACGAAACCCCATCAGGAGACCTACTGTTGAGGAACAGTCCACTGTTCCGAATGTTAATGAGGAACAGGGTGCTGTTCCAATGGAAACTGCTGTTCCATTTGGCCCGGAGGAACGAATGGACATTCCAATGGAACAGCAAGAGGCTCCGGTGGTAGGAAGACCACACCAACCCTTTGTTCGCATCAAAAAGGAGACGGATAGCAAAGGGGTTCAAACGGAAACACCCCCCTCGGGTGTAATTCGGGTCCTAAATTCCAAGCAACGCAATAGGAAGGTCCACGTTAAACTTCCAGCTTCTACGGCTCTGTGGAAGAAAGACCCGAAGACCAGGACCTTGCATAAAATGATGAAGGAAGCCCAGCAGGAGGCCGAGCAGTTGCGAGAACAGACGGTCCCCAAGGAAAGATACGAGGAGCTCCAACAGCAACTTCGAAACATCAGTCAGTCTGAGAGCCAGGCCTTTGAAGGATGGCAGAAGGAGCAGGAAAAGGTTGCTAAGGTAACTCGTCGACTAGATAGTGTTGTTAAGCAGATGGACACCTTGTGTTCCTTGTATACTGATGTTTTGACTTGTAGAGCCCCTGCTAAAAATTATGCTTTGTTTTTGCTTGAACGTTATTTGAGATTAAAAATAAAAGCTTTTAGGGCAGGAGCACCCATCCATATCAACACTGTTAATGATTTTATAGATTGCTGCAAGCACTATGGAGTTAAAGTTCAAAGATTGTTATGTGAATTCTACTTGCACAATCTTGTCTTAGACCAGGAAACTGATTTGAATCCTGGCCCTTTCGTTGGCGATATACAATTTCAAGCCTTTATCTCATTTGGGGTGAATCAGTTAAAATGGTTTAAAGCTTACAACATCTTTCAGAGGCAAGAAAATAGTTTAGACCTTTGGGTACGAGCTGAACCTAGGGACCCAGCAGCATTATGGAGAGAGCATAGGAGTATGATGAGGATCCCAGGTGTCATGAAGATATTAGGTCCCATGCATGGAGACTTGATCCGAAATGGTCTGGAGTATTTCTTGACTATTAAAGACCAGAACAATGTAAACTATGAAACGGGAACTATAAACTCAAAACGGGAACTCTCGCCAAAAAACCCCAAAAAAACATGAAAAACAGTGCTAAAAATGAAAAGTGTGTATACTGGAACGATGGCTTTTTTTTTTAGGGTCAATTTTGAACATGTTTTAAAAATGGCAGTGAAAACAAATTTTTTGTGCAAAAATTGTGCAAAAAGCACCCTGAAAATGAAAAGTGTTGATACTGGAATGATGGCCTTTTTTTTTAGGGTCAATTTTCAACATTTTTAAAAAATGTTAGTAACACCGAATTTTTATGTGCAAAAATTGTGCCAAAAACACCTTCAAAACGAAAAGTGATTATGCATTTTTTTTTTATAAAAATTATTTAATATATTATAAGGTGTGAAGATCAACAATAGTACATAAGGAGTTTTTCTTGCTTCTACTAAATGCATGATCTTGAAGGGGCATGTGACGAAGCAAAGTTGAATAAAAATTCACATTTTATATTCCCTTAACGTTCAAAAACAACTTATATTGGATTCCTTGTCTTTAAACAATACGTTTATAGACCCAAGTTAAGTTATCACGATCCTTGGAAAGTGAACTTCAATATTAATAATCATAAGAAGTCCCTTAAAAAAAACCCATTTTATAATGTGAATTTTGGTATGAACATTAGGTATTTCTCTTGTTTCTACGAAATGGATGACGTTAAAGGTAATGTAATCACATGCAAGTTGAACTCTTGACCTAAAAAACAAAATATGAAATCTACAAACATGTAATCTTTCAACTTTTTCAAACAAAGAAATAAACTCGAAAGGTAGCTGCAACAATTTCCAAATATTAAATGGTGTTTCAATTATCCATTTAAGAAGCAACTCAATAAATAAATAATGAAATGTAAAAACACATTAGAAACTACTACAACATGTAAGTTATTTCAACTCATATAAGAATAAGATTTTTTTTACAATCTAAATTCTTGGACATTATTCATAGGAACTTGGGTTGAAATAATGTCTAGATCACCCTTAGGATACAAATTACTAAAGGGAGATATGATCGATTATAATCAATTGAAATTGAAATAAAAAAGATGAAAAGAAATGCAAATACTTTCAATTAAGAGGAACGACTTGTAAAAGAATGTGATTCATCTTTCGATTGCTTACAAAATACAACATGAAAGATGACTTCCTCTATTAATGCTTAGATCAAAACTTGTTTATCTATATGGAAACCTAGTGCCTCATGGACCTAGGATTAAAATCACCAAGTAATTAGTCTGATAATTAATATGTACACTTAAGCAGTAAGTCTTCTTCAAGTAAATTCTTTATTTTGAAAATATCTTAAACATCTGCACTAATATAATTCAATCTTTTTTGAATTTATGGGCATGTATCTCTGAACAGAATAACCTAGGGCCAAATGTAAAGGAAATTAACCCAATAATCACAGTCCAAAGATGACAAGAAGAAAGTGATGTATACTAGCACAACCACATGAAAGTGTTTGTTATATGATAAGCATATCAAACACTTATACTATTATATATAGATTGTAACAGGAAATATAATAACACAATCATTGAAATATATAGTATCCTCTTTCCAAGACAGATTCATCTTGGAAGTCATATATAAGTATGAGTCTGAGTTACTTTATTGGTACATGCAGCTTCCAAGGCCAATCTAAAGCTAAATATGTAAAACTTAGTTTATTTTTAGTCTCATACTGCCATAATAGCATATGTAGAAGCACACCTTTCAGAGCCAAAATTGTAATAGAATTAGAAGTTCAAGAGCATGGATGTATGCAGACAAACCTATCCAGTATGAACTCTCATGAGACATTGTAGATGCTCATAAAAATGAACCCATAAATGCTATCATGGTTGGATTCTGGGCATATTTCCAAAGGAACAAAACAAAACTTATCCTTGCTTATTAAATATTGACAACATCAATCAAGGCACCCTGGAATTTCTTTGCTTTCTCACTAAGCTCGTTGCCTTCGACCAGATGGATTTTGATTTGATTCCATATTATGCTTAAGCAAGTGTTCAAGAATCTTGTTAAAAGTATACCACAAATAGAGACCTTGATATATCATCAGGATACAGAAAAAAATATATCTGATGTGCCTGACATCACATAATACTGTGCTAACTGGAGTGCTTGCAGGCAATCATGGGCACATCCTTTTGCCAATGCAATATTGCAAGAAATTGTCAAATAATATTATTCATGTCTTTGGCACTAGAAGTTGAAGGCTTAGCAAGGGAAGTGGGCTTTTGATCCAGCCATAATCACCATCAGTTTCTCCTCAGTATCTTGCCTGCATACCTAATGTTTTTCTACCTGCACATAGAAGCTGCATTATTATAATGGCTTCCACTGTTACTCAGGTAGTTTCCAGTAAGAGCAAGCCAGAATCTGAAAGGCAACTGCAATCGGAAGTAGCATCAAAGCAACTACGTTGAAAAGATATGGACCACTTGACCATATTCTGTTAGTTAAGGGACTGTTTAGGAACTGTTAGATGTTCTCAATAGATGTTTGAACACATGTAATAGATGTGATGACAGCAGCACAACACAGCTTTTGATCATGTCACATTCCTATGGTTTTTCTCTAAAATATAATAGGAGACAGGGATGAGGATAATGAATGTCATGTCCATCATACATCTGTTCCATATTTCTAGGAATTCTGGCACTCCAACCCCAATTCCAAGAGTATATTTACATTGAAGACAAATTTGAAACTGTATGTTTCAGCAAACAGTTGGTACAATAAATATATTTAATGCAAATATTGCAGCTGTATAAGATCTTGAATTTTTTTTCTGAAAGTCATTAATAGTCTTGTGTCTGGCTGCCAATCTCCTGGCAATACACTTGAACACTCTCAAATCCAACCCATTCTCTTCAATGCCTCCACGATTCTAGGATTTATCTTTAGTCTCCTTTCAGTGCCCCAGAAGGAAACCTCCTGAACTTTTTCTGAAAGTCATCAGTAGTCTTGTGTCTGGCTTCCAATTTCCTGGCAATACACTTAAACACTCGCAAACCCAACCCAGTCTCTTCAGTGCCTCCAGGTTTCTAGGATTTTTCTTTAGGTCTCACTTCAGTGTGCTAGAAGGAAACCTCTTCCTTCATCTCTTCCATTCCGAGTTTTTATAATTGAAAGCTCAAGAAGAAGGGGAAAGAAATGGTTTAACAAATTCTGTGTTAAACAAACTACCAACAATAATCCCAGCCTCTCATAGCTAGTACGTGTGATTAAATATTGAAATATAAAAATAATTACTTGAATTTTTTAAACATTAAATGTTTACTGAGGGGGGGCCCGGGTGGGGCTGCCATCGTGCAAGCCTTTTCAAATTCACCAAATTCACATTAAATTAAAATTTTGAAAAATATTTTTCCATACTACTTATTGAATTTCATCTCATAAACCACTTGCTTATATTTATTCAAATATATTTAAAACCTTTTTCACAATCCAAAACTCTCTTAGACATATTGCTTAAGAGTTATTCAAATGTAGTTGAACCTTTTTCACAATCCAAAACTCTCTTAGAAGCATATAGAAAAATCAAGAAGTCCTTTTCTTTTCGTTTATATTTAAGATTTTACTTATAAAAAATCATTTTCATAAACCTATTTCTCAGAGTTGTTCAAATGTGGTTAAAACTTTTTCACAATCCAAGACTTTTTACTTATTAAAAATCATTTTCATAAACCTATTTCTTAGAGTTGTTCAAATGTGGTTAAACTTTTTCACAATCCAAAACGCTCTTAGAAGCATAGAGAAAAATCACCAAGTTCTTTCTTTTGACTTAGATCGCAGATTTTAGTTATTAAAATCATTTTCATTTAAAATGAGTTTGTAATTATTTGTATAATTCTTAATTTATGATGTCAATAGAAAGGTTAGTTGACATATTTTGTCAATATTATAAGAACTTTAGATGCTTCCTTCTCTAGTGGGACCGATTCAAATCAGTTAAGGACCACTATCGAACCATTCTTGATTTGCCAAGTCTGCTTTAAATTATTAAATTATTGAGGTTGTTGCTAGGTAAGGCTTGGTGTCATGCACAGGCTTTTTATTCCTACATACGAAAACAAATTTGATACCATTCTCAAAATCCCTTCCCTCCTTTTGCGTTGCTATTCCCTACGCTTGATGGTGATGGATGCAGTGAGCGATGGAGTGACGCAGTTGCCTCTTGGCACAGCTCAGCTTTCTTGCGAAGCCACCAATCTCACAATTCAAGACTTGCAGGATTCCATTCGTATCTGTGGCGCCCACACCATTGTGAGGGATAACGTGCAAACGTGGGAGGTCCAGATTCCATCTCCATATTTTAAATTTTTTGGAAGAAAATTCATGTGCGCGGATGAACTTCCAACCTGAATAATATATTTCACCAATGATGGCGTGAACCGAATGTTATCTATTAACGAATCATAGCATGTAAGTTGGTTTATACGCTACTAATGATGTCACTGGATTCCGTGCGCCTTACACTGAGTCCGAGTTTCTATATAACAGGACGCTCTTCTGGTTTTTCTCCACCAATTCACATTATTTCTCGGCATATTTCTGTGAACTTTTTAGTTATGGCGATCAGTATTTCAAGGGCGGTCCTGTTTCTGTTCCTCGCATCGTTGTGGGCATTATCAGTGAATGCTTCTCCTGGATTCACAGACAAAGACCTCGAGTCTGAAGAAGGTCTGCGACTCCTTTATGATAAGTGGGGCTGTCATCGTGCAGCCCCACCCGGGCCGCCCTCGCCCCCGCCTGGCAGGCTGCAGGGCGATTCCCGGAATCGCCCTGCAACCTGCCGGGCGGGGGCGAGGGCGGCCCGGGAGGGGCTGTCATCATGCAGCCCCACCCGGGCCGCCCTCGCCCCCGCCCGGCAGGCTGCAGGGCGATTCCCGGAATCGCCCTGCAGCCTGCCGGGCGGGGGCGAGGGCGGCTCAGGTGGGGCTGCCATCGCTGCAGGGCGAGGGCGGCTCAGGTGGGGCTGCCATCGTGCAAAATAAAATAAAACCATTCAGTCAGTAGTACCTAATATATAATGTGTACTGGTGCGTCTGATTATTGAAATGGGTGTCCTCAGCAGCGCAATGGTTTTTCCCATGGAAAAAACTTGCAAGATTTAGAGCTGAATTTTACCTCAAAATACGTAGTTATACTTTCAGTCTTAAAGGATAAAGAAATAATTAAACATATCATAAAACGAGCATATAAGATTATAATGGATTATTCTAACTGTGAAGAGAGTTGTCATTTTAATTTAATGGATTTTTCTTTTGCGAAATGTGGCAAACTGAATCGTAAATTTCAATGATTTAATCTACAGAATGCCACTACCCATAAATAAATACATAAAAGAAAAGCATTAAATGCTTCACTAACAGTACGTTGATGTCAATTCTCCGATGCTTCATTCACGTAGCCCATTCACCCGGTTTATAGGTGATCCTTGCGAACTTGTAACAACATTAAAATCCAATACAAAGGGATGCAGTTTTCCAATCTGTCATTGAATAAAGTCTGTTTGTCTTCATTGTCGCAGGTCCTGCTTGCTAACCCTCTCATTTTCCTTTTGACATGCATTTGCTTCTTTTATTTTATTTTTATTAATTTTTTAAAACCAAGGTTCACATTTCTTTTTTATATGTGAAGAAATCGAGCTCAGATTAATTATCTCTTACATAATTTTATTTTAGATTAAATCACAAATCTGTGAAGCCAAACCTCCAACCATAATTTATTAATTTTTTAAAATCAAGTTTTATATTTTTTTTTAATATCTGAAGAAATCTATTTTAGATTAGTTATTTCTTACATAATCTTATTTTAAATTAAATGTGGAACCAAACATCCGACCATAATTATCAGCTCTCTAATACATAATCTTGTTTTTGTTCTAGATAAGATCACTATACTACTATACTTGTAGAACCAAACTCCACACATAACCATTAGGGCCCGGGTAGGGCTGCCATCGTGCACATAGCCCGGGTAGGGCTGCCATCGTGCACATGGAAGCAAGATGTGCCTGGTATTTCACAACCAACCACATATCATGCTTTCAGCACGTACAGCATGTTACTGTTCAGAGCCCATACACGTTTAATTGCCAGACAATTCTCTTCATTTCACCAAATGATTTCGTGGGTTGATTGAGACTATTTATTTTTCTATTGAAAAACGTGGATACAGGATTTGTTGTTATCATATGCATTATTTCAAGCAGCGTGCCCGGTGCAGTCACTAAAAATGATCATGAGTTTGCACGATCAATATTTTATTTAAGTGGAATCGTGCACAATAGTAGTGTGTAATGGAGCATGATAAAACAAAAGTTAAGACAAATTTGATCAACATAAATAAATGTTTAGGAGAGAGATAAGATGCAAGTCACCAAAAGAGTGGTCAGTGACCAACATAAAATAATGTTATGAGAACACTCAAACAGTAGTCACTTGGCATCAAACAACAGAAAGAAATGTAATGACGGCTTTTAAGTCTTTGGGAAGTCGTCACTGAGGCCCTTAAACAAGTGTCAAAGACGCCTCTAAGCAATTGAAATGCTCATAGTTGTTACAACCACTCTCTCTCACACATACATGTCGAGACCCACAAAATATTTTCATTTCCTGCCTTGGAGATTGCACCAAGATAGCCCTTCATGCGAGGACTGGGATTTAGCCTCTCGTAGGACTATTTGTGCATATTCGTAATATGTGATTTTTGCATTGATTTTTAAGTTAATCATTATTTTTTGAAAAAAAAAGTGATTTTTATTATTTTTTTGACATGAAATTCATAGAAAAAGCTATTATTTAACCATTTTTAGTTAAAATTATCGTATAAAAATTGTGATTTTGACATGTCAATTCTAACAAAAAATTATCAAAACGTGTAGTTTTTTAGTTATATTTATGTTAAAAATTGTTATTTTTATGTCCATTGTTAAAAAATATTGTTTTTTAGAAACAATTATTTCATGTCGATTGAAAAATTAATTTAGGATGTATAAATATGTAGAATATCGAAAACTCTAAATATCGACCTTCTAATTTAAAAATGCAAAACAGTAAAAACCTCACGAAATAAAAATTTAAAATTATAATAAAAAACAAGAAAATGTGGAGAAAACGACCACTTCAAAAATTATCAAATTTACTAAATAATTATTTACATTTTATACATTAAAAAATTTAAAGCCAAAAAACAGGGCTTTTAAAAAAGGAGTGTGATGCAGAATGCTCACTTTTTTAAATCAGCATGAAAATCACTACCATTCTAAAACTTAATGCACATGAAAAAAATTAAAGTTCCAAAAACCATGTTCTAAAAAAAACATGTGTATTCTGCATCACCACTTTTGAAAATCGGGTCATTTTTTTGCTACCTCTACGAAACGGGTAACAGTATCAGTTCCCGTTTCATAGTTTACATTGTTCCAGGCCTTCCATGCTGCAAAGTTTCGATACCGAACCTCTAACCCAAACATCCAGCTCAGGGAACCCTTTAACTTTGAGAATTTTGAATTGGCTGCCAGTCGATTGAGTCTCTATGGGGAACGGATTCTGCGAGCAGGCCCATTTTGGTTGGGGTATCAGTTTCGCAGCCCAATTGTTTGGCATCCTGCACGTGGATATCAGGCTCTATATGAGATGCCTACAGATCAGTTAGACCAGTTCTTTGACCATCTAGTTGCTAATCATGGTTGTCGGCCTCTTCGAGAGATCCCTTCTCCGGCCTACTCTCTCACAGCCCTGCATGTCAATTACAACGTTTTCATGAGGACATGAAACAGGGTAAGCAGGGGGGTGTGTGGAGCACCTGGAAGGTATGCTTTTTGATAAGTAATCTAGTGGTTTTTCAAATACTATTTCTAATCTTTTCTGCATATTGAGCCTAAAAACATAAGGGTTTTGGTAAATTATGTGAAAATGGACAAACGAAGCTCAATCACTAATAATCGACGTTTTCTATGCAGAAGGACGTGGAAATAGGGGATTATCGAGTAAAAACGAGAAGTGCAAGGAAAGTAATTGCTGCCCCGTCGACAGGGAACCGGATGCGGACAAGATCAAGTAAAATTGGAGTCGAATAATCCAGGAAAAGCGCGCAGGATACCGTGACGGAGAACGCAAGAGACCTGAACGATTAGCGAATCCCTCAGGATCTTCGATCCTGAGGGATCGCTGCTTTAAAGCTTATCTTTTGTATCTAGACATCTCCGTCATTTATGTTATATAAAGGTACCACGCCATCGAGCGTGGGGGGCTGACTGTTATTATAATTAAAAACTCAGAACGATTTTGATCACTGAGCTTTTGTAAGATCTGATTTTGTATACTTTTGTTAATGCAATCAATATAAAGGACTTGGTGTTCACTTCGTTTCTACACCTGAAGTAACTCTAAGCAGTGTACCATCGTAGCCAAGGGCCCAGCTCCGACGGTCACTCGCCGTTGTATTGTTATACTGTAAATTGTGTTTGGTTTGCTTATTTCTATTGTTTCAGCAATCTGATATATCTTTCATATGATAGACTATGCTTTATACTTAATATCTGAATCTGAATAAGTTCTTTAACTCATGTCTCTGTATTACGCGAAGTGAATCTATTTGAATTGCATCTATTTCCATAGCAAGATATTTGTATAAATGTTATCATCATTGGATTCATATAAAATAAGTATTTGCGAGGCTTGAAGACAATATTACTTTGTTCAGAAACGTAATCATATCATTCAATACTTTCAGATTGCTATATTAATGTAAATCATGTACATACGGGTGATAGTTGTTGTTTCGTAATTCATTAAGGATTACTGTTCCATTTGCTTGCCGTTGTTCCATTTGATTATTGCTGTTCCATTTTACTGCTGTATCATTTATTGCTGTCCCATTTCCATTTCGTTGTTCCGTTTTACTTTCTGCTGATTTATTTACTTGCCTTTATTGCTTTGGTGTGAGAGAAGGTCTAAAGCTGTAGTGAGTCAGCAAGCCGCTGCTTAGCTCCCAGATCTTTGGTCCATGCTCTAATTTCCATTCCATTTACTTGCATTTACTGTTTTAGTGTGGGAGGAGGATCAAGGCTGTCGTGAGACACAACAGACGCTATTATGCTCCCAGATCCATGATCCATACTCTAATTCCTTTTCCTTCATCAATTTCTAGAGGAATGAGTTATTGCTACTATATCCTCGATTGATGGTCGTTTGAACGAATGATTTAGTTTAGAACATTTCGGTTTCTTGCTGTTTCAATTAGATTTCTTTTTCAAACATTCATTTACTTTTGGGTTTTAAGCACTATACTGCCAAACATTACTCTTAAGTAAATAGCCGCCTCAGACAGAGTACACTCTTGAAATAAAAAGTCGTCCCTGGGTTGACAATTAATGTGAGGTAATTAGGAGTTCACAAGACACCTTTTTATCGCTCCACAGGTAGTAGCCCAAATAGAGTGTGAGAGAAGAGTCCAAAATAAAACAAAAGAACAACATTGTAAATATTATCTTAATCCATGCAGGGAGATAATACCAAAAACATGTAGTGTGCCAATCATATAAATGGCCGTGCATATGAGTTCATAAACAGCAAAAGAAATATGTACAATAATATGAAATGAGAATCCAATGATTAGTCCAAAATGTCTATAAAAGGCCTGTGATAGTACTGGTAGAGATCTCCATCAATTTGTTCACTCATCTCCCAAATGCCCTGCTCTAGGATCGCGCCTTCTTTGGAAAGACTGTCCGCCTCTGAGTTCCGCTCCATGTAGATGTGATTACATGAAAAATAGTCAAAATTGGATATCAATCTTAAAGCTTCATCAAGTATGTGCCTCAATGAGAAAGACTAGCAGGAAGAACTTTTATTCAACAATCTTTGCCCAACATACCCAATTATTTGGAAGTGTGAGTGCATCCCACTTTGCCCATGCATATATTCTTCCAGGTTGATTACCCCTCCATAGGAATCTATAGCAGAGATTTTGTATCATTGACAAAATGCCTTGAGGAATCCAGGCTAGAGACATCTAATACATCGGGGTCGCTTGCACGACACTCTTGATGAGTGTCAATCGGCCTGCACAAGATAATAATCTTAAGTACCATATTTTGAGCCTTTTCTCGAGCTTTGCAATGAGCCAAATCCAATCCGCTATCTTGTATCCTATTGGCTTTAACTTGTAACCCAAATATTTCATCCCCTCTTCGAGTTCAATCTATGTAAAGAGGAATCTATGGAGAGCATAATGAATTTCATGTTGTGAGCAGGTTGTGGCCATCAAAGTAGATTTTCCATCGTTAATGATCATCCCCGTGGCCTTTTGAGATAAGGAAAAAATATCTCTAATCGATGTCAAATCCCCAACGCTTCCATTGAGAAATACGAGCACGTCATCCACAAACAGTAGGTGTGTAAGCATAAAATCATCTGTTATCTTAATACTAATGAGTCTTCCTCTCCTATGTTCTTCCGTAATTATCTGACCGAGCCCTTCTATGGTCAGGAGAAAATGCAGAGGTGAGAGAGGAGACCCCACACGCAAACCTCGAGCCGAGGTGAAGAATGGGGTTACACTCCCATTGACCAGAACATTGAAAGGAATGTTAGTGATGCATCCCATAATCCACTTAATGAAAGAGAAAGGGAAACCAAGGTGGGTTAGAAGCATTCTGAGGTATAACCAATTCACCCTGTCAAAAGCTTTAGATAAATCCACCTTCATTATCATACATTTGCCTTTTTTGTTGTGGAGAGAGTGTAATACTTCCTGTGCAGTCCCAATCGCCTCATCGATTTGCTTGTCCTTCAGGAATGAAAATTGTTAAAGAAAGATGTGCTTTGGTAAGATTGGCTTCAATCTATTTGCTATAATTTTAGCTATTATCTTGTCCAAATAGTTACAAAGCGAAATGGGATGGAATTCATCAAAAGTGGATGGATTATTTGTCTCTGGAATTAGGGTAATGAAAGTGGAGGTAATGGCCGCTTCCAAGCATCCTGAAGCCCTTTACTCCTCCACAACACTAAGAAGATCTCGACCAATCTACTCAAAAAAATCCAAATAGAATTCAATTGACCAACAATCAGGTCTTGGGCTTTTGTCTTTGCTAAACCATTTCAAAATGGCTTCCAGCTCCCCTAAAGTGACCTCTTGCGCCAAATCCTCCTCATCCTCTTGCTCCACATATCTAGGGAAAAGCTTAGCAACTCTAATAATTTTTGCTAAATTAGTCTCCCTCGGGTCATTGTAGGAGTTTTTAAAGTGTGAGTTTGCAAGTGAGGCGAGCTGAGGGAAAGTGTTTTCTGATCTTCCCCGATCATCCTACATTTGCCAAATGGTGTTTATAGGTTTCCTCCCATTAGCAAACTTTTGATAAAATTTTGTATTAGCATCCCCCTCCTGTAACGAGATGTCCCTGCTCCTCAATCTCCATTTTTCTTCGCTTTCTTTGAGGATATTTCCACGGGCTAAGTAGAGGGATGTGATGTTGTTCTTGTGCTCCTCTGATCTATATAGACCCCCTAGCTCATTTTCAAAAACCTCGAGTTCAATCTCAATCTGTCTCAGTGCTTGATCATTCTGAATGCTTTTTTGATGGGCCCAGATTTTGGACATATTTTTTAGCTCTACCATATTGCGGATAAACCCAGCCGTGGTTGAACCTCTAACCCCTAGTGGGTTTTTTTTCCAGAAGTCAGTGACCATGCTAATGTATGATGCATCCTTAAGCTCGGTTGAACTAAATTTGAAAGGTCCCTTTGGTTTGTCTCTTCCACTTTCCATTTCCATATAAATAGGTAGGTGATTTGAGAGCCCACCCATGCCAACCCATTGTCCTAATATTGAGTCCGAGATCCATGACCTGTTCCTTGACAAGAAATATGTCTAGTCTCCTTGCAAGTCCATTATCTCCAACACTATTGTTCCTCCAAGTGGCTTGTATTTTTGTAGAAGGAATGTCGATGAGATGGTGCTATTCTAACATGGATGAGAAGTAGTCTCAGAGGGAATCCCTTTGTGCATGATGTCCCTAAGATTCAGCATGTCCTAATGAAAAGTTGAGGTCCCCACCGACTATCATATTATCATCCGATAATTGTTCCAGACCCAGAAAGTGGTCCCAAAAATTAGGGCGGTTCTCGAAAGGCCCATATATATTGATAATCCTGAAGGGCATCCCTAGCTTAGCTGAGTGAACATCGGCCCAAATGTATCCTTGTTCACCCCAATAGTTAATTTCCTTGATAGATCATGAGTTTATTCCCAATTCAAGTCCTCTAGAAAGACCATGGGCATCCAATCTCGAAAATCTCCACCCTGGCAGAGAGTGCTCAAGTGTATGAGTAATATCATTAGTAGGACACAAGGTCTCCTCGAGGAATATAATATCAAGTGAGTCGGTAGAGAGTAATTAACGAAGAGCTAGTTTTTTGTCGGGCCTAGCTAGCCCTCTGCAATTGTAGGATAGAATCTTCATGCAAGGGGTTTGGATGGGGTTGTTCCTGCTCTAAGAACCTAGGGATGGTAGATTGCCTTCCCAAAGCAATGTCAACATCAACTTGTGGTTGGGTGTTTTTGAGTTCAGAGGGATGGCCTCAAGTAGCCTTGGAAGAGGGCGGGGGGGGGATAGATAATATCAAGTCCCACATGGTCCTAGACTGAATTCCTTAATCGAGACCGAGTATTATATTTAGGTACCAAGGCCGTTGTCAAGGAGGCCGAGGGCGACGGAAGAGGGGTGCAAAAAAGAGCGGGGGGAGTAGGGGGGGAGTAATGTCACATACACTTTGTACAGGGGTCTTAATTGAGAAAGCCGTTCTGAGACCCAATAACTGCTCCGATTTTGAATTATGAATATCAGAAAAGCCTTGAGTGGGGGGTAAGTGGAAGGAATTCATACCTGATGTACTGGAGTCACCCGAGGGTGTCGCAGCTGAATGGTACAGGAGGTGGGGGAAATGGGGCGGCCTACCACGCTTCCTCGGAGTGCTCTGAGCTAGTTCTGAAGACTGCAAACCGAGGCCCAAAAATGTCGTTTTTCCTCAAGAGCGAGGAGTAGCAATCCTATGAAAATCATTAGAGGCATGAGGTTGTTCCTCTCTGGTAGGGTCTTCATGCGACAGAGCCTCCTATTCTTGTGATTCGTGAGAAGAATGTCTCGTTGACTTCCTGCTATTCCACTTGTTCAAAGGGCAGTCTTTGAATAGGTTCCCCACCTTGTGCCAATGCCTACATCTGAAAGGTACCTCCTCATAATCCGGCATCTGCCTCCTCGCAGCGTTCCTCCACTATATGTTAATATACTCTCGAAGCCCATCCGAGAGGTCCATGTGCACTAATATCCTCGCATAAGCTATTCTTCCTGTAGAGATAAAAGAGTCATCATAGGTAAGGTACGAGCCCATGCCATCCCCAATCTGTCTGAAGATCTGCTCTATCCAAAAGTGACAAGGAAGGCCCAGAAGTCGTACCCAAATTGGTCCTGCCCCCACCATCTCAAATTTTGGATTGAACATTGGCATCCACCTTCACAGGAAGACTTGTGCTTGATCAATGTACCATATTGTGGAGACGACCAAATTAGTGTGAGCGAGGCATTTGAATTGCAAGGCAAACCATCCCCTAACAGAGGTTTGTACCCGAGGAGGTTTCGACAAATGATGTCCCTAGATTTCCATTTTCCATTTTTGGAACCTCTCCATAATGTAATGTGTGCCCATGACACGATGCACTAGAACCTTTTCTGCCGAATCCATAGCTTCACAGAAAGGTGTGTCCTCGACAAGCTTGAGGAAGAATTCATTGCTGCATAGAGGGAGGCATTTTTTCCTTTTGGAAGTCCCTTTTTGTTTGTTGCACGTGCCTACCATCAACTTATCCGCCTGTACTTTCGCAAGAGTGGCTGGGTCCTTCTCTGTCAAAGATCCTTTTGCCTTGAGATTATCGAAATGCCCTGATATAATACCTATGCACGTGAAGTTTCCTGGGGGAGGGTTCCCCGAGAGCAGGGGAGCAGAATGAACCAGCGCCTGGCTGTCTTGTACTGAAGGATACCCCTCTAAGAGTCTATCCATCCCTTCCCCTGCAATATTTGAACCCAAATCTGGCCCTATGGTTTGTGCTTCCGGGTCTTGCGAGCGCCCGACCTCTGATAAGGAACGTGTGAGGAGTAGAGGGCATATGTATTCTAGAATGGCTGAAGCTTCGAAAGGAATCGAGATGGTGGGTATGTGTTGTCGAGTAAGAGTTTGAGGGGCATCAACCTCTCTAGATAGGTCGTTGTCAAATGCTAAATAATCATCCACAGTGGTCCCGGGGTGAGACCATATCAGCAGATTTTGCATAGCAACCATGGAATAGTCAACTTTGTCCTCCATAACTATCAAAAACCTGAGCTGACAACTACCTGTAGGTATGTCAGTGGGGAAACAAAATCGTCTAGGGGAGACCAAAAAACTAACTGGCACAAAACCACAAACAGCGATTGAAAACTGTGAGGGTGCCGCAAATAGACTGTAAACTATAACCGGATAACCTTCAGGTCGTTTCCAACTCTTTGTTATAGGGTCGCTCACCGGGCTCGATGCCGTAAATCGAGTCGCCAGTTTTCGTGTGTTTTTCATGTTTTTATATAAAATGGTTTTATTTCTAATTATAAGTTTACTAATTAAATTTAAAATGTATGTTTAATAATTAAATTCCAAATATATATATATACTTAAATGTGGTAAATATTGTAATTCTTTCAACAAAGAAGTGTAAATGTATATATTATATATTTTAGGTAAGTCTCTCACTATGGTGATTTCACCATAGCTTAAATTTCACTCTCCTTACAAAGGCATAAGATAACATCATATTCAAAAAAATCAAAAGGAGTATACATATATTGAAGAACAAGTTAAATTAGTCATGAGGATAGAGTATGGCACTAGAAAATAAAGTAAGCATGAGCATAGCATAAGGGTATGCAAAGGGGTCAAATTACTTGATACCAAGGCGTTGATATATTCAATCAACTTGCTAATCTAGGTCCCTCATACGATGATGAAATTGAAAGATAATGCTGAGGAAAACACAACTATTGACCCAAAATTTTGATATGAGGGAAAAGTTTTGTGAAGATTCCCAAGAAATGTCTCATGATTTTAGAAAGGGGTAAAATACAAGTTGAACCTCCTTAAGGCATAAATTTTAACTTCTATAAAGGATGGGACAAGAGAAAAGTAAATAGGAAACTAGTAATGAAGAGATTGAGGTGACGAACCCATGATTTTGGGTTGAAGTAGTGAATCCCACAAAAATTACACAGAAAACAATAGAAAAAATGAGTGATGAAAATCATGGGTAACAGGTTGGACTTTTCAATACTGGAGGGGGAGATAAGGGAACTCTCTTGGGAAATACCTTCACTACTTTGAACCAAAGGATGGTTTCTTATGATGTGCTAGGATCTGCGTGGAGGTGGACCTAAGAAAAAGGCTCTCGGCGGCAGTTAACCTCTCTATGGATAGCTTGTGGCACATCTAAGAGGTTGACTATGATGAGTTGCCCTTCAAGTGAAAATTGTGCCATGAATATGGGCACTTTGATAAAGGATGCCATAAAGGGGGCCACTGAGTGGATAAACCTTCTTGAGGATCTCGAGCAACGGACTGAGGTCAAGTGCCTAAAATCGTAAAAGCATCGACACCATGGAAACTCCGGTGGTTTAGGGATGGCCTTGACCCCCTCAGTCGCTTCTCTCGTGGGGATGGCGAGGTATTGGAAACTGAAAACAAATGAGGTATTGAGGTCAAAGGCTAGTTTAGTTGGTCTTGGAACCACCATGCCTCCCCCTCTACCCCTCACTCTAAGCCCCTCATCCTCCCCTCTCGAGGACATATGGAATCCAATTCAAGTTCGAAAACTCATACATCCTCGGAAGACTTATTGGAAGACAATGAGGTATTAGAAGGCCTCATGACCTCTCCCGAAGGAGATGGATCAACATAGAAACTAAGCTTGGTAGAAGGTAGATGAGGTTGGCATAGAAAGAAACAACCTATTTGAAATAAGAGGAAGGAATGAAGAAAAAAAAGAACGAAGTGAGATGGGAAAAGACTAAGAAAGACAAAGAATTGGGAGTATAACATACAATCCCATGACAAGTGGCAAATGGAGAAAAAAGGGAGGTGGAGGGAAGAAAGGAAACGACTCGGTCACTAAAAAGGGGTTGAGGAACCCATAAAAGTGATTAGTGAATATAATATCTTGGAATTGTAGAGGACTCATTTCGGTAAAGATAATCGTGAAAGTAAAATCCGTCATCAACAAAGAAATTCCCAAAGTTACCGTGCTACGCGAGACCAAGTTGCATAAACAATCCATCAACTCCATTAAACATTAATTTTGGAACACTAGAAAGATCGAAACACTAAGCTGAAGAGGGGTGTCTCGAGGCCCTCTCAGCTACTAATTTTAACAAAATTGATAAACATCAACACTTCTTTGTGATAAATGTGTGCATTCATACCCACTTCCCATAAAGCCAAGAATGCTAGAAGCCACTGTTGGACTTGGAAAATATTGAGTATGGGAATAACTCCATCATTGGCGGGGAATTCAACACTACTATGGGCCACCACGAAAAGAGGGGGACTCCATAATCACGCATGTCCAATACAAATACATGGAGCATCTTACCGTAGCCTTGAACTTATATGATGTCAAACTTGAAAAATTCCTTTATACCTAGTCTAACAGAAGAGTCGGGCCTAAGTAAATCGTGGCCTCATTAGACCGTTTCCTTCTGGTCAATAATATCCTCATGTTGAATTACTGCCTTAAGTGAGCCATCCTCCCTTGGGGTAGATCAGACCACCGACTGACCCACCTTGAAATCTCCATGCCACTAGATGAGGGGCCTATTCCCTTATGTTACTCCCGTCAATGGGTTGAGGTCCCCGACTTCTTCATAATGGTATCCACCTCCTCGGTGACCTGGATCAAGGGAAACCCAATTACTATCTCAAAAACTAAGATTCATAGATTCAAACAAGATGTGAAAACTTGACTAAAAGAGAATGAAACAGAAATGGAGTTCAATATAAATAATATGGAAGAAAAATTGGATGCTATCCAAGGATAGATGGAAACGAGGTCGATACCGGTGATGGATATCCATAAAGAAGTAGAAACCTTCAAGAGTTTTCATAGACCTCTTAGGGAGGAAGAGAAGTACTCAAGATTAAAATTGAGAAATAACTCGCTCAAGGTAGGTGATAAAGATACTTAATTGTTTCACAAGCAAGCCAAGTTTACAAAATCAAAAAACAATATCACTCAGATTATCCATGCGGTGAAGACCATCAATAAATTTGAAGTAATCAAAAGAGAAGCAGTAGAGCATTATCAAAATTTGTATTCCAAGGATCATAAGAGGGATTTGGAGAATGGAGATTCCATCTTAGAAGGAATTCAACGTCTTATTTACAATGATTGGAATAATTTGTTGACTTCCCCTCCAAGGGAAGAGGAAATGTGTAAGGTTATCTTTACCTTCCCTCGAGATAAATGTCTGAGCCACTCTCAACGAGCTTCTATCACTCCTTTTGGGATGCCATCAAGAGAGATCCATGTAGGTTGGTGGGATACTCCCTGAGTAATAGTGCAATGGGGGCCGCCATAAACTCTTCTTTTCTAGCCCTAATTCCCAAATAGTTGAATCCTTGCTCGTTCTCTAGATTCCTCCCTATTTACCTTTGCAATTTTGTTTATCAAATCTATTGAAATCTATTGGCTCACATTTGAAGTCAATCCTGTCCCTCTTAGTTTTAGCCAATCAAAGGGAATTTTCCCCCATGAGACAAATTTTTGACAACATTGTTGTCATCCTAGAAGCCTTGGCCTCTAGCTGGAGATGGGGTGATCACGACATGACTATTAAACTCAATATGGCTAATGCATTTGACCCAGTTACACAAAATTTTCTGCAGAAATTTCTTCGTAAACTCATCTTAGTTAAGACCTTCATAAGATGGATATATATTTATATTTCTTCCCCTTTGATTGCTTTGTTGGTGAATAGTCATCCTCCCCGATTTTTCAAAGCCTCCATAGGTCTTTGGCTAAGGTGTCCCCTCCCACCCTTTCTTTATATAATTATGGTTGATGCCGTGAGTGGAGCTTTGGAATCCGAGGGAGCCTCCCTCAACCTTCCGGAAATTTGGTTCCAGGAAGGCATCAAAAGCACAAACCATGGAAAGTTCGTAGATGACACTGTATTAATGAGAGGTGCTTCTACCACTATTTCCATCAGGTTTACAAATATTCTGGATAAATTCCTTAGTGTCTTGAGAGGATATACGAGTGACAATATGTGGATAAATTCCTTAGTGCCTTGAGAGGATATACGAGTGACAATAAGCGCCACATCTACACATGGAATATTACAAGAAGAAAAGAAAAAATATTGAGGAAATTTGAGAGTTTAAAGCTATCGAAGGCTCGAGAGAGTTCCAATGCTTAGGGATACCAATCTTTTTGCGACTAGAAGCATAGAATGGATCACAACAAGTGTAAGAGAAAATGAAATCTAAAATAGTAAAATGGGGTGGTATGTGGCTCAATAATGTGGGCACAGAAATTTTGGTAAAGTCGGTCCTTTCGGCTATCCCCCTATATCAGTTCACAACTCTTCAAGCTCCCAAAAGTATGCTTCACCAAATGGCCATGTTTATCATGAAATTCTTGTGTGAAGGGGGGAAATTAAAACCAACAAATATCACTTAATAAATTGGAAATTGTTAGAGCTTCAAAGGAGAATGATGGACTTGGGATGAGGGACAAAGGATTGGAAAATATAGCTATAGGAGCGAAACTTTACTCTTGCTCTGTGATAAGCCCGAGCCAGTGGCGGTCTCAAGTTATCAAGCCCAAGTACATATCTCCTTGGAATGATCAAGCTCAGAAATTGGCCTCTAGGTCATAACCTTTTTATTTAGTTATTTTAAAAATGAACATAAAATCATTTTTATTTTGGATACGATATTTTAATTTTACATATATATATATATATAGACTAATTAAAATTCAAACATTATTTTAATTATAAAAAAATTGTTGAATAAATATATATATTTCTTTATATTCACTTGATACACAATGAAACTAAATGAATCTATATTGATTCCTAATAATAATATTTTTATTATAATTATAATCATATATAATTAATTATTTCTTTAATATTATGATTATCAAAATAAATAATTATTATTTTGATTTATATGATAAAAAAGGCATGAATATATATGTGTGTTTTTTTGTTTATATATATAATGGTTTTATTTCTAAGTATATGTTTACTAATTAAATTTAAAACGTATATTTAATAATTAAATTTGAAATATATCTATTTTTTAAAATGTTGTAAATATTGTAATTCTTTCTACACAAAAGTGTAAATGTATATATTAAATATTTTAAGTAAGTCTTTAATTATGGAGATTTCACCATAGCCAAAATTTCACTCTCCTTATACACCCATAATATAGCATAATGTTCAAAAAATAAAAAAAAAGTATACATATATTGAAAAACAAGTTAAATTAGTCATGAAGATAGAGTATGCCACTAGAAAATAAAATAAACATAAACCTAGCATAAAAATGCCCCCATTGGATATTCAATATTCTCTTCCACAATAACTCCCTCCCCAACCAAACTATATCAAGAGGCTCAATGGATGAGATGTGAGAGGAAAACCGTACCTCCGTTTGATGGGAAAACGATTAAGATAAACCAAGAAACATTGATGTGAACACCACATTTTGAAAGTGGAAACCCTAGGCTGTTTTATATAATTTTTATTATATATATTAAAAAATTCAAATGATACAAATATTTAAATAAAAAAAACATTTACGAATTATTAAATGATTAGAAAACAATTATGAGTTATAGTGGCTATTTAATTTCCCTCTAATATTTATAATATTATACAAATATCAAAGGTTAAGCTTTATCTTCTTGTAATTAATATATCTCAAATCAATTAATTAAAGAGAATGTATAATACTATAGTATTGGTCCATGGTATTGTAACAAAATCTATTTATAAGTTAACAATAAGTGAATGTGAATGTCCATGGTTAAGAATATATATTATTTAATTTTTTAATTAATAATAGTAATAATAATAATTTAAATTAAGGATAAAATTTAGTTTATTAGTATGATCTTTTTTAATTGGGATAATGTGAAATGTAACTTAAAATAAGAATTTTGATTCTTATCATAAATTTATGTGTATTTCAATTTACTATAATTTATATAACTAAAATACTAAATAATATATATAAAAATATAAATTAAAAAAATCAATTAAATTTTTAATTTATGTTAAAAAATAACAATTTATTTTAAACATAAAAATTCTTAAGATACCTTTCAATATAAATATCATAAAATATATATATATATATATATATATATATATATATATATATAAGGTGATATAAATTTGAAAAAAAATGAATATTTCTCAAAGATTTTTATTTTCTCACCACATATATTAACAACATTATATTTATGACTATTAGAATGATGAAAATGACTTTATTTTTTTAATCTTGAATTTTATAATGTTCGAAGAGTGATGACATAACTTGAAGGCCGTGATTTCACATGGGAAGTAAATAATGACGTTTAGAGAGATCAATTGTGATTAAAGAACTATACTATTATCTTATTATTAACCTAAGGTGTTAGACATTAGCTTTATAAAAAAAATATGTCTATCTTAACATATTTACCTTTAGATTAGTTTGCAAATGTCACAAAGAAAAGTGATGTTACTTACTTGCAAAGGAAAAATTTGGGAGTTTTGAAGTGATTCGATACAATTTGCAGCAATTTGTAGCTGAAATTCTAGGTGCTTAGCGTACTTCAAAGGTGCGTAGTGCCAATTCAAAATAACGCAATAGAGAAAACATAGGTGCGTAGCACCAGTTCTATGGGTAGCACCTGAATTTGGTGCATAGTGCCTTTTTCACGACACTTTTGAAGGCCTTGTGGGTGTCCAAATTCAGAAAGTGATATGTCATTGGAAATCTTGTCGAGTCTACTTTCCACAACATCTCGAATTTTTGAATTTGGAGTTCATTTTCCCTACCAAAAGTCAAATCTCCCAAGACTAGTCAAAATGTGCAGAAAGAGGCTGCCCAAATAGAGAGTGTTGTTGGAGTCAATGTTTGAAGGTATTCCTAAACTCCAAATGAGCTCATCATAGCTCAATGGAAAGCTATTTGTGTCTACTTATCAGTTAAATCATCAACCAAATCATTTGGTGATCCAACCAAGAGAAAAATTGATTTTACCAAGGTCACTCTAGAGGTGCATCAACCCTCCTGAGGCAAATGATGTTTTCGACATTTCTCCCAAACCATTAAATGTGTGTAGAAGCTCAAAGAGGTTTTTCTTCTTGGGTCAATTATGGAAAAAAATTTCCCTCACTTTTGTCAAATTCATCTTTTCTTGCTCAGAAACATAGTTTGAAGAAAAATAGTCCCTCATGTGTGGCCAATGGCTTGTTCCTTGGAATGACTCCGCCACAAATGATGGACACCTGATGCTTGATGATATGAAATGGCCTCATACCTTATGATGTCCCTTATGCCTCCTCTTCTCAAATATATCTAATCCCATAGCCAACCCTAGTTCAATGCAAGAGGAATTTAGGGTTTTAGTGCTTATTTCTCTTTTGCTTTTGCACGTGAATTGCTGCTCATGATGACTTGATTTTTGTAGTGACAGTACTTTGGCAACATCACCAGATGTCCAGGGGCAGCGTGGAACCATTATTACATATCAAAACATTAAAATTACAAGAAATTTAAAGATAAAATACAAATGCTCTTTTTTCACCTCAAAACTAGTTCTCGGGTGAGAACTTCACTAAGCTTACAAGTTAATAAATTATGACATTTTTTATCATTATTTTACCTCCTCATGTCTTTTCTGACTATTATTAGCAATAATGACTGAATTTTGACCATGATGGAAACCCTAAGACGTAATGAGACCGAAACCTTATGTAATTGATGAAATGAACTTAAAATGAGTATGAATAATTAATTGAAAGGTATGAAAGGAGGTGAGCAAGTAAATATCCTGAGGGAAAAACTGAAGTAAACCCTACCATCAATGGATGCATGACCTAATGGAATGAAACTCATTAGAATGGGACACCTAATATGAAATTCTAAAGAGCAGATTTTGATCACTAATGGAAGTATGAAGTAAGAAACACTAACATGAGGTACATTTGCTGACCCATGTCCATGTTGTATTCAGTTATGGTTTCAGT